>QVRM01000590.1:0-44390 GCA_003439945.1 Dermanyssus gallinae | reverse complement strand
CAACATTGAATTTATTCAATAATTGCACATTTGCACACTGAGGCAGTGCCCGCCTAAAAAAATAGTTTAAAATCGCCTCCCGGTGAGTTCGCCTGCTCCTCCTCCGCGACGGACCCAGCTCTTGTGGTCCCGGTGCGCCCGGAAGACCCGTAGGGTACCCTGCATGGCCAGGACGGTTAGGTCGATCAGGTTTTTCTTCGATAACCCGAGAGTCAGGAGATCCTTCACCGACTCGGGCTCCCATACACCGGTCATCGACACGGTGATGGACCCGAATCGGTGGGGAAGCGAGCTGGGAAGTTGATCCCTGACCCCGGGTATATCGTATTTCCTGATCTTATCCCGTCTGGCCAATGCAAGGTCTCTTGAGGGGCCGCAGACCTCGGCGTCCAAGACCCAGACCCTCGTAGGTGTTGTTATGACGAGGTCTGGTCTCCGAGCCGGTGCGGCGGGTCTTCGGAAGGTGCGCTCTCGTTCCACCTGCATTCCTTTAGCACGGAGTAGGCGGGTGACTCGCTCGCATATGTCATCGTGGCGCTTGATTATAGGGCGATGGGTGTGATCGCACACTTGAGCGATGTGGGCCAGCGTCTCGACAGCGTTGCACCCATGACGACAAAATTTGTCGTACCCGGGGCGACCCCTTGCGAGTCTGGCACGCGTTGGTAGTGCGTTGATCCTTAACTTAATCAGGTTTATGTACTCCCTACCGGATAGGTAAGGAGTACCCTTGACCCAGTCATTTGTAAAAGGGGTTAGGTGTGTGTGTTTCAGGTGAGCCCCATCGACTGTGTTATGTAGTGTACGAGACCAGTACTCGGTCTCGTGTGCGGCGTCTTCAATGGTCGTGTCATCGAACACACAGAGAGCGCTGGTTTTCGCCAGCTCCTTTCTGTGATAATCGGTCGACAGCAGCCACTGAGTGCCTATGTGGGATGATCTGTTCAGGGCAGTGAGGCGGGAGAGGCGAAGTCTGGGAATTAGTGTACGGAGACAGGGGATGTCCAGACCGCCGTGTGAGATGTGCGCGTATAGGAAGGCGTTTGGCACGCTGTTTTCGAGTTTGAGCCACTGCAATTTCACCGTTCGCCTGATCTCACAGTCTAGTTCTAAGAGGAATTTTTGAGACGGTCGGGGACCAGCGACCAGTTTATAGAGAATTTTCGGGATAAGGAATTGTTTCAGTATTGTTAAGCGTTGCTGGGGTTTAAGGGGAGCTGATGTTAGTCTGCCGAGTAGTTCTAGGAGAGTGACCTTGGCCGTGTCGACTCTGCCATTACTGTCGAACTCGATGCCAAGGTATCTCCATCGAGCGCATATACCCTTGGCTGGCAATTGCCTCCCTCCAACGGAGAATTCGGGGGTTGACTGATAAAGGCTCTTCTTCACCCGGCTATCATAAAGATGCGAGATCGTAAAGCTCTTATCAGTGTTGATTTCAAGGCCTCTTTCTTTAAGTAAGGGGAAAGCTAAATCTAGGAGTTGTTGGAGGGTGTTCTTGGTGGAGGCGAGGAGGATGAGGTCGTCCGCAAAGGCTAGGCCCATAAGGCGGTTTCCTTCTTTTAGTCGATATCCTAAATTGTCTAAGTTTATTTTCCTGAGAATGTCGTCAAGAACTAGATTAAATAACAGGGGTGACAGGGGATCACCCTGACGAACACCCCTGGTGGGCCTGATAGTACGACATTCTTTACCGAATTCGAGGAGAGTTTGGGACGATTGGTATAGGCGCTCGATATACTCGATGAAGACTTCCGGATACCCTCTGGCCCCGAGTGTCCACAGGACCGCGTCATGGCTGATCGAGTCGAACGCCTTACGCAGGTCGACCGACGCGATCCGCAATTCGCGGCCTGTGGACTTGGCATCATGAATGATGCCATCGAGAACCGTCAGGTTTTCGAAAGTCCCATCGAATGGGAGGAAGGCTCGTTGAGTGGGGAGAATTTTAATAGATTTTTGGATACGTTTAAAGTTCTCCGAGCATATAACTGATGTTGCCACGAGGGCCTCTCAACGTGCAAATTGGATCTATTAATAATTTGCTGTACGCTCTCCTGACATTTACGTCCAACTGTATACCACATACGTGCCTCCGCTACTGGCACATGCTGTACCGGCGTGACCCGCGGGTCTAATTAAGGACAGTGCTTGCACGGAAAAAGTGGAAAAAAAATCCAGGCAAGCTGGATTTTGTAAAATTTGAAAAACCCATGGAGGATCAATCAAAAATACCCTATACGACATGCGCATTATAACGACGCATTGACCACAGGGCATATATGCAAAGGTATCTTTTCTTTTTAAATTAAGCGTTCCAGTCATACACAATAATCTATCTACGTCTAGTAAATTTACAGTGGCGCATTCTTTATTATTCTGAATAGTATAGGTTGCGCAACTTACGTTGATGTAAGGCTATTTAATAATTAGGACGACCTCCTTAAGCATAGCTGCGAGCCCTTTGCCGGTCATTGCAGACTACATGGAGTGACGGCTAATACGGCATTTATCATAAACCGATATTTCTACTGCAAGGAGTTACGCTCTCGGCCTTGCAGGCCCGGCCTGTTGTAACCTATCGCCATCATATATCGATCGATTCATTGTAACTGAGGGCGAGCTGACACGATTCAAGGCATAAAAACAGTATTTCATTCAAGCATGCAATTGAGCGAAAAACGTTTGTCCTTGATGAGTGTGTGTAGGGCCTGACTAACGCACCGTTTCGAAACAACAGATCAAGAACTGCAAATTCGATTCTTGGCTTTACGGTAGGATTGATTTTGTTTGCTCTAGTTTAACATTGCTGATACTTTATTTCTTAATTGGATACCTGGTGGTACTTTATTTCTCAGTTGAATACATATTTATAATGTATGTACAGTACTTATAATGAATGCACAAATAAAGAAAAACAATGTCACGTGGGCTACGCATGGCGCGTCATGACGATGTGATGGGTCATTTCGACCTTACCGTTCGACACAAGTACGAACGTATACACTGTATGTGCCTGTAATAATGTATGCCAAAAAAAAACGCGCAAAGCCTGCAATACTCGCACGCGCCATCTTGCAATATACATGTCCTTCCCTCGTCTTCTAACGAGCTAGCATTCTATAAGAGATTGATTGCTACCAATCTACCAAAAAAAAAGAAGCAGTTTCTTTGTTCTGCCGTGAAAGCGGGTTTCTGTGACGTTTTGCGGCTCGCATGTTATCTAGACCGTGAGGTAAGGCCAGTCAGTTCACACTCACAGCTGGGTGCGATTAGGGAGTTCATCGCTCACTACGGTTTCGCACGACGCGGTCCGTCGCTCGTGGGACGCGTGCCCAGTACAAGGCGAAGCAGTATAGTACAGGCTTTCGGCTACGGCAAATGCGTGCCTAGGCGTCAGCGGAGTGATCCGACACGAATGCAGGTACCACACAAATAAATTCTACAGCTACAACAGATCGGGTGTACCCCAAGCCACTACCTCAAGCAACCCAAGCTATACATTACGCTGGCAAAATGCGGTCAAGTGAGTGAGATGTCTGCCTGATAGCGTCTCCATGAATGATTACCCGCGAAGCTACACAACACCACCGTTCCCTAGGGACAGGGCCTTTAAACAGGGCTGAAACACTAACGACAACAACAACAGCAGCAACACCGACAACAACACCACCACCAACAACAACGTATATATACTACATACACATACACACATAAACGCATATCAATAATCAAGTTGTCATAGTATCTAACTATATAGTGCTTAAACATACTGTAATATATATTTACACACTTTTTGGCAGGGGGGCTTTATTTAGGATTCACGAAACTTGATAACAGACGCGCCATCCGGCGATTTAGATGTTTGGCTGTACATAATTGCACTTGCGGGATGTGCGCCACGCGAACATTCTATTTACGATTTCTTTCCTGACTACAGCTTTAGCCTGAATGTTTAAACCAGAGCGAGGTATAGTCGTCATGACTTCAAATAATATTTTGAATCTATCAGGCTGCTTAAACGTACATCTGTCAATATTATCTAATATAACGGCTATGTCCATGCACTCAACATTATTCCTGCTAATGTTAGGCGGTAGACACCATGCCTTATGAACTTTTTATAAACTGTGGCCCGAATCTTCTCATCACATGCGAATCCTTAATGCCATACGGGGGAAGCGTATAATATAACCGGGAGAATATATTGGTTATAGAGTCTGACATACAGGGAAGCGTCTTTAATAACAAACGAGCGCAATATCCAGTTTAGTCTTCTGGTGGCAGCCGTAACCACTTGAAGTCTATGAGGTGTATAGTTCAATGTGTCAGATGTCAGTATTCCCAAGTCTTTAATCGCCTTTTTAATAGTTAGTTCTTCAGAGCCTATGGTGTACTTGTGTGCAGGATGGTTATGCCCAAAGTAGCACCGCACATTTATTAACAGATAGTTTAAGGTCGAGGCCATTACACCATTCCAAAAATTTGTCTAGCGTCTCTTGAAAAGTTACTATTTTGCTTTAATCATCTACGGGTATATACATTTTGACGTCATCAGCATACATTTTTACATGAATGAGAGGTATTACATGCTTCAATGAGTCGGTATACAGTATATACATTAAAGGGCCGAGAATTGTACCCTGCGGACAGCCCGAGGTAACCTGAGCCGTAGATGACAGACAGTCGTTAACTCTTACCCTAAAGATTCTATCACTTAAGAAAGCCTTCTTCTAATTAACTATTCGACTACCCACTCCATACTGCGGAAGGACTTTGAGTGCGCTTATATTTATATATATGTATATTTATATATATATATATATATATATATATATATATATATATATATATAAATATTCACTTTCTTCTTCTTTCAAGCTTCACGCTCTAATGGCCCAGATATCCATAGAAGAAGGGGCCAGATATCCATAGAAGCCCGTATGGAAGGATCTTGCCTATAGCGTTAGCCGCTTTAGCCGCCTTGGCCGTGCATTTCCTGATATGACTTGCGCCCCTGAGACCCTTGTCTAGTAGGACACCAAGGTATCTGGCTTCTGTTACTTGCTTGATTTCCTGGCCCGCCACCATTCGTTTTATGCTGCCCACTTTTTTTTCCTGTCAAGAGAATGGCCTCACTCTTTTCCGGGGCCAGTTGTAGCCCAGCTCTATCCATCCATCTCTTTGTCGACCGGAGAGCCATGTTTGTCTTTAACTCTAGCTCTTCCTCTGTTTTTGCTTGAATAATAACGGCCAAGTCATCCGCGTACGCAATCATCTCTACTCCCTGTAGGAGATCTTTCTGTCTCAAGACGTCGTCATATGTTATGTTCTAGAGCAGGGGGCCCAGGATTGATCTCCACCGTGCCGTTAAAAACTCTACTGTCGTCCAAGTATGCCGAGACGGCCCTCACAAGAAACGGACGGACCGCTTTTCTCACCAGGGTTTCTAAAATATCTTTCCACGGCAGACTGTTGGACGCGTTTTTGACATCCAGAAGGACAGCCACAAGAAGTTTCCGTTTGCATATAGGCAAACTGTGCAGCAAGTCAGCTTTGGTTGTTATTCGTTGAATTGCTGTGAGAACTGATCTGTTCTTGCGAAATCCGTATTGGTTGGCCGATAGAAGATCATTCTATTCCGCAAACGCCCTAAGTCTGTGTTCTAAAATTGGCTCATATCCTTTTGCTAGGGTGTTCGAGAGACATATGGCTCTGTACCCTCCGTTACTTTTGGGACTCAAAACCACCTCCGCCCTCTTCCACTGTAGGCATTTTGCCACTTGCCATCGTCTTAGTAAGCACTGTCGCTACCAAATCCGGGTATTCGTTAAAAAGCATTTTCACCGCCAAAGGCGGAGTACCGTCGGGCCCTGGAGACCTCCCTGGCTTTAGCCTCTCAGCTGCCATTATTACCTTTGCACGCGTGATAGACGGGAACTCTTCTGAGGTTGCCCCTCTTCTTACGAACGTCTCCGTGTTAAAATGTGCGTCTTGTGGAAAGAGTTTGTTTAAAATCTGTACGACCTCTGTGTCTGGCATTAAAACATTTGGGGCCTGCGCGCCTATCCCCCTGGTCATTTTGTAGGGCTTTCCCCATGGTTCGTCATTTATGTAATTTATCTTTTGACGCCACCATGGTTTTTTGCTGTCTGCCATTTTTTTTAAAGCGCCCTACATCTTTTATAATTGTCTAAGGCGAGGAGCTTGGCCTCCCGGGTCCTATGGCGTGTTTTGAGCTTCCTTTTGGCTTTGTTACAGTAGTAGCCCTGGTGCAGGCCCTGATGAGAGTGTCGTGCAGCTCTTCTGGGGTGTGGGGGGAGCTTTGAGGATTGCCTTCTTGAGTTCTCTCTTGAAGACCTCTTCGTCCGTGATCCTGAAGCGCGTTTGGGTTCTTATAGGCATCGTGTTTTTGCTGCAGTTTCACCGTGAATTCAATACAATAGTGATCACTGAGGTTTTCTTCCTCAGTGAGCACAATCCATTCTTTCATTTTGGTAACCATTGTATCGTTGCATAGTGTTAGATCGACCGTTGACTGATGTCTAAATATATATATATATATATATATATATATATAGCTGTAGTGTCATTGGACTGCACAAAGGCAGCTAGCAAATCAGCCACATAAAGTCGGCTTCCAATTGGTGACTAGAGAAAGCAATAATAAGTGCAAGCTTGCAAGTGAGTATGGCGGATCGACCAACCACAGAGAAGCAGGATGAACGCCCGGGACCGAGCTAAAACGATGTCCCCCAGAGACACAAGCAAACGGGAGCGGAATAAAGCGATACCGACGCGAATGGAAAGCGCCGAGCAAGAACGTCAGACGTAGATCTGAGTGAACTAACATTGTGTAAGAACCGTGTGTTGCCCATGAAAGCCCTCCGCTTAGAGGGCTTCGGCCGAACAACGTCGGCAGAACAGTTGCGTGGTTGGTTAGCCCGGGGGCAAATCGAAGTGCGCGCTATTTGGAAACTTAGTTCTCTGGCTGAACTCCGTCTTCTATGTGGCCTTTAGTGACAATAAATATGATCTGGGTTTAACTAGCGCCTTCTGGTGAAAAAGCGTTAGCCCTCAGCGCTGCCTGGGAGCTCCACCGGCCCAGATTGGAGTATGCAAAAAGTTTACTGACGGCCATGGTTTAATAACTAGACAGCAATGACGCCTGCTGCCAAAACAGCTGTCAGCTGCTCACAGCGGCAAACTATTTTTTATCTTGCGTCTTACAGCTAACACAAGAACGTTTGCTCAAAAGTGTGGAGACTGTACTCATAACGGAAACCTTCAAGAGAGAGGAACTGCATTTTGATGAGATGCAAAATTGCTATTTGCTAGCGGGTTCTCCAGTCGAAGGGCGGGGTAAGTAGGCTTTTAACAGTTTTACGAGCAGGGTCACCCTGAATGCAATGTGTGTCGAGATGAGTGTTAGATGACACTCACCTCGGGTAGTTTCAACCTCGTATTGTTCTACCTGCCACTACGATGACTACGATGATGTTGATGTTGTCTACGCAGTCAGTGCGGTTCTACCGAAGCTAAACCTCCAGCTACTTACTGTGGTCCGCGGTGACTTCGACTGTCGTATTGATTGTAACCCTACCAATAGAAAGAGCGGCCTGCATTGCGTAAATTAAGGGTTGAAATTCACGCTCAGTTGCCAAGATGGCGGCATGCGAACGGTCGATGTTTTTGCGCGCTCTCGTATTAGTATACTTTCTGGTCCAAACTCGGCCAGAAAATGAACGAGAACTGGCAAACTACTCAGTGAGAGCGCTTAGAGTTACAACGAACACTGCAAGACGCCTGGAGTCCACGGTGAACATCGACATCAACCTACCTCCACGACGACTCATAAAGACACATGTTGTTGCTCTGTGGAGACGTCGAAATGAACCCGGGGCCACCCTGCGCTACTTGTGGGGACCAGTTCCAGCAGGTTAGTGATTGTACTGTTTGCGAGGGATGTTCAAAACCCGTACACACTCACTGCGCTTACCATATTCCGGATAAATATGAAACAAATTGCAAGTCTTGTTTCTGGAAGGAGGTTTCGCTTGCGGTGGCCAGCAGTATAACAGTTAAACCAAACTGCAACTGCGCCATTGAACTACAAAGCCTGAAAAAACGGATAGACGAGCTCACAAAGAAGCTGGCCAATATCAATACTAATATGACAAAAGTTGTACCGAAATCAGCTGATATAAGTCACCGCACTCAAAGCCAGTCATCCAAACAACAGCATCAACAACAGACTCAACATCAACGAAACGCCCACCACTCTCATCTACATCAACAAAGCGCGACACATACACCCTCAACTTTAGCAGCCGACACGCCACGTCGTCGGCGCTCTCACAACGACCTACAGCAAAACGTGCGCACATTTATGCGGACAGAGGTCAGCACACGTCAGAACAACGCATGGCAGAAGATCGGACCGGGAGCCCGTGTAGCACGCGCGATAACCGGCGCTAACAAGATGACACACCTTAAAGCGGTAGAACCCCAAGATATCCCCGAACGTCCGCGCACTAAAGCTCTCTTTGTCAGCCGACTTCAGCTGTCACATTCGTCAGACGTGCTAAAGGAATACGTTACCCGTATCATAGGTACAGATGTGGACGTAATGATAACAAAACTGACAGGACTCAATCAGGCGTACTACAATAGCTTTCACGTCCAAGTTAACGCAGCAAACTTTAAAGAACTGCTCGACCCAGCAGTATGGCCCGCAAGGACTCATTTTCGTCCCTATCGGGGTCAGTTGAAGCCATACAGAATAGCTGGAACCGTGCAAACTGCATATGGATCGGGGGAAAACGTAGTCGCCCAAATGACAATGACGACGACAATATGTCGAGTACAACATGACACAAAACAACACCTACAAGCCAGCAATTACCAGAAACACTCAAACAACCGGCACAATATAGATCAAAATGTTTATTGTGGAATGTAGAATCTTTTGATTCGTTATGCGCGTTAGCCGGAGAACAACTTTTTACAAATTCTGATTTTATGTTTTTAACCGAGACCTTTGTAGTAAACACAAATCACACAATTTTTCCAAACCATAAAGTTTTCCACGGTCAAGCAGTTAAACCGCAGGGCAGAGGGCGTCCAAAATGGGGTGTCTGTGTAGCGGTAAGGACCACTGAGTGGACCCGGCTTTTACGGTGTACGTCGCGAGAAATAGTGTTAGAAATCAACGACTATTACCTGATATGTATATATAGGCCACCAGAAAAGCAAGTCACAGATGTATTACATCAATTAGGAGAATGCGTCATGCTATATGTAAACACAAATAAACATATCATTGTTGCAGGCGACAGAAACTGTGATTTGTCAAAGCAAAATAAACGTCACGAAGCATTCACGGCAGGCATAGAAGACTTAGGACTTCAAATAGAGAACGACCATAATGTCGCTACATACCTAAGCTGGAACGGCTCAAGTGCAGTAGACATTGTGTTATCGTCAGCGTGCCAGCCGGGCACACTTGTTTGTAAAATTAGGTCAATACCTACAGCTCACCGCAAGCACTGTCAAGTAAGATTTGAGCTAACGCGCACTCAAGGCCCATCAGCGGTGGCACCAATGCCACAGTTAAGCCGCACAATAAACGCGCACATGCTTTAACAGGCCATGCAACTCATGCGACCCGATGACGACATCAACACCACCGAAAAGACGATACGATGGGCAATCCATGTATCAGCTACTGCTAGACGATTGGCAAAACCAAACACGCACAAAGCCTGGTTTGATGCAGAATGTCACGAAATTAAGCGCAGGATATGCAGCCATGACGACAAGAGCCCGTATGGACTTGGCCAACTCGCAGAGATAAAGCGGATGTTTCGGAAATTGAAGCAGACCAAGAAGCGCCATTGCGAAGAAAATCAACGCCTGCAATTGATACAAAAAAGTGTAAAGAAACCTTGGCTGCTCCTACCCAAGAGACCGAAAAAAGCTAACCCGCTCATTTACGACAAGGAGTGGCAAGCACATTTTACAAACCTATAAAAGAGGGAGGTGACACTGCCCGACATGGACTACCCAGGAGAGTTTATACCTTTTACTGAAGCGGAAGTTACGCAAGCAATTAAGGCAAAGAAAAACAATAAATCTGCAGGATTGGACCAGATATTTTATGAACATTTTAAATCAAAGCTTAGTACCATATATCCAGTTTTAACAAGTCTTTTTAATAAGTGCCTTAGTCAAGGTAAGATACCTGACGAGTGGAGGAAGAGTTTCTTGAACACAATATATAAGCGGAAGGGAGACGCTACTGACCCGACAAATTACCGAAGGATCGCACTGACAAGCACTCTGCACAAAATACTTACATCACTTGTAGTGTCAAGGTTATATAACAGCGCCAAAGAAAAGCTTCCCGCTGAGCAACACGGATTCCTTCCCGGGAGATCAACCGAAGATGCTATTAACCTTCTGCTGAACTATGTGCAACAACGTCGCCAAAGTATAGAAATGACGTATACCGCATTTATAGATTTTAAGACCGCATTAAACTCTGTTCCAAGGGACCGTCTTTTAGAAATCATTCGTAGCCATTTTTTAATATGCGGAGCAATGTACAACCTTATCCGGGACATGCTTCACTATAACTTCATCACAGTTAAGAACGGAGATCATTATGTCAACGACACCATAACGCAAACGGTAGGATTGGCCCAAGGAGATCCTGCTAGCCCCTTCCTGTTTATAATATACATAGCAACCCTATCGGATCTTCTACGCGGTGCAAAAGCTGCGCACGCCTCCTACGCAGATGACCTAGTCATCTTTGCAAAGTCGCGTAAACATCTGCAGTATTTCCTAAATATAACAGATAATTGGTGCAAAGAGAACAGGCTAACAATCAACATAGATAAAACAAAAGTCCTTCGCTTTAGCCGAGGAGGGGCATACGCCGCAGCCGACTGCCGCATCAAAATTAATGGCATTGCATTGGAGATTGTCAACCACTTTTCTAATCTCGGCGTTACACTGACACCAAGACTCTCTTTTAGCAGACATGTCGAAAAAATACTAGCCAAGGTGATTTTCGAGATATCGACTTGAAGACAGCGCTAAACATATTCAGGCTAAAAATTGTCCCTATTATACGATACGGCCTGCCTGCAATAGCACCTTTTCTGACTGTAAGCGATCTGAAAAGGCTAGACCGTTTAAAGGCACTCTATATCAAGCGCGTGCTAGGTCTACCCAAAAACGCCTCTGCTACATTCGCTCTTGAACTATGTCGCGAACGAACCCTTACAGAGGACTTTGCCCTAGACGGACTACCTCTTAGTGAACCCGTACTCACATTATATAGGGAGCTTCGGGAAATACGCAACGTGACGTTTGCGACCAATAACTATACGGACGGACCAGCGTTTTGCTCGGACAAATGGAAGAGAGGAGCCCAGAAGAACCGAGCACTAATTTGTCGAGTGACATGGCACGGATACCATCACCACATGTGTTTGAGTCGACAATGTTTTGAGGTCGATGGTTGTGTGTGTAGATTTTATGAAATTTGTGATATTGATAGATACCATATACTTGTGTGCACCGAAATAGACACTACGTCACTGCAATCTCGTACACACTATATAGGATCAATGTAGACTTTGCATATCATTAGATGTACACTGCTACCAATATTATGGTGAATAAATAAATATGTATGTAAATTCACGCTCGTTTACCAATGTTAAAAGACCACTGACGACCTCCTGTTTCACAACCTTCAACGCCTGACGACATTTTAACGAGGTTACGGGGTTCGTAATATTCTAGCACGACACCACCTGCCGATGCTGGCGTCTCTGTGTGTGCAGGTAACTTTGCGTGTATTAACGCACAAATCAAGGCTGTTGAGAGAGGCCGTTAAGAAGAAGTACAGACGGACGAACGCGGCTCTGGTTTATACAAGCCTGCTATCTAAAACGCCGGCATGTTTAGGGACTTCTGCGTCAAGCTTTGTATTTCCATTACTAGATAGTTGCTAATCGCAGTGTGTCTTTTCAATTCTACGGCATACTGCATCCCCTATGGGCTTGGAACTCGCCGTGAGGCATATTTTCAGTGCACCGAGGGCCGGATTTGTTGAGATATCTCGGATTTTCCTTACAGTGTTCATCGTCGCCGATTGTAGGGCGCTACATGGCCGACAACCAGCAACCTACAAGTTTGTTCACTGAAAGTAAGCACCAGTATGATAAGAAGAAAGGGACGCTTATGCTTGAGAGTGCAGAGCGCGAACCCCATGTCTGCATTGTTCGCCGGCAGAAGAAAAGCATGCACACCATGGCAAAAGGAGCAGTGGCCCCAGCACTTTCACTCCCCCTCTACTCGATGCAAACGCCGCTGCACCGGACTCAGTTATTAAGCAACCGCTTACTCTTGACCAATATCATGAATTTGCTGTTTAGAGCGGAAGAATTGGTGCAGATCCTGCGCTGGATTCCCTAGAACAAGAGTAGTGGGATCTATTACGCGTATTGGGTTGCGCTGCCTGATGTTTTAGAAGGAGAACAGTATAATCTGTGTTACCAGGTACTCAGCGAAGGCACATACTCCAGGCTGACACCAGGCTTACTCTGCTATTTAAGGAAAAAAACGGCGACAACGTAGACAATCCAAGTCTTTACCAGGGTATCGCCTCGGGGTACACTCGTAAGAAAATCTTTGATATCTCATCTCCTGAAATGAAGACATCCCTGCTACCTTCATGAATGCCTGTCGCAGCAGTAATTGCCTGCCCAAGTTTGTTGCCTGCTCCCCGCACCTTATCCAGTCTGATAACCAAGTCGCCCTCACTCCTCTAAAAAAAACTATATTATAGAGACCTCAACCAAAGCAAACGATCCCTCTTCTGGTGGTTCGTTGCTTGATAAACTTGTCGAGCATTTCCCTTTGTCAAGACAACGAGCGGTCATATGCCAAGACAGACGTGACCCCAGAGTGTATGGCTCATGGCTTCCACATTGAATAATGACAATATCCGACTGGAAACAACTATGTTCCCTTATCGTTAGCGTAACAGCCTAACCCAGTATTAAGACTGGAAACCATAGGGTCTTATACAAAAAACGTTTGAGGACATATCGGAATATATACCATGTGTATAAGTACCATGATAAACAGAAAATCACAAGTTCTTGTTGAAGCTGTTAATCTTGTTCTTCTTGAACGCGGTTGTCATTGCCTGCTTCTACATACCTCTGCTAAACAAAGCCTAAATAAATCCAGTAAGGAGAACGCGGTGACGATAGATGCTTTTAGACGCTATCGTGCCACGGACAACTTAACGCATTACATCTGCCTGTGAGTCTATGTGAGTGCCAAAGTGCTGCAATTATAATTACAACAATATATATATATATATATATATATATATATATATATATATATATATATATAGTGTTTGCGTGTCATTTAGTTATTAAAAGATAGCGCGCGCCCGATAGTAAAATACAGCACGAAACAGAATCTCGTTCTAAACATATATGCATACGTACTGGTATACAAATTAACCGAGACAACAACTTCAACAACAATTTGAGCAAAGAGGCAGCATCCGTAAAAAGCACAAACATAATTTTAAGCACTACCATCGGAAGTGTACAAAATCATGTTATACGTGTTCACTCGAAAGACAACTCTACGCTTTTTGTTGTTATTTCTTGTGAATAAATAATCAGTACATTAAGAACGGTCAGGGCAAAAAGGAAAGGCATTGTCAGGCAAGGCTAACAAGATCAACCGCAGCAACCACAACAATAATGGCAGCAACGTAATAGCAGTTCTAGTATTTACGACAGTAATTTACTTGAGAGTAGCATACATAGCAGTAATAACAACGGTAACAATGCTAATGATGATGTAATGATGATGATGATGATATTGGGGTCGTGCGGCCATATCCTGCGGACGATTTCGAAATTCCATCGTCCCAAAGTTCATTACAGGGCGGCTAATTAAGAAGCGGCTTCGCTGTTAGCTTGCTGCACATGGGGCAGTCAGCTTCTCGAGACAAAGTGGCGACTGCTGCGGCGGTATCAATAGCAGCAGCAGCCAAATAACGAGTCTAACAAAAGAGGAGACCTCGATGAGAAGATCTGGGTAGGCGCTTTGGGGGGGGGTTGGTTCCCCATCGTACGTTTTGCTCCTAGCAAGTAGCCAAGATAACAAAAGTCCCCTCACGTCTGCCTATATCGATGACGACGACGACAGAGATAAAGACTCAAAGAACATACTTATTGTTGCTGTCCATTCAGTGCCGTCATTTGGAGTTTGCCTTGTGCGCCGCTTCTCCTCTCGACCGTGCACGGAGCGAGCGTAGATAAAACGACCACCGTCCATCGGGTTGCTTGCGGCCCGATTGGCATAACTTGAAATGAGTGGCCTGCGTTTTGTACCTCTCACCTCCGAAATGGGCGCTCTTAGTCGTTCCTCAGCCGCAATGCCCCCTGTTATTCTACAGCAGTGCCGTCTTAAAGGGCATGTGAGTAGGCGAAAGAACAGAAACGTTAGAACTAGGTTAGATGGGCTGTGCAAAAAATCCACTGCAAGAAATCTATTCGTATTCAGTGATGGCGGCGTCATTTCACACCAATCAACGTCAGCTATGGTTTACCCGTCGCAGGTTCCGCCGGCAATGTTAGGCTTTCGGCGGGACGTAGCTATGTGCATAGTTATGATTGCAGCTTCTCTGCTGCGTCGTTTCCTTGACCTGGTCTACATACTTGTAGGTGCTGTACAGCGTTTCCTACGTTTTGACGCACTAAAATGGCCTGACTAACTAATTACCGATCACGCACTGTACTTACCAAGTTAAGCCAAGCTCGTCCCACGAGCAAGTCATCAACGCACAAATTCTATCCTTCAATTACATGCAGATAAAATTAACACAACGGACTCTTCTGTCGCACGATAGCTCATATTGTGAAAAAGAACTACGCATTAAAAAATATTCCGCAAAAAATCCGTTGCACTGGCGGCCGATCAAATTGTATAGCTCTGCGTATGTACGCACACAGAATATACATGGAAACATGAAAACATCTAGCGCAGGAAACAGTGTCGGATTCTTTGGAGATATTCTTGGAGAAGAAAGTGCACTCCTAGTCTACACGGCAAACGTATGGCGTGCTTTGAAGTCGATATTTTAAGCGGAACATTTCCGCTAAATTATCTTCCCGGCATAAAGCAACATCCTAAAAACTGTACGTTACACTCACTAATCTTCTTACTACCCACTCTATTTTCAGATCATTTCTGCCCCCTCTGTGAGCATTGTGCTGTATCCAATGTTGTTGTTGCTGTAGACAGCTTCGTATTTTCCTAACTATACTACGTCGACGTTCCTTCTGCAAGTCGTTTACGAGAGTGGACAAACAAACACACACGACTCCCATGCCTCTCATCTCTAGGGATTTGGGAATGTAGATGCAATGGGGAAGGTTTAGTCATTTCCAAAGCGGCCAGGCGGACATGTTGCTAGCAGTGAGATCTGAGGTAAGAATGAGTGGGGTGGTTGGTTAGCATCTTGTTGGAGGTAGCAGCTTTTACCTGCGCCTATGTGTTCTGGGTGAAAATGGTTTCCTTTAGATGAACCAATTGCAGCTACGCATACGTAAGTTGAATAAGGTTCGTTACGGTATGCTTTCAGAGTTGCGCAGACCTGTGGCGGCATGCAACAAGGCTCCTGAGCATACAAGATTTCATCCGTCGGAAGGAGGACGCCGCCGCCGCCTTCTATCTCATTCTACAGGAGACAGATCTCCCTACACAGGTTCATGTCTGACCTTGTTAATTTCAGCGAATGTGTACTTATTACCTTCATTTTGGGTATACATTCCTGACACGTGATGGCTATGGGTTTAGCTCTCTGGAGTGTTAATTAGTCACGCGTTGTTATCGAAAGACAAGTGGTCAATATTTTGAATTCATTTATTTATATATAAATGAAACGTTGTTAAAAATAAACATACTGAGTAATCCCGGCTGCAAATAAAATTGCTTTTTATGTGAAAACAATTAGGATGGAATCATGTTTAGGCCGTGAGTGTATATATATACAGGGTCTCCCAGAATTCGTAATAAGCTTTAGATTATAGTACAACTGGGCAAAAAAATATTTTTTTTTATGTTTCAAGAGGGCGAGAGTGTCGTTTTTTGAATTGTGAGCGAAAGTTTTTCTAAAAGTGGCTGTATCAAGCCTTTTATCCTGACAAATATTTACTAACCTGCAAATGCAAGAGCCCCAGTCACCATATCGACAAGCAAAGTATACCGACATTTTTTGAGAATTTTGCTTGTAATGAATTACATTCTACGTTACGCTCAAGGCTGAATAATGTTGTATTGCAGATAATTCTCAAGAAAAAATTTTTTTGCAGTTCTTATAGTTTGCTTTAACGCTCAAGCACCTATTTTTGAAAGACATTGTCATGTTTCATTGAAAAAAACAAGATTTTTTCGCTGAAATGTACTAGATCGCAAAGTTTTTTTTAACTAAATCTGGTGAGACCTGTATATATATATATATATATGCATATACATATAATTTTTTTATACTTCAACAACCACATTTTAGATGCTCTTAGTGGGCTAACTGGGCCACCTTCTTTACAAATGTTACCTGTATTTTTTTAGGGAGGAGGGTTCAATACTATTACGTACTATTGCTTCGAGTAGAAAATGAGGAGGTCCCTGTTGCCCCCATGTTGCATGTTTGACGTTCATTTGGTGATGGCATGTAGTAGACGCCTGATATATAAATGGCATGCTCGGAAGTGGCTCGCTCAAATACCCAGAACAATTGAATACATTGAATACGTCTAATTTATCTATAACAAAACGAATACAAAAATTAAACATATTTGCTTCAATCAATTCAAATAAGAGTTTGGCTTAGTTTATGTAATGCCTGGCTAGTATCACGCAATTTATAAACATTTAAAATACACACTTTTCTTCAGAGCTAGACGTTACTGCAGGTTGAAGTAATAGCCTCAAATTTACACCTCCCTGGCCGTATCGTTTTGTCAAGTCTTCCTAAATGCCGCTTATGCGTAAGCAATTTTTGAATAACTGATACCCTTATATTTATAGCCACATTGTAATCAATCAGCAACGGTGGGAACATGACATTTGGGTCGCTGCGAACTTTAAATGTATAGCATTATGTATTATGTGGATATTAATAATACAGCGTGTTAACGTGTATTCAGAAGTCATGATAGTACCGGCCGGTGAGTAGGCTGATTATACTAGTTGTCGTTAAAACAGTTTAGATGTGCACCACCTGACTGCAAGCAGGCATTTGGTGTGTTCAGTGCGGGCCATAACAATTGGACTATAAGCACGTGAACCTCTTAGGTCGTTTAACTTTTGTTGTGAAGGCTAAGGGTTGAAAAAACATTTACGTACGGCTAAGTAAACGCCGCATAACGCCAGTTGGATCCCTGTTGTTGATCGAATTTTCTTTGAGCGATGTTTACTGAGAATAGATGACAAACCATACGGCTGAGAGTCCACGGCCATGCTGCCAAAAGGACTGTTGGGGAAATCCTAGATATCACTACATGTCCGGCCCTCGGTGGATTGAAGATATACCTCACGGTGAGTCCCAAGCCCGTAGGGGCGGAGGATAGTCTAAAACTAAAAACAACCTCCCTAAAGAAGTTTGAGTTCTAGATAAACGCATTCCAGGGGTTGGCTAACCCCTTAACATACTGGCGCTCAGACAGTGTGGGACTCAGCCGTCAAGCGGCAGCTTTGGCGCTTGGTAACAGTCAAGCTGTGGACTAAGGCAGTACCCACTAAAACCTAACATACATATATGCACGGTAGTGCCTACATTCATGTATCCCCCTGTAAGAACGCCGCTATTAATAAGACCTTCAGCAGAGCCGTTAGGCCATACGGTCGTCCACGCATTCCTGAATCACTGCGCGAAGGACGGCACGCACCCAGACGGGATGATACCTACACCATTTGAGCGAGGCAAAATGCTGGTTTGAGATGCAAACGTTACCGACTTCTTAGCCTTTTTTATGGTCGGTGGCGACGCATCCGAAGCTGGCTATGCAGCCCACCTTGCAAAAAACAGCAAGCTAAGAAAATACTCATTAATCAAGTATCCCCACGGAATCTGCCTCTCGCATTTGAGACCTTGGGTGTTTCTGGCGTTTGGACCAGGCAGCTAATTCGCAAAGTCGGGACCTTGGTTAACATGTCGTTGTTCTTTTTCTAAGAACGTCTGCATCTTGACATACAACGTGGAAACGCTGCCTTCTTCGGGGCACACTTCTGAAGTGGTCTCGGCCTGGCCTTGTCGATACGGATACGTGACAGTCACAATACACGCCCGCTAGGCCTAATGGCTTAGCTAATCCCTCGTGATATGTGTAACGTATGCATGATGTATTATATCAAAAATGAATACCTGTATTCTCCTAAAGATGACCCTTCGACCTGCGGCATCCTTAAAGCAAATGAGTAACTACTCATAAACGGCGAGAAAGTCTCGGAAGCTATAAATCATTAGCGCCTGCTTGCCGGGTCGCGTGTGGAACGCGACTCTCGTACGCGTTCAACCATTTGCTTATTCCTGCTTCTTCTCTTGCCTTAAAAATACTTTGAAGAAGCTTTGCAGCCGCGTCCCCATTTTGACCGACCTGAGCATGTGCGTGACTAGCTCCCAGCGTCTTCTTTCTGAGCACGCCTCGTCTGGTCTCGGCCTATGCGGCGCATCCCAAGACCGTGAGTTTTAAAAAGTCCACTTTATTGTAGTACTTACTGCATTGAGTCGCTTGCTTTTCCATCCGATTTAGGTATACCATGACCCATGAAAACCTGGGCCATGGAATGTAAGACCACCCTCGGAACAATTTATCGGCGGATGCTCGAAATAAAATTCCTCACGAGCGCTCTTTCGAGTTACTGTCTTATTATTTCACCGATGGAGCGTCACCTTTCTCTCTTCCACAATTTCCTTAGCTGGACCATTCCACAGTAGCTGACGTTTTGCTGTCGTTAGGATCCAGGTCACTGTTTCCTACTCTAGACAGCGAGGGCGCCATTCAAATGGTGCGTTACCCCCGAATGATATGTAGGACCCTGATCTACTGAATCTTCCTCAGGAGCTGCGCTGTGGTGTCCATGTTCACTGTAGGCGACATCC
Source organism: Dermanyssus gallinae (assembly GCA_003439945.1). Taxonomy (NCBI): domain Eukaryota; kingdom Metazoa; phylum Arthropoda; class Arachnida; order Mesostigmata; family Dermanyssidae; genus Dermanyssus; species Dermanyssus gallinae. Next base: position 25,177 of record QVRM01000590.1, on the reverse strand, counting down.
AAATGATCTCGTACGGACATCAGAAGTTTCCGTAGGCTATCTCTGGGGCAGCGTGTGTTGGGCAAAATATGGGTCATTCACTAGGTGGTCTACCCGTCCTATCGTTGAGTGCCGATAGATCGAGCATTGCTGGCGATGTCAACGTGTTCGCCACTGCGACGGAGAGTGCAAGAGCCCACTAGTCGGTGTCTGGGTCTGCCACAAATGCGGACAGAGGGGCCACATTACGAAGACCTGCGAGAGCGAAAAGGCTTGATATGTGTGCGGAGTCAGAAAACACAAAGCAAGGTCCATCATGTGTCCCGTCTACAGGGAAGAGAACCTAAACGGGCGCCAGATCTCCTTTTCACTTATAAAAGTGGCTACAGTGGCGACAACAACGGAGAAGACTAAGCAAGCGCTTGCGCATGAGACGTCGACAGATGCAAAAACAGCGAGGCAAAGCGAAGCACCCGATACTCCCTGCGAGGAGAAATCAGCAGAAGCAAGGAAGCTTGTTGGGCGATTTGATAGGTAGATTGACTCGAATCCTTGGAGCAAGCCGTACAGGGTGGTCAGCGACAAAACCGGCGAAGCAATGAACGAGCATTCGGACTTATTACGCTGCTCGAATATAAAACTTACTGAGAGAGAGAGAAGATTCACGCAAGAATCACTTCCGGACTATTCCCACCATGTTTTTTAGTTCCCGGTAGAGTTCTCTCACTGGTGAGCGGTACTATAGGCCTAGGACGAATAAGCGATACATAAAATGCGTTACGCCTTTACTAACATTCGCGGTTACATTAACTTCAAAATCACATGTAAAAGTTGGGAACGATACAAATGTTTTGCTGATTTTCTTATTTTATCGACACTAAAGGCGTTCGGATTAATCAGTTCAGCCTGCGACCACCAACACCTGTTATTCATAACTGTAGTGGTATTATAATTATTGTGCAGATTCAGCCAATTGAAAGCTTTTCACATTTAGATTCCGTTTGCAATAGATTCTTCGGTGCACAAACTACACCTAACCTATACCAACCGTTTACAAACCTCCGATCCGACTGACCCTGTGTTGTGACTGTTATTTCTCTCCAGACTTGTACCTTCGACAAACCGACGTCTCACTGTTAGGTGCGATCGCTCTTTAGCGAGCCACGAACACCCTCTATCCCCATGCAACATCCAAAGCCATCTGCCATGTGCTTAAACGTTGTTGTAAATGTTGTTGTTGTTGTTGTCGCGATCGGCGCCTTAGGTCCTGCAAATGATAATTAATGAATCAAATGAGGAACGACCCCTCGCCAAATCGAACCAAATCAATGAGGCGGTAATCGTTTTTGGTTAGCGTCGCAGCATTTCATTTTGTCCGCCCGTCTGCTTCGTTTACCTCGTCTGCGTTTTCTTCGTATGTTGCCGTTGCTGCTGCTGCTTTTGTCGGTGCTTCCGCTGTTCTTCTGCTCTTCTTTTTGTGGGGTCTTACTTCACTCGGTGTGCTGCATCCGCCGATAACGCCGAATTAATAGATGAATGAGTGAGTTAATGAATGAATGAATAAATGAAGTTTTCCTGCAGGCCAGTAGTGCTAGAAAAAAACGGGATTTGTGAGTTTGTCGGAAGCGAGAGAAAGAAATAGGGACATAGATCAATATATGTATATATATAGAGAGAAAGAGATCGACAGGAGAGAGTGGGGGAGATATGGACAGAGAGTGGGGGGTGGGGCGCAAAAGGGAGAGAGAGATATGGAGGTGTAAGAGAGAGAAGTGAGGGTTACAATGGGAAAGGATGAACAGGGAAGAGGAGGACAAAGTGCCAGTCGACCACCGCCACCTCAGTGTACAGAACAGCTTGGCGAGAGAGAAAATTAATTTTTCAACGATGAAAGCCAGCCGCAAAGCATGAAACAACCACCCTAAAACACCGATCGAAAAGTTCATCGATATGTAAGCTATTATGCAGCTATCATCCATGTGGTATCCACGCGGGTAGCGGTAGAAGTCACGAAGCAGAAACAACGGCGGCCGCAGCGGCAGCAGCATCATAGCGATTAAGAGAAGTAACAGGATTATCATCGACGTTGGGCTACTGAAAGACCAATCTTTGCAAAACATAGCTGTCTGTTTCGGTATATAATAATAATAATAATAATAATAATAATAATAATAATAATAATAATAATAATAATAATAATAATAATCATGTTTGCAGAGAAAGCGCGATCTCTATCCTAGACGCCATAAAGTAAAGTAATTCGCTAAAAAATGTGCTAACACGTTTACACTTCACAATTGTAACATCGTTTAACATACAAGAGTAATAGTAGGCATGAGAACCGTAACGGGGATGATAGCAGAAGCGACGTCGACGATGAAGTTGGTGGTGATGGCTGTTGTTGCGATGGCCATGACAGCTATGAGTGATAACAGCCAACTGAACTGAATGACGACGATAGAGTTGCACTCATTTTGAATAATGCTAGGGGTGGTAACTCGTGGAAGAGCTCATACACAACAAGGGGGATGACTTGGATCAAGACAACGATAATACAGATAGTAATAATAGAAAAGGTAAGGCTCTCCGTAAAATTGAAGGTAATTATGATATCCACGATGATGGGGTGCTGGTGATAACAGAGGGCGATTATGGCGACAAGGCCCTGGTAACTCATGACGGAAATGAGTATTGGTGCACTGCACGTTTAGTTGATTCACACAAAAGTAAACTGCAGAGTTTTACGCAACTCGGCTAATTTCTCTCTTTCTCCCTCTCCCTATATATATATATATATATATATATATATATATATATAGTATGCTATATCTAGCATATGTTATACAATGTTTCTTTGCAGCTGGGGCAATCATCAAATCTGAAACCCCTCTGGCAAGTGCCTTTCTTGTTTTCTTTTGCATGCAGTTAGAGCCACTGGATTCTGGGAGCTAATTTGAGACATCGCCACAGATATCATCCAAGAGAAGAACAATGTTCTTGGAGCTAATTAGTGTCGTCCTTTGTTAGATTAGCCCAGCGAAGGCACAGCGAAGACTTCAAAGTAAATCAACGTTATGATTCCGGAGTCTGTCGCGTCCAACGGGCACAAAAGGCGGATCCTGGTGGGTGTGACGCAAACAACTGTGGTAAGTCCCACACTATCTCAAACCCAAACTATGCGTAAATGCAGTGCTTCTTTAGAAGAAAAAAATGTATGCTTCTGAGACACTCACACCTGAACCTCTCCGGCTCAGCGACGTGATGGGATCAACCGACCTACCAGATTGGTCGTGTACTTTTAGCGGATGTAATCGTCGTGGTCGTCGTTTGCACCCGTCTATACACAACTACGATAGAAGTCAGCAAGCAAAGCAGAGAAATAGAGCAAAAATAAGGTGCCTAAAATTGATCTATCCGTTTGGCAGTGCCGTGTCAGAAGCCAAGTAATTACAAGTTGGCCCGACACTGTACACTTGGACAGCTTTTTTGTTTACTCGCGTTGTCTACCGACAATACGTGCTGCTGCTGCTGCTTGGCAAACATTGAGAAGTTTATTTAAAGGCCTGGACAGTGTCGGCAGGCCATTGCGATGAGCTGTTCGAGTTCCGATTGCTAAGGTCTGCCTTACAACCCACTACCAGAGCCAACTGCCCTGACACGGCACTAATGATTACGGGTCTATCGGGTAAGATAAAGAAAATCAGATGAACTTCTTGCCATGACTAACTTACCAGTCTTCTGCCTGACAAGCTGCTTTTAGATAGGTCTTTTTAGAAACAAACGCAGGCGTCACCGATCCAACTAGTTTCGCTCCTCGCGCAAATGAATGATCCACTACCTTGAATACAGTCAATCGGGGCCTGCTCTTGGAGGGGGAGGCTCTCCTTCTCTCTCTCTCTCTCTCTCTCTCTCCCTCTCTCTATGTATATATATATATATATATATATATATATATCTATCTCTCTCTTTATACGGCTACAACGGCGCTGTGTGGATGAGGAGGAGACCACACAGCATCGCGCTGGAACGAAGTCGGGTCAGGTGTGTTTGACATGAATACGCCACCGCTGCCCACATACTGCTAGCCGGCTTTGCCTCAGCCGGCGTATGCGGCCCCCAATGCGTAATTTATGTTTGGTCATTGAACGCCCTAGTTATTATTAATGGCCAGATAGTGGCTAACCGAGGGGCGAGCTTCACTTCCTCCACGAGCCAGCCACCACACCTCCCGGTTACGGTCAGGTCCGTCATAGTAGTGGTGGTTCCAACGAAAACAATATCATCATCACCACCACCACGACCAACAACAACGACGAATGAGGACGACGACGAAGACGCCTACACATCAATGGCGCCTTCTGTTCGTCTCTTCCCTGCTCCGTTGAAAGCTCGCTGAACAAGGCAATGCTGTCGCCAACCGCTGATCTCAATGGTGTTACCGAGACCGGTTTTCAGCGGCTCGCAGCTGGGTCGGCCTCAGACGATGCACTCCCCTTAGTTCAATTCAGCTGCAACTTGAGCTCGCCGGACCGGTGGCGTCGACCTCAACAGCAAAACAAAAAAAAGCGGCAAGGCGCAACCTGCCAATGAATGTCGCTGTACCTCAGTAGCACATGCTTCGCTCTCAGGCGCGTGTGCTTTGCCCCCGTCATGTACGCACCCTCTGTGCACCCCCTCGCTAGCAGGCCTCTATGCGGGATGAGAGCGATACGGAGCGATACCCTGGCTTTGACAGAGCGGCCGCAAGACTGATTGTGGCATCAGGTCTGCCGAGTAATAAACTGCTTTCTTGGTCTGTGTATGATTGGCGTCAATTTTGACAACGACAATTTGTTCGAAACTGCTCGTCTGTTTCGAGAAACTGTCTCTGTGAAGCAGTGACGACGACGACAACAACAACAACCACAACAAAGCGACGGCGGCAGCAGCATTAGCAGCTGTCAAGCCCGGTAGCGTGGTGGATTCGTCTGCGCCTCGCAACCGGAGGAGACACATCATAGGTCAGTTATTGCTGATAGTTAGCGCTGACGAGCTAACTAAGTAACGTTCTCAGAAGACAAATGTGGCTTCACTTGCATCCTTAATAAAACCAATGTAATGCTTTTGCATGCTTGTCAAAAAAATAAGTAACTATGCCGTGTACATAGCGTCACGAGGGCCAAGTCGTCGCCTTTAGGGTGGGGTGTAGATTGTCAATTTGACTAAGATGCACCCATCATGTTGATAGGAATAGTTAAACAAACGAAACGATGAATGCAGTAACTTGCAAGTGACGTTAACGTTGCTCTTGATGATAGTACACCAGGAGTCCTTAAGTAAGATGTTATTTACATTATTAATATTACTGTTTTGCATTTATTATACTACTGATTTTATAATATAATTGATGTAGCGGCCCACTTTTTAGAACCTTATAAATTAAAGCTTACCTCTATCTAGTAGCTTACCTTCCGTCTATGGAAAGCGCAAACTATGGAAGCGTTGATTTTACACGCGACAGAAGACATCAACAAACTCGAAAACTCCTCTTTGCGCTGGTGCTTCATTACTGTTAGCTGGGGCCCGAATAAACATTGTCGTTTAACGGATGGTAAGCCCCAGTGATCCCACAACTAACATTTTTTCTAGGAGGAGATTATCCTCCTACGGGCTTGGAACCGCCGTGAGGCAAAACGTCAATGCACCGAGGGCCGGACATGCTGATATATCTAGGGTTTGTGACAGCATGATGGACACTTGCTATCATTTATTCTCAAAAAGCATTGTTCAAATAAAATTCACCATCACCATTGGGGTCAAATCAGCGACACCCCGACAGTGGTGACAACCATGACTAGCGCACTAGTCCCCCACCTAGACCACGCCGTCACTGTTGGGCGCCGGTGTTCCTACAGCTAGTGTCAGAAAATGATAGCTGCTCTCTAGGTTTAGATAATTACGTTTCTTTCTTTTGTCCTGTTCGCACCCTGCTACCCATCTCGCGTCGACAAAGCTACGCTTTAGATACAAAGGAGTCACAATGTACCATTTGATGTCGAGCACTTGCTATGCGATAATCGAAAGACAATACCCACTTTATTCGTTTGGTTGCCGTCGACGGCATCAGCGCTGTAATCGTCGCCGGTAGTTTTGCGTTCCTGAGGAAATATTTTCTGAAAATCTGTCCACTTCTCTGTGTATCTGAAAATCCACCAAAGCTTCTTAGACTTAGCTAAATGATTGCAAGCCGTCGGCCTCGATTTCTCTCTCCGGTTGCCCAGCATTTTTTCGAAATGTCTTTAAGGCCCTTGCTTACAGCGGCAGCCATGCGGAAAATTGCTATTATCGTTCTTACTGCATACCCGTTTGGTAAAATAAGTAATGGTAATAGTAACTATGGGATAGAAATGGTAAATAACGTGTTGCTTAATAATAATAATAATAATAGGATTTCGTCACGATAAAAGGCCTCACGGGGTCACCATTCCGCCGTGGAAAATAGTAAACGCCTGGTTTGGGATGCGACAGTATCCTGCACAGCCACACCGTCTTATTTATGCCACAACGCCACCGAAGCGGGATGGGTTGCCGAACACGCAGAAAAAGAAAAGTGGAGTAAACACACAGAGTTAGAGCCTAGATATAATTTCGTGCTGATTACAATGGAGACAATGGGCCCCGTCAGCAGAAGTACAAGGAAATTTATAAATTGAAAACAAGCAAACACCGGGGGTATACGCAAAGACGAGTTTCTGAGGCAGCTGCTTTCACTGGCAGTTTGCAGAGGAAATGCCGCGAGAACTTATTGCTAAAAGTAAGTTGCAATTGTGGGAAAATTGTTAGACGTCGTGTACCGTATTATATAGGGTATGCCGTATTGTTTGACGTGCTACGGAAGACAGTCTTTGCGCTCCTTGCGGCGCGACCCTGGCGGAGCAACGCCAAAACGAGCAAATTTGTATTTTTAATTATCTTGAATGTTAACATCTTCCAAGCCTTAATAAACTGAAGTATAATCGTTAAAGTGTTGAAGAGAAAGGAAATGTCCACGTGCATATGCCACATGATCTTATTCTACCTGGAAAAATGCGGTCTAGTTGCAAAAAGTCAAAAGTACAGGGCCCTGATGGTCCCGGATGGAAGCGACTTTACAAGATACGGCCAATGAAGCCTTGACGATAACGGCGGAATGGATGGAGCGCAACCTTCAACACGGGATTAATCTAAACTGAACGTGCGAAAAGTGCTGTGGCAAGGGTCCACAGGTTACCTTAAATCTGAATCAAGGTTGGCACGGGAGGTTTCGGGGCATGCATGACGCATGTGCGTCTGTGGCAGCTAAGAATTACTAATGCGAGCCTTACAAGACCACTTAACACCGGGTTCATCCTTACCCTTGAGGCTCGACAGGGCATGACATTACTTCGACGTTACGAACTGGACCCAGAATTGGATGCCGAACCTCATAACTTGGTATGACAGCCGACACGGGGAGTTGACATACATGGTTAAGATATAAAAGACCATCAGTGACACAAGTGTGCGACTCTGGGGAAGCGGACGCCATGGAACACCCTGAGACTCTTATATATGATTGATATATTCATTCTGAAGTGTGGGGATTATTTACTCCAGCAAGGTACAACTTGGCAAATAGCAGGGGAAACAGGCATACAACTTCGTTTACCGCGCATGATAATTATCACATCCTGTACAGGAGGAAGGGTTTCCCCTCAACGCGATTGAAGACGTGACACATACCGTGTCGGAGCATGCGTGGCAATTTACTTTTTAACCGACTTAGTCAGGTAGAGTATTCCGGGAGCAAAGTAAAGCGATGTGCGCAAATAAAATGCAGCTAGTTGAGGTCTTATTAGGCGAAACATATATTATGTTTAGTCCCCAGCTAATAATCATACTTTAAGCGTTGTTATTATCCGTGGTGATCCGGATAGCCGTGTAAAAATCCTTCTCTGTTCTCTGAACAATCTTTTATTGTTTGCCTTCTCTTTACTGTGAATATTTTTCTCTCTACTTTTATTCATGTTTCTCTAATAGCGAAAAAATGAACATAATGCTTGTAGCGGCGAACAATGGCAACATAAATCCTTAATTGCTTGGCAACCACAAACTGAGTCCACATGAGGTTATTATTATAAAGTATGCCGGTATGTTTAGTTGCTCTATCTAACAAGTTACGCTTTTGCATTCATGTGTTTTTAAAAGCCTAATGATCTGCCAACTTCAAAAGCATAACAGCTGTTCGTGATTTTCCCTATCACTCTTAAAGAATACATCTCCGTTCCTCCTGTATATTATAAAAAACAGGCATATTTTATCGACTTCGATAACCTTTTAAAATCATACTATTATCTTAGCGACACTCTGAATATATGTACATCATTGTTTCTACTTCTATTGACTTTAATTATATAGCAGAAGCAGAGATTTGGAAATCACACGATTTACCTGTATTACTATATCATCATCGTATTTATTTCACTCATATTGAGTATGCATATAACATAAACAATTATACATATTATACAATTATACACTCAGCTGCTCGCGGCATGTTATTTGAGAGAGGCAGTGCAGTGATCTCTTTGCAAGGGCCAGGCAGGCAGATGCATGAAACTTCGTACACGCCTGAGAGCACAGTCGACAGATGCACTCGGTGTACTCTTCGTGGAAGCTCGTATTCGAACAAACCAGGTGATGATAGCCATGAACTATGTATCTGGTATAGACGTGGCGATTGTCACACGCAAGACCAGACCAGAGGTAAGAGGCCCTGAAAACATCCAGGTCTCCGACCTCTCGTCGGACTTGTTCAACTTTATTTTCCCATTCCGAGATAAAGCTCTCGAATGGTACTGTACGCCTGTATTTACCTGTATTACTGCTGTACACTAGCAATAAAAAAGCAATTTACTCTTCTGTTGCGAGGAGGAAAGGATACGAAACGTTTTCCTGCTCTACAGTGAAGTTCGGAACAAACTTTTTCCATATGAATTTACGAAGTGTGCTACGCAATACCATTGCAAAATGGTCACAAATAAGTGGTCAGTTTGCGTTAGCTGCTCCATAGTACGGATACAATCTAGCGCACGACTATAGCCAATACCTTCATGCATGAGGCACTGATTTGCACATTACAAAATATCATATCAGACACCCTTAGCCGCGCACTTAACTCAGACGGCTTCCCGTGCGTTCTAGAGCTCCCGGGTCTTTCGAGGGATGATGGAAAAAGACCTGACGGTCTGACTTTGACGCCCTTTGAGCGTGGCCGCATGCTTGTTTAGGACGCAACTGTAACCGACTCATTAGCCCCTTCGATGGTCGGAGCAGATGCGGACCGAGCAGGTCATGCCTCCGGGTTAGCTGAGGCTAATAAATGCAGAAAATACTCAAGCGTCGATTATCCGCACGAATTTTGTCCGTTGGCGTTCGAAACTATGGAAGCTGCAGGCCCCTTACGCTCAAGCTGATTCAGCGGGTCGGTAAAAGCCTTAATCTTTCGACAGGAGACTCGAGGGCATCCGAATTCTTGCGTCAGAGGCTGTCGCTCGACATTCAACGAGGAAACGCAGCGTCTGTTCGGGGCACATTGTTGAACTGGGCAAACCCTGGATTAGTGAATCCGTGATCACACGTTCGCGCGGAGACAATTGTCCACTCCAAAGTGCTAACATAATGAAATTATATAAATAAAAGTCAGCACTATCCGTAAAATATCATATAGTATGAGAGATCAATCACGACTCCCTCATTACACGTAAGAAGCTAAGAACCCGGGTCCTGTCTGTCTTAGTCCGCCGATTAACCGACATGGTACTGAGGTGGCCATCGTGCAATTCAAACATGTCAAACAAATTGGCACCAGCAAAAAACCTTAGCTAACACAACCTAGATACTGGAAAGGATACTGCTGCAGAAGAACAAATATTTATAAACGAATAGAGACAGAACAGAGGTCTATTATAACCCTAAATCGAGATAATGTACAGTCTTTCGTTTAGGTATCCAGTTAAACTTAAATAGTGCAATCATATAACCAAACGGAATATATGGAATGAGTCATTGGAAGCATAAACACCCACGTATGTGCCCATTTTTCTGTTTAAATATATATATATATATATATATATCTACTCATAAATGGCACTAAACAGGAAAATGGGCGCATACATGGGGTGTCTATGCTTCGGATGCTTCATTCCATATGTTCCGTTGGATTGTACATATATATACAGGGTGTGACTGAACGAATTTTATAGCGATACATAAAATTGTAGAGCTCGTTAAAACGAATATTTTTTCCAATGGAACATGTGCTCTGAGAAGTCTTGTTTCGGAGTTACAGTGAAATTACTACAATTTGTGACACTGGTGTTTTTGCCCGACATAGGAGCACAAAATGTGCTGTTGCGAGACAACCAGTCTTCCTAGACAGAAGCACACCGTCGTGTTCGTGATAAATTTCTGCTCCATCTGATGAATATGCAAGGCCGGTCAGAAGACGCGACATGGTCGCTTAGAAGAAAATTCGCCAAAAATGAAGTTCTTCATTAGCGTTCACGCCAAATACTTTAGAATCATAACCCTACAACCACTCACAGCGCTCAAAGCGGACATTTTCAGCCAATGCGCAATTCATGGCGATCATTTTGGTACCAAACATATGTCAATGCGAGCTGTGGTTGCGGAGTAATTACGAGTTTTCGGCGGGATGTCCAGATTGAGTGCATGTAAAATGACTGTGTGGCGACGTTCACTACCGCCGACGTGTCGCGCGACAGCCGCAGCGCGTCATTTTTCATGCACTTAATCTGGACATCCCGCCGAAAACTCGTAATTACTCCGCAACCACAGCTCGCATTGACATATGTTTGGTACCAAAATCATCGCCATGAATTGCGCATTGGCTGAAAATGTCCGCTTTGAGCGCTGTGAGTGGTCGAATCACCGTTAGAGAAGTTGCTGAGGACCTAAACATATCGATTGGCTCGTGCCATTCGATTTTTATCAATGATTTGGGCATGAGACGGGTCGCCGCGAAATTCGTACCAAAATTGCTCAATTGCGACCAAAAACAGCATCGCATGAACATTGCTAATGAGATGTTGGACTCTGTCCGCGACGACCCAAATTTGCTCCAGAGGGTCATAACTGGTGACGAATCGTGGGTTTATGGTTATGACGTGGAAACCAAAGCTCAATCATCTCAATGGAAGCTGCCGCACGAACCAAGACCGAAAAAAGCGCGCCAAGTTCGGTCGAATGTGAAAGTTTTGCTGACAGTTTTCTTCGATTGCAGGGGCGTGGTGCATCATGAGTTCTTGCCACAGGGTAGAACGGTCAATAAGGAATATTACCTGCAAGTTATGCGCAATTTGCGCGAAGCAATCCGCCAGAAACGCCCGGATTTGTGGAAGAACAAAAATTGGCTTTTGCACCACGATAACGCCCCTGCTCACACATCGTTGCTTGTGCGCGAGTTTTTGGCCAAAAACAACACACTAATGATACCGCAGCCACCGTATTCCCCAGATCTGGCCCCCTGTGACTTTTTCTTGTTCCCTAAACTGAAGAGGCCCATGAAAGGACGACGTTACGCTACGCTTGACGAGATAAAGACGGCATCGAAGGAGGAGCTGAACAAGATTAAAAAAAATGGTTTTTTGAAGTGCTTCGAAGATTGGAAAAACCGTTGGCACAAGTGTATAATATCTCATGGGGATTACTTTGAAGGGGACAAAATAGATATTCGTGAATAAATGAATAATTTTTGAAAAACACAAAAGTCGCGATACGTTTTGAACACCATGTACGTAACCCGCGAAAATTCAAAAGTCGCGATACTTTTTGAACACACCTCGTATATATATACCGCCTTGGGACGATTTAGAGTTTCCAAAGACCCACTAGACTATGAGGTCCGCTAGGTTTCAGTGCCTTAATGCAGGTGCAGTCCGGAAAGTCCAGAACATCTGCTCTTGCAGATACTTGTCGGCGATCAGCTATAATGCGCTACATTTGTGCTTAAGTATTGTTGTAGTACCCATATTACTTGTTACTGTTTTTATATGCTGTTTGTTGCCACTCAAGAGACGCCGCAACAATTGCAGCAACAGCCCTTACTAGATTGTATATACTGATAGGCGTGCCATCGATCGAGTAGATGAATGCAGCGTTCCATCGGCGACGAAAGCAAGCGGTCAAAGTTTGTTGACTTCGAGCGGCATCCCGCATTGCAGGTCACGCTAATATTTACTGTCCGGGAATTGCGAGAGCAACCGGTTATGCAGTGGCTAAAAAGCGAGTCAATTACTCTAATTGACTCGCTAGGTGATATTCACCGACCAATGCACGCACAAAAACATAATAATCATCGTCTATTATATATGTATACTTTATGCTCGCAAACTTTTACTATCGTCCCTATCTCCCTCAGAGACTTCTCTCTATGTCGCCCCTTGTTGTCAATGATCATCCAGTTGCATTTTGCGCTGTCCGCACACCGGATTGGTCTCCTCCGTACACAGCCCGCAGCCCATATGCGTGCACAAGTTGTCCTGACAGCATATAGCCGGGGTGACACACAACAGAACATGCGAGGAAGACCACCGCCGCCGCAGGAGACAGACCGAGACGAGAACGCCAGAAGTGACGTTTGCGGCGACGGGGCGAGGTGGGCTAGCTTTTCTGACTGATCAACAGAAGCTGGCAGGAAAAATACGCTGCTCATACGCTGACTATTACGAGTAATCATAACAGAACGTACTGCCAGTAAAACGCCACCGGTGGCAATTAGACGCAATGACAACATTGACCAGCTTGGCCAGACGCGGTGGCCGTTTGGCTGGCGGCTACGAGAAAGCCTTTGTTATGGGCAACACCGTCCGCCACGGTACGGTCTTCATCCACGATGTGCAATTTGTTCCGTCCGAAGCGCCCACATACATACATGCGTACATACAGACATACATACGTTCGTACATACATTTGTACATACACATAAACATGGACGGACATTAGACGTCATACCCCGGCACAGAAGAATAGGACGTGGAGACCTCCGGAAATGGTCCAACGTAGGAGATATCATCCATAACCGCCGAAGCAAGCTGACGGACAAACGGACGGACAAACGGACATCCAGTCGGTCAAATGTGAGCTTGGCCAGCAGACTCATCACGACCGCCGTGGAATGGGGCTTGTCCCATTTGCCGCGGCGACTGCTGGTGTAAACTTCCACCCGCGTCTGCTACTACCAGACAATACCGTTGCGATGCTAGCGCGTAGACGACGATGCCCACGTAGATGAAGTGAGCGTGACATAGTATCTTCTGGTACCTTACCACCACATCTGGGGGGGGGGGGGGGGTGTATGGGAGGGACGTTCCACTTTTGGCGATAGTCGCCGCCGCCGCCGCCGACCACAACACGATGGCTGCTTCATGCGGGATGAAAGCGACGAAACGCTTGAAATCACCTAGCCGCGTTCTACACAGCCGAGCCTGCTCTCGGCCAGACAGCTATGTGTTTCTTTCATCAACGACGACGTGTGGCAATGAGAAAGCGTCTCGTGGGAGAGGGAGGGCGCTATTGCCGACCACAGTATCATAATCGTACGTAAGCCGATCAAGCAAGTACATTTGCCGGTCGCCGTTAGCAGGATTCGTAGCGTTTTGTATGATCTCCCCACAGTTGCTTCTATGAGCATTACAGTTACGTAATGCCATCCTAACTATTGTGGCTGCCGCAGCTTCGTGTAGAACGCGCATAGGATATAGTAGAACATAACTTTGTTGCATAAGGCCATAGCTATGTTGTTTTGTTGTGTAGGCAAGTGTGCGCTTACGGAATATAAAAGTCCTATGCTTGAGTGCTCTATGCATGCTAGTAACAACGAATGGAAATTCTGAGGTAATCTGCATAATAGTGAGTCTACGGCCTATAAACAAATAAACATTTATAATATAGTACTTATGTGCATCACGCGTCTAGCCGGCTGACTCCGGTGGAATTCTGGGGCACCCCAACCATCGTGCATCGAGCGCGTCAAAGGCCTCGTACTCCGAGAAAGTAGTGGGGTTGACAAGGCCATACGTCTATCAATGAACGATGAAGTTGACAAATGCCGTGTTACAGGCTCACACATTTTTTTTTCAAAAACGCTTTTTGAAACGAGTGTTCTTGCGGCTGGAAAGGCCGCGGATAAATTCGCTTTAGACAGAGGCGCGCGGTCTTTATGGACAAATATTTTGTCGTCTTTCTGCAACCGAACGGCATCCGTCATCTACTGACATCCACCCAATACCCGCAATTTAACGGCTTAGTGAAACGCGTCAGCAAAGAGGCGAGTCGGCTCTCGACTCGCCAAACGGATTGGACGTGCAATTTGGCTGACATAGAAAGCAGAACTAATAGAGTGCCTTGTTAGAGTACAGGCAGGTTGCCTTCCGAGGCACTGCATGAGTACCTGCCAAGATCGGACAATCTTACCATGCTCGCGGCCCATATTCAACGGGAGGGGCTGTGGACGCCCGCCGAGAAGATACAGACACAAGTGCGAGAAGAAGAAATCGTTAGAGCTCAAGAATATGATTAGATGGCTGTATATAAGAATAGATGGCTTAGTGGCAAAAGTCTTTGCCTTGCATTCGGGAGGCCTGGGTTCAAGATCTAGACCGGCCACTCTTAAATTGGTTGTCATGGTTTCCCATTTAGACCAAGGTAAATGCCGGATGAAACGAAGAAACGTACGCGCTTTGTTACAATTTTAGGTGATGTCGTAGCGGTAAGTGGTTTAGCCCTGCCCGATGAATAACGGACTCAAGCTGCAGCCCAAACCCAAGCCGCAGACCCATGGTAGTAACGGAGGTTTCTCCCGAAGGATCGGTATCGCGTTGCTGCAGGCGTGTGTCAGAACCACCAGTATATGGCGATAGAGCACCCATCGCAGTTGAAACTGTATAAATGAGCAAAACAAAACGACGACGTACTCGAAGAACAGGTCGAGATCAGCAGTGAGCCAGGCGTTGCCCTGGAGTTGAAACAAGCTACAAATATGGTTGCACTGTCTGCCACCATAAACAGAATGACTTTTCGACAGCAGTTAAAGCATCGCGGTCAGTCGATCGGTAAGATCCCGAAGCGTCTTCAAAGGGCACAAATATCCGTCCATGGCGACGCGATCAAGGAAAACCGGATAGGTGGGTGAACGACCAGGGTAGCTTGACGCAAAGATCTCAACGACAGTGCCGGCTTCCTCGACGCTTAGCTGAGCAAAAGAAGTCGAAGGAAGGAAGGCGGAGAGATATAGATAGAGAGAGAGAAAGAGAAGAAAGACACCCCGTATGCAAGTGTCGGTAAGGGATATCGACCTGGCATAACGTCGAGGTCCAACGTTCGGACAGGCTTCAGGATACAGCACGATAGAAACGTATTAATTGAGAGCGGGAGCCGCAGTTCACGCAAAAAAGGAATGTTGTACGAAAAATCCACGCGAGCAGCTGGTAGAAAATGGAACAGCACATTGCGCAAAAGCAGTAGTAATATTTATATACGTTTGACTTATGTGATGATGACGATCAACGGCGGAGACTATTGCCAATCGTCGTATAATAAACGAAAGGAGTTGTCCAACTCGAGGTTTTTCTGGGACCCGAAACGTGTAAAATGTCAAAAAAGTCTTACGCTTATATAAGTTAAACTGAACAACTAATTTTATATATAAACTGGGCACTACCGTCACATCTACCGAATTCGCGATATCTACAACAGTGATCATCATCTCCAATAAAATAACATTTGTATTGCCTCAATTAACAACTGCGCCAGCTTCGAAGCCTACCATGCGCTACTACAATGCTCAAAAAGCTTACGCGGGTTTTGACCTGTACGTTTAGTTCCCTGATCAATTTGCAAATAAAGGTACATTATTACTATTAGAAGAAAGCTGTACCCGGCATTTAGATCTCTAGTAGATGCCCCTTTACAATGACGCTCTTTCAAAGTGTCCTCCCAAAAATACATTTCAGGCTTGCCAGCAAATGCATATACATATATATATATATATATATATATAGATGTGTGACGCATAAACAGAGACGGTATATGTATGTTCAGCAACGTATATTTGCAACGTATAGTTTTATTGTGCACCGCCGCAGAAACGACGTCGTAAGTCGCCGTGTCGCACGCATGACACTGGATGACACGCAGGGGCAACGTCGAAAGAGCATTTTCGCGTAGCTACAGTTGCTCGCAGCTGGCAGTGTCGCTTTTGTCGTCGTTGTCTTCCCTTTTACACTTGACTATTATCGCTATCGTCATGTCAGACAAAAGAAAAGGCTTTTACTCGGACTAACGGACTTGCCAACTTTGCTAAAGGCTAAGAGCGGATGGCTCTCAGTATGAAGTCGGGGGCCCGCGTGCGTGTCCTCACTGTGGCGTCGGACACGCCATGCCCTCTCACGTGTGTCAAGTTGCCCCTCACGTGTGTAAAGTTGCCTCTCACGTGTCCTCAGTACGACATGGTGATTCACAGCGTCAACAGTGTGTTGTAGCATTGGTGACTTTCGTCAAACCTTCGACCGGGCGCCCTCTGTGTAGAGGGCGCTCTCGAGCTGTGCAAACGGGCCGAAGGGAACAGAGCAGGCGAACAACCCGCCACGCGAACAATGGAACAGACAATGTTCCAACAACACGCCGCCGTCGCATAGTTCACCTACTACGGACGCGTATTGGGTGGTGGTGGTGGTGAAGACGACAACGGTAGCGGCGACAAATACACAGTGATGTCTCTACAGTGACGTCGGCTCACAACTGACGTGGTTCCACTTGCAGCCGCTATGCCTGCACTGGTGCGTTCGTGGACAGCTGCACGTGTGTGCAATATTTATCGCGTTGCTGCCAGACCGTTGAACGCCCATGAGGCGCCTGAGACGATGAGAGGCATTTGACACTTGATGAGGTTTTGACATCTTTCGAGCTCTTGAAGCATTGAAGTGAGGTTTTGCAGCGCAAAGACGACAACAGCAAAGACGATGACGACTCAAAGCGACTACGACGCTAGCGGGATCTCCTTGCTCATCGGTCCCAAGGGACTCATGCTAAAAGCAAATCGAAGTCGCAGCTCCCACTTCCCTCCATCCCCAGGCCATGTTGAGCGGCTGTGTTTGCTTTGCTTTCTATTTCTCTCTCCATCTCTCTCTCTCTTCGCTCTCTATCTCTCGTACTCGAATACGCTCGAGCCGACCCAACGAAAGCTCAAGGCAACTACACCTCGATGACGACGCTTGCGTGTCTCATGTGTTCTTATTTCTGTAACATCTCTTTTCCGTTAGCAGATTCTTTCCCTGCTTCATTTCTTCTTTTTTTCTTCATAAGGAGTGAGCTCATGGTGGATTCTTTCAGTAGGAGCAGCAGTGCAGTAAGTTCGGTCAGAAAACACGAACAAGGCTGCGCCAGTTGGCATCGCATCATTTATTTTTTTTTCGTCCCGTCGAGCGTCAGACGTCATCGTGCAGTAGTAACTCCGTTTGTTCATTTGAAGCTGAACCCTATACCTCGTGTTCAGGTCATGTGGGTTCATCAATCGTCCGAGTGATTCGGTATGCAGTCGTCTTCCATGGGCTGTCATCTACCAACGCTTGTTGAGCTGGGCCAACCCGAATGGCTGTGTTCCTCCCCCCAACTATGCCGGCGGGTTGCGAGGTAGTCCAAACCCTGCTGGGGCAGAGCAGTACGAAGATCAAGAAAATCGCTTCACCCGTAAAAGTTAACTTTAGACATACTTTGTACCCACAATAGTTGCTAATAAAATAATTGAAATAGCATGTGTTAAAAAAGCGAAAAGTTATATTACAATGAAACAAATAAGTTCTAATGAGACAAATGTATAGTTGCCCTTTTTAATGTTAGGTTTGGTTTTCATATGTTGCAATTGGGCGTAACTCCTTGCGCATAGCAGTTATGAAAATTAATCTCTTCAACCTGAAGACTGTGCTCGCTGCTTATTACGGTACCCTGATGATATGAGGCCTTATCTATCAAAGTTAAATTTTAAGGCGTCTTAACCAAATCAAGGCCACGTTTCTAAAGAAGGCCCTAAGAGTCTACCGCAATAGTCTCAACAGCTTAGTCTGTTTACTGGTGTTGTTTCCGATACTTGTTGAGGATTCACAGACGATACACGTTTCACCGAAATCGGCAGCTATCATCGAGTACATGGCTGATCAAAGGACAAGATGGCGGACGTTGACCCGCTCTTTTATAAAATCCAGGGAATGACGTGGAGTTCCTGAAAGCGCTGCAATTATAAGAATAGACATCTAAGGACACATGGCTTCTAAATAAATATCTGTGTTCGAGATAATTCCATGAAATGTCCTCGTTATGCTTGTGCAAACCTTGCGGGCGACAGTGTGACTTATATTACCCCACAACAATGCGATAGAGTTCCGTTGACTTGACTGTAACCGTGATGAATAAACGTTTATGTAACTGTGTGCCTTCTCTGTACACGCAATATTGTTAACCAGCCATCGGTTAATAAATATATATATATATATATATATATATTCTTGAAACAATTGCACTTAGGTATATAGCTTATAATTATATAGATTTTGAAACATATAAAGAGCTGGATACGGTTTTGATTTTTATCGTGCGACGGAGGAACTGGTGAAATTCTGTCGAACGCCTTGCCGAGCAACCTACAACCGTGCAGCAGAAAAAGCTAAAGCAGAATAAAACATGCATACATGCATTACTATGCGCGTCGCAGAGTCTTGTACATACCACTCACATAAGATCTCAAGCATATACGCCGCTGCGAGGGGAATACGCCGGACGGCTGCAGCACTGCGGAGCGTCCGATCTCCAGTAGCATAGATAGAACAGTACAGGTAGCGTGAGCGGCAACAGCAGCAATTCTTACAACGGCCACGTATGTGCTGTCTTTCCATAGCAAACTTCAAGCAAAGAAATATCAGTAAGTAGAATTTCGAACCAGACAATGACGAACAACGAGTCCCTAAGGACACCGGAGGTAGGAATTTGCCCAGGGGTGACGGGGTAGGGAAAAACGTGGTAGCGTCCGAGACTATGGATCCAGCGATTGATCGAACGTCGAACCCGGATACAAAACAGACACAAAGCAGTAAATGGCAGGGAAAAGTCGTTGCCCTGCCACGGTCGTGGCTGGTCAGCATGTAGGACGTACAACCTTAGCTATACTTGACGCTTTTTATTTATTTCCCTCTGTCAGGGTACGTGGCGATGGTATAGCAGGGTGTCGGGCTGAGCCTGTAGACACGACAATCACAATAACAGCAGTGACGTTAACGACGACGACGATTAGAAAATAATGCATGCATACAATAATAACCAAATATATAAATAACGAAGGGCAAACAGCAGCAGGCATAGCCCAATATATTCAAGTTCGTCATTTATTCACTCATATAGAGTAGCATATCAACGACATATAACAGATAAAGTAGGTAAAAGAATATTAGTAATATAACAACATAGGCCAATATATACGAATAGGCCGAACACCAACAGCTGGATCCAAGCAGATGTTGTCAACTCACATAATTTTTAACAGCTACCTATCCGATTTAGTTCAGGCATACGGTTCTCTCCCTTCAATTGTCGTAGTGACTGTGGCAGTTGGAAGATAGACGTGTTTGCACCCGAGATGCATTATTTTTCTAAACGTAACAATACATAGTCACGGCGAATGACGACTGTACTATCATCATAACCACGTCTGTCAGCACTATTACGAATAATTATTAGTACTGCGTACGGATGTTCTTTTATCGTACTTGTAAGACTGCACAGTAGCGGACACGCCACAATCGAACGCAGTGACGACGAAAGATGCTATGTGTGTGTGTAGTGTGGGCTTTACACCAATTTTTTTTATATTTCTTGAAGAATGACGACTGGCTACTCTGGCCACGAGTACGGGAAATTCACTGCCAGCATTCGCTGCTGCAGTCACGGCGAAATCATTGCGCTAAAGCCAACGGTGGCGAGAGATCGCTGCCTATAGCGTATGCCGCATATAATGCCGCATAGCTAGCCAGGCCCGCAGACAGGGGAGTAGACAACACGGCAGGATAGGACAGGTCATCAACAACATTCGGATGGGGTTCTGCTTCCGCTATTCTAAAGGAGCCTAAAATGCGGCGTATGTGATTGCACGATTCTTTGCTATTTTCCGTCTCCTCGTAGTACTCCTGCTTCTGCAAGAAGTGAAAACAGTTCAGTTGCTTTGTGATCCGCCCGCTGATCGATTCCCTCGCTGCAACTACTGTAACTGCTGTGCCGGGCTGACTGGTGCTGACCGGGGTAACTTCTACACCGGCTCCTACAGGACTAACACGACTCGACAATTACCAGTTGCGCCACTACGCTTCTCCTATTCAGCTTTTCTTCCGTTCGTTCGTTAGCATCTAACGCTCGCAGTCTTTCTCCGAGACTGCGTACTCTGCCACTGATAAAGCTCCGCCAGCCGACGAGCATTATTATTGGCATATCAAATATACACGTATGTTACCTGAATACCGCTCACATATAGCGTTTCGCCATAGTAGTGCCATTATAATCCGGTGGGCCCTGAGTAACTAGCCCTATGTATTACGAAATCGAATGTTGATGATGATATTCCACCAAGAGCCGATAACAGGAAAGGGGGACCACGCACTCCTTTCTGCACCGTACCGGGTTGCCCGGTGCCGACAACGGGAGGTAACCCCGGTGAAGCGGCAGGAAACGTCCGAACATAAAAACGTTCGGGTTTGTTAATTAATTTCTTTGTGAGCTGGCGGCAACAAAATAAGCCGCGACTGGAGTCTAAAGCTGATGTCTGGGTGTTGAGAATACAATGGAGTATCAGCCGCAACTGTCCGGGTATCGTGACACCAATTTTTCGACGAATTTGTCACGGCGCTGGTGACGACGATGTACTCGTATGTGGTTCACTGGAGATCAATGCTCTTCTCTAATAAACGATTATCTTCGTGCGGCCAAAGCTTAACTGATGTGTTCGACTGTTGCCATAAGCTTTCTATTCGTCGTTCGATTGATTAACACGGGCGATGCCTATGCAGTGGGTTCCTAATCGCTCCTACAGCCACAAAAACCGTCCTATACGAGAGGGTTATGTTAGGCCAACCCGCGCGAGCACTTCGAAGTTGCTTCCTTGCCCGGTTCGGGTGTGTTCCTTCATACCTTGTCATATGTTTGGTATAATCGAAGTCATACCAAGCGCCTTTTGTCACTGACATTGCTCGGCATCAAGCATGTACACAACCAGCACATGATTGTCCGCTGGATGGAGATGCTTAGGGATACTTTAAACTCAGTGATCAACGAGATAGCAACTTCATAGTTGGATTTCACTCATCAAAACGCCGCTAGTACTGAGGATCAGATAGTTACACCGCAACTTGTAAAATAATGAAGATTACAGATAAAACAGACGCCATCGTCAACACAAAGTGCCGAATTAGCGACGAGATTGTACGCTACCAGCGGCCTTAGGAGACATCGAGAAGATCTATGATTTTTTGAAAGGCTTGGGCTTTCATCCTCTTGCCCCCATAATACAGATGTAAGAGGTAGCACTTAAAGCGTACTCAACCAAGAGGACGTCGGGCAGGCTACCCAGATAGGTGCGTAATAGACCTCATAGATAACGCATATGCTATGCGTTACCATAGTGCATCTCCCCGAATTCGCTTATAATCGGCTGACTGATTAGTCGACATTTCGGTATAGACACACGCTTGCCATTGCTTTGGAGTAAGAGCGCTGTACATTGTGCTGTACAGAAATTTCTCTACGTTACCAACTAGGGGTAGAAAATAACTGTGACCTTGTACGTCTATGCTCCGTTTATAGTAGGGCTCACATCATAGGCAGCAATATGATGTTTAATAGGTTCAATCTAAGATGACAATATGCGGCAAGTATAATATTTCTTTTGAAACTTTCAAAGCGATTGGAAGTAAGAATAGTACTAAAAAATAAACGCATTTCTGAAAAAAATCAACGTTAAGTATCATGCTTGTTTTAGGGCGGTATCACATTTTGGTAATTAAATGCCGAAAAAAAGCAGTTTGGGTATTCAAATGTAGTTGCCAGTATATAAACATATGAAAAAAATATATATATATATGTATATAGTACATACATACATTTAACTTTAATTAGACATTTTGAAATCGCCACGCCGTGTCGTTATCATTATAAATGATATAACCCGTAATCCTAAACTCACCTCGTTTTATTCTATGTTGCAACCAGATAGGGTAACGGCCAGTGATGTTAGAGTCGGCAGTCACCTTTCTCACATTGGCCCACCAAGTCTTGAGAGGAAATAAAATTTAAATGCGTTAAATAAAATTGATAAATCGTTGTCTAAGCAGAGGCATGTAGCAACAACAAAAAAACTATTTAACGATATAATTTAAGTTAATATTAGCGATAAAATTGTGACTATGCGTTCTGAATGTAGTAACCAGAGCGCGAGCTCAGATAGCGCGGATCATAGGCGTCCAGTGAACGTAACAAAGGGGACTGCTAAAATATGAATATCCAACGTGTCCTGACGCCACAGTGGTTCCGAGTTCTAAGTTGAAAATCCGAACATATGATGATCGTGCAGTGGATACCGTAGATAAGGTCACGCTACTGGACAGATGCGTGGTGGTTCTAAGTAGTAAGTTCTGCGTTGTAAGTAATATGGTCGTTACCCGCACTCCATCCTAAAAATGTGATCGAGGTAACGCTTTTAAAATTGTCGACTATTTTAAACTGCTGTGTGTCCTCGACTCATTTAGAGCATTGCGCTACACATGCAATCACGAATACCCTTAAATCGTAATCCTTGCGTGAGACTGACTCCATACTACTGATATGTAATATCACACTGATATGGTAGCAAGATTCGGCGCGTAGTGTGCAAATCGCCGCAATTTCTAATTTAACGAGCACGTTCTCGCGGTATTTCAAATCAATTTGCTGTGGCACTGAGCATCTAAAACGCGCGAAATGTACAAAAGTTTCCTCCATATGAGCAACAATTCGTCTTCCGCCGTCTGGTATTGGCTCATACAAATTGAACCTAACACCAGGGTTCCAGTAGACCAATTCAATCTCTGAATATTCACGGAAATGTCGGTAGCCCTTCTGCCGTCGTAACAGAAGAGCGTACAGAAGACATGAAACCTTCGTTTGCAAATTGCCTCTTTGAGATATATATATGACACTCTCTTCTTATACAACGTTGCATCAACGTTCGTTGCCTGCACTAACACAGACTAACAATAATAACCGATAGGAAGTAACGCGCTGAAAAATCACACTTTGTTGAGCAGCCGAGCTTCCGCCGCGCAACAGTCAAAGACATCCAACTGCGGTTTGTTCTGCGGCAACTGCATATAGGTCTATACATACCTTGAAGGTTGCTTATTTTTATGTTACTCTCGTTGTTGATGACGTTACTGTTGTTGTTATTGCTCCGGATGGAGGTTGTGTCATTGGCGTAGCTAGTTGTTAGTTCCTGGTGATGCGTTGTGCTACGGTTGTCGTCGTGTCCGGTCGCTGGTGCTGCCGATCTTCGCGTACAGTAATTTCACCGCCCCGCGCGAGCGGTGAGTGTGGGCATCGGGTCGTTGTTTTTGTTAGCTTTGCCGGCCGGCCTGCCCGCTGCTCCTATCGGCGGTGCTCCTGTTTTGCGATTCCTGTCACCGCGTCGTCTGCCCTTTGTGTCGTTTCACGTCTTCTTCACGTTCGTATCCACGCCCTCGTTTCTCTCGGCTTTTTTTTTTGTGAGGTTGGGGAAACGTTTCTCTCGGCTGTCGGCTTGGGAATGACACAGTCAGTCGGAAGTCAAAGTCTCCGTCCGAGGAGAGCGGCCATCGCGAAGTCGGTTTCCAGAGCGGCCGTAGGGCCGTTGTTCCATCTTGACATGAAGATCATCAGTTTTTCATTATGGCACGCCGATATTGCCATGTTGCTATTGTTGCTATTGTTGTTGCTGTTGTTGCTTCGTCCTTCCGTTCGCCTGTTCCGTCGTCGCTGTGCTCGCTCATCTCGACTGTCGTTGTGTTTCTGTTGTTGTCGAGTTGGTGAAAATCTGTCGTGGTCGTGATCGTTGTCGTGTCGTTGCTTTTGTTTCGCCTAACGTTCGTTACCGTACGATGGGCCAACAGCGATCAACTGCTGACGGCCAGCAGAAGCAACGAGTAGATAAAACTCAGAGTTAATGTACATCATGTCGATGTGCCCCTGGCAGAGCGAGCGGCGGACACCACGCAAGCACAACAAAATACAAGTAAGGTTTACAACGACTTCGCAGTAAATAAATAGTTGGAATGCCGGAGAAATATATATATATATATATATATATATATCAATAAGAGGATTTATATAATATATGCATGTAAAGATTCCGTTAATCACGTTCTTCTAGGCTCCCACTCAGCAACGTAATTGAGTCTATCTGCTGTGGTTGGCGATTTTGTCAACGTTCCTAAGGAGTTTGACCCATTGCAACCTTATCCAATATTATTTTGGCTACTCTGTTCATGTTGATGCCAGGTCCATAAGTGGAGTTCCTCCTTGCTAGGAGACAGGATCCTGCAAATCAGCATAGACGACTGTATCTCCCAAAACGTACCAATAATGGTAAGAAATGTCCTGTCATTTCATTTATTATATACATGTGGTTCTGTATGCAATTTACAATCTTCACCTGATTATGAGAGGAATCAGCTTAATACACTGACAAACGACGTACTATTTTAAACATGGCGACTTTTTAGTTTGCAAGGTTTCCAACACAAGACGTGATGAAGACCGGAGTTGATTGCAGTCAACCTTGACTGAGCAAAGAATAATCGAAGAACGGGGAGCGCCGATGTTTCAATAAAATCTTGCATAGCAATTTTCCATTAAGATTTGTACTACTCTATTCACTTGATCAAATGCCAAATGACCTTATTTATGTAACTTTGAAACGGCTGCAAAGACACGGTGGTGTAGACCTATCAAAGCACATTGCGCTAACATTTTGCTTCCCGATAATCCCCGCATAACAGGTTGTTCAACGAGTTTTTAAAATGAGCTTTTCAGAATTCGAATTTTTTTCCTCTTCTTCGCTTTTAGCGCTATTGGAAAC
>QVRM01000589.1:0-17931 GCA_003439945.1 Dermanyssus gallinae | reverse complement strand
TTTTCAACTCTAATTTCCCATTCCGGGACACCGCTGTCAAATAGTACACTACGCGGTGTCCCCAAGCTCAATCGAATTATCTTAACAACCGGGTGTACCGTCTGACATTAGGTAAAAAAAAGGCTCTTAGCCGCATTGATAAGCAAAGTAGTCACTTCATGTAGTCACTTCATGTAAATTTAAAACAACTTTCAAACAACCAAGCACCCAGATTGTGATATGCCATACATCACACTATGGCTTTTCGGTGCTTCTGTATAGGATAGCCGAAAACATGAGCAAGCAAAGAGTAAAGGACACCAGCTCGATGGGTCGCCGTGCAAAGTTCTCACATTTTACCCGCAACACATACTGCTCACGTTATACCAGCAAAGTGCCTTCATCATAAAAATTGAAATTACGCTCAGAAGGGCAACCAACGCCTGTATATCAGATCGATTTCACCAGAAGGCATCGAGGTGCTTTGTGAAAGGCTTTTTCGCATTTTAATAAAGATTGCACACAGATAACCTTCGATTTTTGCCACAGCTCGCTCTATCTCTGGCTTAAGCATATGGATTGCACCACGCGTTCCCTGACCTCTCCGGCCGCAATTGATTCGACGGAAGGATCTGATCGACCACGTACTCAATCTGTTGTATTACCAGTTTGCATAAGATATTCTCCTTCCTTTGAGAATCTACATCGCGCAATAGGCTTGGATCTCGCCTGTTGTCGCCATGATTGCCTTTAAACACCAGAAAGCCTGGCGATATGCCAGGCTCCTGACATGTGTCCCTTCTTTATGATCTCGCAGAAGAGTACTGATCTAGCCTTGCAGGTCTTTTCCCTCGAACGAGAGTGCAGGACTTGACTTACTTTTCCTACCTCAAAGGGTAGATTCATAGTATCCTGTTCCATGTGTGCGGGCGCTCAATACTTGGATCCAGGAGCACCGTCGCGCAGCTATATAGAAAACAGGTTGGGTGACTCGTTGCCTATTCTTCGCCGAGCAGGTGGTTCGCCCCCTTACGAAGTCGCAGAACGTAGATTGAGGGCTACCGTTTTGCTCTTTCGAGCAGTCGGATTTCTTCCAGCCTAGCGTGCTCACGCTTGTCATTACATAGCTTTATTTAAGCTTTTCTACTACGGAAGCAGTCAGCCTGTGTCTGGCTAGCAGTTGCGGTGGTGCCCTTACCCTCACTTGGCAAAAGAACTCGAGCACCTCACGGTGAACGAGGTAGCAAGCCTGAGAAAATCACAGTCGCGGTCCCCTCTGCCCCGGTCTCTTCCACCTGACTGTGCTTCTCATAGTTCTCTCTAGCAGTTGTGTCTACAATTTACGGACTACCTCGAGACTATCAACCGTTAAAAGTGAAAGGTTTACCTGGCTCGTGGCAACCAGATGTGGATCGCTTCGCATTTCTCAATACCAGAAGTATTTACAAGTGGTGACACCGATAGGTCTTTCATGCAGCCAATTCGCGAGCATTGTCATGCAAGATTAAGATGGTTTGTCTTATTCCATCCATATGACTTTCATCCTTTTTTTCTGAAGTTACAACGTCCAACAGCATCACACATTCTCGTGGATTAAATAGCTGGACGTATGATTTGCGTACAGCCTAGGCCCGGTAGTTGCAACAATAACGGTGTATGCGGCGTAGGGAGAATATCATGCGCAAGGCGATCAAAAAGCTATATCACTCTCTTACAAGTCAATAATCGTTGGATTTGCTCAAGTGACGCCAAGAAAATAATCGATCAGTTTTCTTCAAAGCTTTAGGTTATCCTATTCCAAATAATTTGAAATTTCTGTTTCGATCTCTTTGTTAATGTATGTCTCTTGTTCTCACTCCCCTGTTTCTTGTATATATCTGCTCTTGTATAAAATGTAGGTCTCTTGTTCCCTCTCCCCTGTTTTCTCCGGGCTGTTACTAATCCTCACCTCGTAATCGACCTTCATTGAGTTCAGGAGGTTCCTGACGGTTCAAATTGAGCTGCTGAGTCGTGTACTTCCGGCGTCTGCTTAGACCAAACTATATGTGCGTCTTTTTTTCGACGTTTGCTGCTTGCGCTCGAGTCAAGTGGTCACATTTGCTTCTCGGCCAAACTTGTCTGTTAGACCCCGTCTACGTTTTCCGCTACCAGCACTCGAAGGCATCGAAAGCCAACAGTAGGTCGTGGCAATAAACGTGGTTAGGTGCCATCCGCATGATGTTTGGAGAAGACGAATACGTGTTTGAAGGTCAGTTTATTCATCTTACGTACCACCCAGCCTGTGCTCCTGTTTCGTCTATTCATGTTTTTCTGAATATAGTTCGTGCTTTGTGCGAGCCTTATGTTACCAGAGTGTAATTTTTATCGATGTTCTTCTATATACAGAAACGAAGCTAATTTAGTTATATAAAATTAGCAGGAAATATGTCTGCGCCATTTGCCGGATAGCTTACGTCCTGCCTTCTAGAGCTTAATTAATTACGACCGATATTTGCCTACCTTACGAACTGAAAGGCCGCACTTGGATTCGAATTCCTCTACACGATGGACATTCGTTTTTCTGTCTATCTACCTTCCTTGTTTAAAGAAGTATATATATATATATATATATATATATATATATATATGTATTGTTGTTCTTATTTTAAAACTAAAGAAGCAAGCTTCTAGTTTTGACACTATAGAAGCAAGCATATCGACTGAGTGAATAGAAAACAAGGTTACGACATAGAAAAGGTAATGGGCTCAAGGGTAATCGGCGTGCACACTACGTATACAAAAGAGCAACAATTTATCATGATATAGACTACGGAAAAAAGTATACGTTTTTACTACTCTAAAAATAATCCATATTTAAAAAAAACACGCGTTTTCGTTCTAATTTTCTCGCATCGTGCGGACGGACGCCATGGTATGCATGGCATGATTCGTAGACGAAATAGTCAGCCCAGGCCAGGAGGAGATGGCAATGGAGGGGCTCGACCAAATGACGAAGCACGTCGAAGAGTCCCCGCCGAATGATTCTAACGTTGGTGGTGGTAGTGGTGGTCGTGGTGGTGGCGGTGTTGGTGTCCGCATCAGCGGAAAACATCGTCGGATCGAGACCCAGGAGCTGCGACACGTTTAGAAAGCGAGGCGTCATCGTTGTCGTTTTACTCGCTAGACTCGGCGCCATCGTCGTCATCATCAACATCATCATCTCAACGGGCCTTCGACTTCAGCAGAGAGATGCTAGACTTTGCCTCGTTTGAGCTTCGGCCCGAACTTGTTCGCGCACTTCGACTTCGTCGATTCGATAAGCCTACTTCGGGTGAGTTGTCTGCTTCTTTCTATATATATATATATATATATATACATATATATATATATATATATATATATATATATATATATATATATATATATATATATATATATATATATATATATATATATTGATTTCACGTTTAAGACCGTCAAACGTGTAAAATGTTGTTATTACACTTATAAACACATATGTTTTGCAACGTGCGCATTAACCGCGAATAGAGATTAAGTAATTTTGTCTTTCTTCTTATCAAGGCCTTTCCACCTTCTCTCCATTTCATCTAAAGAATGCTTTTTAACAAATTCTACTACCTAAAAAATAAACAGAAAATAAATAGAAATATGTATCCTCATATATATATACATATTTATATATATATATATATATATATATACCTATTTATTTATATATATTATATATATATATATATCATAATATAACATATTTATCCTATCCTCTCTATCTCTATCTATCTATACTCTTTCTTATCTCTCTAATATCTCATATTATCTCATATATCTATACCTCTTTCTACATCTATCTCTCTCTCTCTCTCTCTCTCTCTCTCCCTCTTTCTCTTTATCTCTCTCTATCTCTCTCTCTCTCCTACTCTCTCTCTTCTCTTCCTCCCTCTCCAATTCCTAGGCCATGCCTTTCACGGAATGGCCTGATTATAATGAACCACTGACTCATCGGCCTATAGAGCAGGTGATGTGCAGCAATGCAACAAAACATTGATAGGCACGCATATGACGTGCAAATGCTGCATTGATGAACTAAAAAAAAATCCTTTCGGGGCTGACTCTCAGCCGAGATTTAACGTCCATGGGACTGCTATTCGCATTGCTTCATAGACGGATCCCCATAAATACAAATGTGCATTGATGAACTGTCAAAAACTGAGCCGCTTCCGTACTGTTTACCGTCTAAGTGTGTACATATATATAGTAGCTTCAGGTAACATTTACATAAAGAATAAAAAAAGGAAGCTACCAGGTGAAAGGGTTACAATTAGTACTTGAGCCTCACGTTACATGACTAATAAGAACTGTCTTTGAGATGTGTCGACTTATTTGTCAGCTTTTAGGTTCTAAAGACGTTCACTAAGTTGAGCCTCTTGAGTTGCTTAGGCTTAATGCTTAGGCTAGTTTGAGCTCAAAAGAAAGGTTTCAAAATAAATAGGCAAAAACATTATAGGCGTTAACATTTGAATAACTTTGATTATTTCATTATCAGACGAGGCATCCGAAACGAATCGTCACAGGCGTATCGCATTAATAACTCCTTGTCGTTCGGGGTATATAACACTGCCATATTATTCAATGCGTATATTAAGTCTGTTAGCTTTCCGGTGCATATTTAAAATGAGAAGTTAATTTAATCAATTATTAATGATTAAGTACACTTATTTGGTAGTATACGTTAAATATCAGTGGCCATATAATGATCGAAAGCTATGTGTCTTTATGTAAGTCTCTTTGCGTTTTCAAATAATAAGTTATTTAATCAATTATCAATGATTATCTTATTGAGAAGTATACAATAAATAGCAGCCGTCAGCAGTGAGTTTTATCCTCAATGCACCAAGAGCCGGACATGTTGAGGTTTCCCCAGCAGTCCTTGTGGCCAGAAGCATGGCCGCTGGTTTTCAGGAGCTATGATATCATCATCTATTCTCAATGAGCATAGTTCAAGGAAAATTCGATCTACAATGCGATCGGGATTGAACTGGCGACACCCCGATTGATGAAAACCGTGACTAGCGCACTAGCAAAAATGTTACGAGTAGTCCTCTAGTAGATACATACAAAACTATGGTAGACTGAGCCACTAACCTTTGGTTAACTCTGGTCAGGCTCTGCAAATCGTTAACTTGCGTGGCCCGTCTGTTTGCTCTCGAGAAGAAATATAATTCAGCTCGCCCATTGTGCACTTGTTCATACGGCAGCCATAATCTCATGCAAGATGGACAGACCGAACATCGAGACGGTCCTTGGCGTGCACGGTCGAGTTTGACAAGCAGGTGCATAGAAGCCGCAATCCTTGCGGCACGAATCTTTCTTGCTTCACGGGAAAGACGGTTCGTTTCTTTCTTCCTCGACGCCCACACTAGTTGTTAAGCTTAAATTCGCAACACATTAATGGCGGACTACCTTCCGACTGTATTAAACTGCCAGGTAGCAGACCCGGTTAACGATGTGACTGGCGTATCGCAAGCCCACGCACGTACCGCTCTACCGAGCGTGATTGAGTCAGCGGCCGGGGTCCAAAGAGACGGCCCGCTCGGACCCACGCTTGTTTCGCTGGGAGGTCAACGAGTTAGCCAAATTTCTCCTTTCATGTTTAACGCCTCGTATTGGATGGTTCTTTGTCGGCAGGCTAATCGAGCCTGGCGGCGTGGTGGGTGCATTCGGCTGCGCCTTGCGACCGGAGGAGACACATATGTGCGCGGGTTTGAGCCCCACCGTTGCACACTGTTGTATTCATGGGGATCCGTCTCAGACCATCTTGGTCAAAATCGGCCGCGTTTATAATAATACTAATAATAATAATAAATCGGCCGCCGACTAGACGCAATGGCACTCTTAACTTTCAAGCGAAGCCAATCTGGGTCAGCATCTACTAAACCCACTGTAGTCTGTCCTCTGCGATCTCAGACCAACCTCGCCGTCATGCACTCTGAGCAGACTAGGCTAGGCAATTGCTTAAGCCTCAGTAGATATTTCAAACCATTGTCTCTTGCGTTCAAGATGTTAGACGGGTCTGAACCCCTCACCGTAAGCCTGCTTTAGAGGGTGTCTGAAAAATGTATCTAAACCACAGGGAAAGCCGGCCGACAACATCATATGGCAGAAGCTCTTAATAGATACATAAGTAGAGAACACAGTGGCGCCCCTCGGGGTGATACCAAATACGTCCTAACCGAATTCAGTGCTAGCCTGCAGGAAATCGCGAGGGGTGGTTGTACATGTTTGACTGGGGTTAATTGTCTCTCCAGAAACACAAAGTATATACCTAAGCGTTTGGTGTATGTATTCTGCTCATCACGTTTAATTAGCTACTTAATATCAGTTTCGCAGAATTCCTGGATTTTATGTACTAAGGGATTTGGCTTGCATCTATTTGCGAACATGGGGAAGGGAGCGTATTTGAGCAAGTGGGATACTTTTTTGCAAAATGGCGCTAAATGTTATCGCTTCAGTTTCTCCAGTATCCCAGCAAATTTCTCACGAGTTAGGAATCGGATTCACCTATTTCTCACGATATTATTAGGTGACCCTGAAATAGCACGCACACTTAACCAAAAGGCGAAAGTTGAAAGTAATGTCACAAAACAGTAGATTCTTCCCCATTATGGGGTAAGAAAAGATGTTTTTTATGTAGTCGCTTAGTCGCACTCGCCAAGAACGTCTATCCCATTCTCTCTGTCTCGCAGTTTTACTTAAAGGTAGCTTCTTAGAGATTACTTAGAGGTTTTACTTAGAGATAGCTAACGCAGTTTTACTTTCATATGTTTAGCCGTCCTATTTAACGAAATTACGTGAAGAGCTCCGGCACAGCGAATAAGTCACCGCAATATTTACTGCAGCTCTGCAAACAAAACCAACAGACGCAACAAACGTAGTGTTGATGAAACTCGATGTTCTTGCTGAAGAAGTGAATAGCCGTGCTCGATGTACCTAGCGTAAACATGACAACCACCGCATGCCGAATCTGCCCACAGGTGAAATTATTGGAATGTGTGTAGGGCACTTAC
This sequence comes from Dermanyssus gallinae, assembly GCA_003439945.1. NCBI lineage: Eukaryota > Metazoa > Arthropoda > Arachnida > Mesostigmata > Dermanyssidae > Dermanyssus > Dermanyssus gallinae. Next base: position 10,888 of record QVRM01000589.1, on the reverse strand, counting down.
AAACTCGATAGATTGTGAAATTTTGCGGTATAAGTTTGCCGGAAACTGTTTGAAATGTTTTGTTTCCCGCATATATCATATTTTACTGGGCGAGGAGTTCCACCCAACCCATAACACCTTTCGAAGGTTCTTCACTACCACCAGTCAGGTCTGCTTAATTTACACATTTGATACATATCACTTATCAAGGGGATCTTAAGGTAGTGATAGCAAGTATGTTTTTTCGCGTCGTTGAGTGTGACATAAAACATTCCGCTGTCCGCAAAATGGTTTGAATCTATCCTTTTTTTGAACACTGAAATATCCGGTTTAGTGCTCTGCAAACAATCTCCAGCAACGGTGTCCGCTACAATAGCCCCGCACAAAAAGCGTTGCAAAACGCTGCATGAATATTGCACGCGTTCGCTGTATTTTAAGCTCATACATACGGCTTAATTTCAGGGTTTTATTAATGACTGCCAGCCTTTTAACTACTCAGTGTGACCACCTAGGAATTATCTGAGTTCTGAGAATGTTCAGTCATTAGTTTAGATTACATGAGTAAGGAAAAGGAATGATAATTTGGTTGCGTTTGATAATATAAAATGTACTTTATATTGCTTTCGCTTTGACTACCTGTGCTACTTGATTTACACACTCGATGCGTCTTACTCATTAAAATGTCCAAGGTCCGGAACAAAATGAGTGTTCTCGCGTATCGCTAAATGCAATACATGTGTATATATTTTCAATGCAATACATGTGTATATATACATATGTATAAAGTATACCGTTGTCCGCAAAATGTGCTTGGATTGTGGACCTCGTCATAAGTTGGGCGAATTCATTATAACGCATCCCATTTTCCAGCTAAGCTCAAACGTACGCAAACTGAAAGTGTCGCCACAGCGGCCACGAGACGTAATGAGTACTTACTTTCGACCCGGTTAGTTGTCTCTGTGGACTGTGAGGATTGAGCCTTGTTGACGTCTTATTCACGAGCGTCGTCGTTATTGTTGTATCTTTTTGTTGTCTGACGTTGTTTGTTGTTGTTGTTGCTCTTGTGTGTACCGTATCCAGCGCAGATGAACGCGTTGCCGGTTGCGATGGCCGGCTCCGACATGTTGCTGCAAAGCCGCGAGGCTTCCGGCAAGACGGCCGTCTACGCATTGGCCGCACTCCATACGATGACCTTCACAGATCAGGTCGAGACGCTGGTCATCGTGCCTACGAGAGAGCTCGCCGTTCAAGTGGCCGGCGAATTTGAGCTCTTTGCCAAGTACTTGCCGCAGTGCAGGTTTGTCACTGTTACGGGTGTGATCATCATTTATTTGCAGTCGCGCTGCTTCAGACAGCTAATAGTAGTAGTAGTAGTATGCTGCTATACGATCTGCTGCAATGTAACCTGCGTGCATCCCTTTTTGTCCCTTGGTGTCTCTTTGTGGCCCCTGGTGTCTCTTTGTGGCCCTTGGTGTCTCTTTGTGGCCCTTGGTGTCTCTTGTGTCCCTTGGTGTCTCCTTGTGTCCCTTCTTGCTCTAAAGCGTATAGTCTCCCTCGTACGCACTCAGCTGTATACGTAGCAGGCTAGTGTACAAACACGCTGCACTCGAAGCTTCCGATAGATAGACCTTATGGACGGCGACTTTGGCGGATCTACTACAATTACGAATACCAATTTAAAGCTAATCCATTACAAAGGTTCTCTGACTGTGTCGGGCATACACTATCGGCATTTTGTGCACGATTGCGAGCAGCGTGACTTAGCGCCTTGTGCTTTACAACAGGCAAAACAGTCAACAGAAGACGGAGTAAAAGGGAAAATAGAATGAAAGGCGTATCGAGGAACACTCTCGGACCTCGACAGTGCCTCGTTTGGACGTGGTAGAATAGCAATCGTTAAGAAACACTCTGCACAACTGCTAAAAACGAAATGCTAAAATACACATGCAAAAATGCTGGATTCGAGAAATTGCGGAATCGTGTTTTAAGATATATTCATCTGTATTTAATGTACGCATTTTAATGAAAACATATATATTTATTAACACTTGTCTGGTGCGATGGGTCATAATAATCTTCTTTGATCAACTAGAGCCGTAAGAAAATGTTTAAGAAGATATATATATATATATATATATATATATATATATATAAATATATATGTTTAATTGAAAATAATATTAGCATGACCAATACGCTTGGAACAGATCATGCGTCACATTTAAGCCGTGTGCATACGCTAGAGCGAGCCGTGTCAATATATTTATATTTCGCGCATTGGAATGCACTGGCTGTAGAGTGCAGGCGTTCTTCGGCGGCCGAGCTGAAGACCGAGATAAGCTTATCTTGAAGCAGAAACTTCCGAACGTTGTGGTTGGCACTCCGGGCAGACTGGTCTCGCTTATGGCAAATCTACGTCTCCATCTCAGGTGGGATTTTGCAATCTTGCTATATTTCAAGTTTTTATTAACTATTCCTGTCTGTTTGTCTGCTTCAAGTTATTAACCTGTTTTGCACAATGCAAATACTGACGAAGTGCTGTAACTGACACATTTTTGTTACAATCGTTAGTATGGCCACATACATGCACAATAACATATGTGGTAGGTTCCCAAAAAAAAAAAATATATATATATATATATATATATACGAGCGTATATATATATATATATATATATGTGAGTGAGAATTTTCGGAGGCATTTTAATATTAATCAAATATTATTGCAACTTCCTCTATTGATTATGTATATTTGCTTCTTCCGTGTTATTGGTCATGGCCGCTTACAGCCCAATACAGCAATCATCTTGCCTAACTTGAAAAAAATCCAATCTAACCTAAGAATGGCCGGTACTGAATATTAACCCAATACCTTTCGAATGCAAACCTATGATGTTGCCGTTCTTCACCTCGAGGTTTCCTACATTTGAACTGGTCAAACAGTTGGAATACAGCCGTACTGAACTAAGTGTGCAGAACTGTAGTGAGTGAAGAAAACATAAACTTAAATAGTTTTTATCATATATATATATATATATATATTATATATATATTATATAGAAAAAGCTGTTCGCAGCGTCGTCATGTTTGATTATAGCTCACGCCCCACTATGAGTTTAACGAGTTTCATGACTCTTTTTCGGCGTTCTAATTTAGAGGGATTTGATTCTGAGCCAGCTTTCGGGATGTCGGGTATCAGCACTGCAAGTGGCAACAATTGGCGAGCTATTGGCATTCAAAGCCTCCCATATGAGCTTGTTGAGAGCGACTTTACGTGACTTTGCGCTCGACTGCGAAGTATGAATGTTGCCGTCGACTAAAAAAGTCCAATTGACTAGACGGAACTTCTGCTGGACGCAAGTAAAGTTTGCGGTTTGTAACCACTTATCCCTCCTCGTTTGCTTTATGTTCACATAGAGACGGAAGGTCTGTCGTCCCTCATGATAATTCGGGTGCAAAAATCTGCGCTGGTGGCGTGTGTTCGATTTCAGTCGATTTGGTTTATGCCAGAAACAAGTAGACTTGTTTTAAGCCTTGTAGCCTAAAACTTGTAGACAAGCTCTTGCTTACCTGGACAAGAATACGAGCAACTCAACGTTCAATTTTCTAATTACATTTCATTAGTTGAATACAGTTATCTCAAGAGTCTTAAGATAACTGTCGGCTTGACAGAGTCTTTCCGACCAACGTCGACCTATTTAATCGTTGTCTCAGTCTCCTTTAAAAATGCGTTTAGACGGTTCGCATGGAACCGAAGCAGCATCCGAGTAATATTGTGTATTCGGCAAATTAACATAGACTATATTACTTAAACATCATTAGGGGTACTACAGTAAGTCACAGTTGACAGCCCGCCTACAAATCTACATATATACTTGTACAATATATTTTCGGTTACAACAATGCTTTGTCGTAAAGTTAGTATCAATAACAGCCTCTTGTTTATTAGGATTATTATAATTAGTATGATTCTATTTTCCCCCAGCCGCATATTTACTATCAAATTTGTTTAAAGGCCAGCGAACGTCACTGCCATCAAAGGACGTATATTTAGTAGCTAATAATTTGTAATAAGCGAATCTTTTTGCAGGCGTGTGACGCACTTCATTATCGATGAATGCGACAAGGTGCTTTCCCCTGGGCCAGGTATGAAACACTGTTTTATTTTTTTCTCCCTCCCTCTCCTACCTCTCTCCTCTCTCTCTCTGTCTATATATATAAGCAATGCTGTCTTATAGTAGATCCACATAAATTACTTTAAATACAGCAGAGTGAGATGGGATAATACTTTATGCTCAGGACGGGCCTAAAAAGCATTCGGAAAGAAAGTAGGCTTACTAACTAACCAAAGCAGAATGTGATAACTTGTCATGACATCATCATCATTATCATTGTGCTTGTGATTTGCTATTTACGCAAATAGGTGGCATGTCAGACATGGTCCGACGATTGTTGGACGCTTGTCCCGAAGACCGCCAAGTGATGATGTTCACTGGGACTATCGATAAACATGAGGCTGATCGCGAACGCCGCTTGCTTCGTCTCATGCACTGCGTACGTAGACACGATATTACCTCGTCCCCGCAGATTATTGTCTCCAAAGATTCCGATGCTTCGTTCTTAAAGTGTTTACAGTGAGACCCACTATATTGTCTGCACACACACACATGTATATATATATATATATATATATCTTTTTATTCTCTCCACAACAAAACAGATAGTTTGCACATGGGGGTACACGACTGAACGTCGATCGTTTTGCAATATAGGTTGAAAACCTAATGTACGTTCCCTTATATAAGCTGGCTTATCAAAGTTTTGCGTGTGTGGAACCCAGGAGCCGCCTTAAGCAAGGAAATTTTACTTTCCCTCTAACTATCTATCGAGTGGCAGCATGAGGAGCATTTCAGAGAGCATGCCGACAATAAGATTTCACCCATAAAACCCTCACCTACGGATGTCAGTCTCATATTTTTACTCTTGTAATAGCTCATACAAGTGTGTGCTGGTCGCTCTCTTCGGGGGTCGTCGGATCTAGTGAACGGAAGAGGTATTTTTTGCTGCCGAACGACACGTCTATATGAAGAGTATAATCGGCTTCTAGAACCAAGAAGTAGTCTTTGTCCTGCATACGTTGTTACTTGATAGCGCGCACACTACGTAAGCATTCGAATGCGTGCATACCCATGTAGTATACCGGTGAAAATAGGCTTTTGTAGTTTATTGTAACCTTTGTCTCCCTCCGGTGATATACAGCCGCAGCTTCTGCTGGTAGACGACCCCCAGGAACTCGCGCTGAGAGGCGTGAAGCAATTCCGGGTAACCCTCACGTCTGCAGCGCAGAAGACCCGAACACTACTAGACGTCCTGGATCGGTCGACTACAATCAGGTGAGTACCATACTGGATTTGTAACAGGAGAAACACGCCCAGGCCGAACAGTAACGATGCGAAACGACCGCAGCGGAAATCTGACTGCACATATCAAGCAAAACTTGGCACAGATTTTTTAAAGGATTGGAGCCTTTGCTGTAGATTTCCCTGTTTTTTCCCTGTCCACAATTCGTGGAACAGATAAAAAAAAACAGTTTGAGCATCCAGACACCCCGCATAAGCGAGTTCATATGGCGGTATGAAGAGAAAATGGCAGAGATCCACCCACATTTTTATATGACAGATGCAATGGTTAGGTCAGAATGAAAGGGCACAGGCAGGACAAAGAGACACATAAACCGCCCGCTTTGCTGTGCACGGTTTTCACCACCGTGAAACACACAGCCTCTGTCAGAAATAGGCTTGCCATGAACGCTGTGACATATATGTTTGTAAATATTGTTATGGTATCATGGCAGTGAGTGCAATGCAATCTCCTCTCTGACAAAGCTGGCCCTGAGCGATTTTAATAATAATATCATTGCGAGGCTGTAGTGATATCGATCGTACTATTGTATCAATCAATCAATCAATTGTATATTTTACCCAATCTGGTGTGTAAATGAATCATGTGCAAATATACAGATGACTGCATATTGTCAATCATGATGTGCAAATAAACAGATGACTGTATATTGTCAGTCATGTGCAAAATACAGATGATTGATATTGTACACCTTGGTGCTCGGTAGGTGGTGATCTTCGTCAACACGGTCGAGCGCTGTCACGTTCTCTGTTCGATATTGGCTGAAGAGGGTCTTTCGTGCCTGCCTTTGCACAGCTCGATGTCTCAGGTGAGTCAGAGTCGATGGTTACGAGGTCGCACGTGCAGAGATAACGAATGCTATGTTTGTGTGATTAAACCTCTGCATCACCACTAGACTAGAAATATGTCTGAGAAAGGGCGAAGGAAAAGGTCAGAAGGTGAGTGTGAGAGCATAGACCTGTCGAGAGTGAGACCTGTCCGCGTGACGACGTCTGATAACCGAACAGATGGCCGACCAATTAGAGCTCCGAACGATTCAGAACCTGACGCTGCACGCACGGGACTGACCCTTTGTCCTCCTTTGCTGCACGTAACAAAGTATAGAGTATAATAGCTTCCAGCTTGACACCTATGGGTTTGTCTGTCTTCCTGGTAGGCTGCTGCGGATGACCAATTTTGTTCATTTAACTGTACGAATTAAGTACACACATCTAACATGCTGCGAGCGGCTGACTATAATCTGTATAAGTGTTTATGTTATACGCATGCTCATATGGTGAAATAAATATGATGAGATTAAGTACACACATTTTTTTATGGGGCCGTCTTCTCCGGACGGCAATTTATTTAAGTTTAATATTCCTCATTGAGCTAATTTGACCTCATTGAGAGTAAGATAAATATCTACAGTGAAAGTCTGATACTCGTGCATATAGAGGGCGGTCCAGGACTATTTCGAGAGCGATATAAGGAATTGTAGAGCTCTTTAAAGCAATAATTTTTTTCCAATGGAGTATGATCTCTGAGAAGTCACGAGAAGGTTAGGTACATATTTCGTGGTTTGGTACAACTCGGCAAGAAAATATTTTCCCAATGGAAGGAGAGGCGGAAACGTCTTGGCAAAATTGTACGGTTCTAAACCTGAAAGTTTTAATGTAAAACATAACAACTGTGGCTGTCAAAAAAGCTTAGTTCCCTGGCAACTACGTAACGCAGCACCATCACTTTGGTACGAAAATGGTGGGCATAAAATTTGCTATTGCCTGAGAGTAGTCTTTTGGACGTACATGTTTGGCCTTAATAGTAAAATTTTACGATTTGGCACGTAAAAGCATTAATGTAAGACATAACAACATATCGACTTTTCATGACTTTCCTTAATCTGGCTATTCGCCTTTCGCTCGCAGGCTAGCGAAGTGTCTTCCATTACTCCGAAAACGCCGGTATGATCGATGCATTTATGCGTTGACTCCTTCTCCCGCAAACGTAGATTTTGCACAACTAAATTGGAGAAAAAAGTAGAAAAACAACTTTTATAAATTTCATCTTCGCTTCTAAACAAGACGTTTCCCCCCCTTTTGGATATTGGAAAGAAATATTTCTTGCCGAGTTTACCAGACTTTAAAATATGTACATATTATTATAAAAGACCCTGTATATCATATAAAGTATACGTGTGTGCACGTACGATACTATAACTTGTTTCTAGTATGTCAAGACAAGGAACAAATCAGTTAGGATTGTTTAAAAGTTATACCGCATATATATATATATATATATATACGTGTAAGCTTTTCGCTCCTTAATGGGGTTATATGATTATTTCGTGTCCAAGAACGGTTGGCGTTTAGTTAAGACTGTGCATAAACATGCAGCTCTTGTGCGGCTGACATGAATGTTTCGATGTTCGGCTAAGGTGATCGTACTGGTGCTACTTAATAATTTGTGGTATCTTAACAGAGAGGGGTTTGTCTGGCAAAACGGGGGAGGGGCTACCTAAAACGTTGTTTTGTTCTTGTCGCTGAGTTTGGTGCTATCATTATTGTTGTTGTCGTCGCTACCATTGAAGTCGTAGTCTTTTGTTGTTGGATCCATTGTGGCAATGCTGTGTTTGTTAACTCAATGATTGTTGGATGCTGTTTTGGTACAGGCGGAACGCTTGGAAAACTATGAAGCTTTCAAAAACTTCAGGCGGCGACTGCTTGTAGCCACTGATCTAATGGGAAGAGGCATTGACTATGAATTGTTTCCTGCGTTATCAACTACGACGTTCCCCAACGTGCAAAGACGTACCTCACCTAAGAAAATCACTATTTATAGAAAGCTTACTCGCCGAAAACCACTGACCACTACATAGCCAGCCAATAATTGGAAATTTGTGTGAGTAACATTTATCTCTGCGTGCTATAATGATGGCAGCAATGTCTCTGCACACTAGCATTATGGTAACTCACCGCGCTAGCAGTTACCATAACGCTAGTGTAGTACTAGCGATATGGTAACTACGTAGGTGGCGGGAGATCTAAGGGGCCAGTACGCTAGTCATGGTTGTCATCTGCCGGAGAGTTGCCGGTTGGCCGATCTCCGTTTTGGATCCTTGAATTCCTTCGAGCGATGCTCATCGAGAATACACATAGACAAACCATACCGCTGAGAGCTGCTGCCACAACAACTACTAGAGAAAGCCTAGATAGGCCTCAACAAGTTTAGCCCCTGGTGCATTGAAAAACATATATATTTCCGCCTCACGGCGACTTCAAGCCCGTAGGACACGGAGAATGGTCTACAATTGTGGTAACCACTGCACACATATCTGTCTTTTTGCGCTCTTTTTGCTTGTGTGCTAGGATGGCCGAACGGGTCGAATGCTTAAGCGTGGCATCGCCGTAAGCCTGTGTCTTGCCGATGACGAATCGCCTGATTTCGCGGTGCTTGGCGAAGTCGAGACACATTACGCTACCACGATCGCTGAACTTCCTGCCCAACTGGACAACTGCATCACCAATCTGGCCAGTTAATCGGCCAGTTGATCCGCCAGCAGTGGAGCCGGATCTCAGGCCGCCAACTGCTGGAAGAGACCAAGACCAAACCATTGCATACTTCACCTACGCTTCGGGCCTCGAACTACGCATTGACTGACCATCAACGAGCGTGCGTATAATAAGTGCCACGAGTATCAATTATAGTTTATCAGCGAAATGCAAGCAGGAATAGAGACTACTCTGATGCACTGTCCTGTACAATGAATGCATAGTGCTATCTAACGAGAGGAAACATCTAGAAGCGAGTAAGTACTGCAACGATTTAAAGCTAGTATTATGGTTGTAAGCACAGCCATTGATTAGAATAACGGGTTAGCTGGTGACCGCTGGTGCCAACTGTTGTTCCTTTTTTAATTATGGTTTATTAACACCTGGGTAGTGTAAATTATAAACAAGTTCATCAGTCTTGTTATTGGTTTCTACACATCACCGATCTCTCTCATCTTTCGAGTTAAGCTATTGACTGAACTGCTGGACATGCTGCGGCGTGGTATCTATTGCAATGGCCTAAGCAGCTGCGCACCTACGACTCCTGAGGATCGTCGAATTATTTCGTGCTGCATAACACGCGATGGAACCGTGGGCTGCAAATGCCGTAGTTAGATGCCTATCCTTATATCCGGCTGCACGCCAGATTGTTCTCCATATTGCTATTGTCGTGTATATTCTTATGTCGATGTACTTTAATTTTGCCTCATTTCATAGTGTAGGCCACAAACGCCGTCGTCCTAAACTACATTCTACTTTTAATTCCTGTACCGCTAAAGACCGCCCCTCTAAAATATGAACTATTTTATTCCTACAAGAATTTGCTAACCCCAACCCCCCTTCAGGAAGAAAAGTCCAACCCTATGTGGTAACTGTAGATCTACCTTTCCTAATTCCTCTAGATAAGTAATATACCGAATGTTGCAATTTGTTCTACTTTAATCTTGAAAAAGGGCGGACGCAGTATGTAGTGACAGCATTTACAGGTTTTTAAATGTGCTGCCGCTGGAATGGCTTTTCCTACTCTGCTTTCAATATGTTTTCGAAACTGCTATCATTCGACGTTATAGTGATAAATAAGTGGATTTATTTACGAATTCTGTTACACTACCCTGGCTCAATAAACGTTGTGTTTGCTTATCTATTCCTCTTCGAAATTTTACTGCTACTGTCTTCTGCCAGTTAATACTAAGTCTCGTCTCAACTACATAATAAATTAGCCGTTCCTTTCCCTGCTTAACCCTGAATTAACTCCTGCCATAGATCTCAGTGTCATCTGCATACATTAAGTACTTGCCCACTCTCTGCTCCACCGCTGCCTCACCCGATCAGGTAGCCCTCCCAATAGTACCGAATAAACAATGGGCTAGGTGCATTACCGTAGGCCACTTCTACCGTCTGCGTTACCTTTTCTTCAATTCTATACCGTTGTCGATGTATACTGTACTCCCCAAGAATGGTCCCCAAAAGTTAAGTGTTATTCCCCTTCAAGATTCCGGCTCTGTTTCTATGCCCTTTCTTTTTGATATGACAATCAGAGTATCCTCCTTCCACGCTTCAGGTATTTCCCTGTCTTTTAGGCATTCGTCGAATAGAGCTTTCCAGCATGGCGCCAGTGTCAACGTTTGCTTTAATTGTTCACTTCCTATCATATCGTTCCCGGTCGCTTCGCCTTTAGGCGCTCTTAAAATTGCCTTGACAACGTCTTCGATTTTGACTGGTTGAACTACCCATTCCCATGTAAATTCTGTTTTTGTCGCAAGGCTTGTTGTGTAATATTATTTCTTTCGGGGTATTGCTGGCTCCCTGCCGCACACGTAAAGTGTTTAATCAGTCGGAGCGGTTGTCTCTGTTTCTTGCAGCTGCGCCTACTTCTGGCTTTCCCAATACTTTTGTTTCACTTCCTGTATGCCTTTTGTGTCATTTCTTCACCCTTATTGCAAATGGCCTTGATTTCG
>QVRM01000588.1:2500-84118 GCA_003439945.1 Dermanyssus gallinae | reverse complement strand
GGCGAAACCCACAGAGACACATAGAGAAAGAAAACACTTTTTTTTTCTGGATAAACTATCGGAATTCCAGGCTCCAACCACAGCAAAAGAACGATCATAACAAGAGAACACAATTTCCCAGAAAAACCTCAAATACCGTAAGTTGCCATTGTAGCATGTGGACTCTTAGAGCACGAGGCTGGCCATACACGGTTAAGGAATAGATTGTCCTCGTCCTGTCATGTTCCTTACGGGTCGAAGATATCGCCGCCTATCTGAGAAACAGCAGCTTTAATATCTGAAAACGAGAAAGTAATGGATAGTGATCGGAGATTACCAGTGATCAAGGACCGCTGACACAGTGGTAGTGAACTTGGAGCAGTTGCTATCGTCATGAGATCAATGTACGGCTCTGAATTTGATATACATATTTGTCCGGCTATACGACGGTCAATGGCGTGATAGAAGTCACTTGCAGAAAAAAAAAACAAACAAGGGGTAGTTTTCCTATGAAGTTACAGTTTAAAATTAATATTGGCATCCCAGGACGAGACACGGGATACCAGTGACGTTAGGCAAGATTTCATCTAGAACGTTCAGCGGCGTATCTTTTTTGTTTACAGGGTTTGAGTCAAACCCTACTATGTACATTTCAATGCAAGTCTCTTTCTGCAATGAGATAGCAAGTCCTGAACTGCGTAATCTGAACTGCTTGACGAATCTGTGGTAAATATTTGGCCGGACGACCGCCGCCAAGCGTGTGTGTAGGACGGCTTGAAAGTAACAAACTTGAAGCACCAATGGAGTGCTCTTTCAAAGTTGCTAAGCCATGTAAGTTTATTATCGCTCCTAAGAAGATTGGCAAACGAATCGAACAGGCGACATAGGACAAAAGAGCTTTGACTTTCTACTTCAGCGACTATCTTGACGGTTCAGCGCGGCAATGCGGCAGCAATTATGGGCAAAATGGGGGCTGCCTCGAGGATAAGCTCGATGATAGCACCCCTCACAAGCCCAAGTGAGCTAGTATTATCACATTTCCCTGTAACCATAACAATTAATAATAAATGAAGTAATATGTTCAGTTTATTATGTAACCATACTATTGCAATGAATGCTGCATCAAGCCCCGAGCCCTATTTGGACCACACTCTTAAGGCCTATTGTTCCCGCGTTGACGTGAATCAGAGCTATGTCAGAGAAGCTTCGAGACAGTAGTTTTGCTAATATGACAAGTGCTAAGGTACTATAATTTAAAGGATGCAATTGTGATTAAACATTATTCTAAAACCCAAAGACTAAATATAAGGCACTCTACAAGAACGTTTGAATTGCGGATATCAATCGCGTTAGTTTATCTATTAGTCAGCGTTCAGCTGCTGTCGGAGATAGGACGCGTAAGATTTTCACGAGTGGTTTTCATGAGAATATTAATGAAAGTATCCACCCCCTTCTTCGAAATTGTCGCCATAATCTTCTTCTTCTTCGGTTGTAATCGAAATGTTCAACTGAGATGGACATGGCAGCTGGGTCTTTAATACCATTGGCCAGAGGATGTTTCGAAAATAGCGATAATAGCGCTGTGTGCTCAGTTGATAACTTTTGCTTAAAGAGTTACCCTCATGGCAGCCACATGACTACTGTGGATTGCTAATGTTACGGATAAAATGTCGAAAACGGTGGTTCTCTTCACCCTTTACAGATGCGCGGAATGAGATTACATTTGGAAAGGTTTTCCGTGCTGGACGCCCCACATCCAAGTAAACGAGTTTTCCGGAACCACGGCTGTGCTAGATCGAATGGGCGTTGGATGTTAAACCGCGTGCTGTCAGGATTCCGAAATAATGTGCGATCGCGAATTGAGGGTCTAACTAAGAACTTTATCAAAGATGCTGTGTTAACTTCGATGCGAGCCAAATTTAGTTGGCGTATTGACGGCCCTCAAATGATTACTAAGGACGCCGAAGCAACTCACTGCTCATAACAACATGATTAACAGCACTAGCAACTGAAACAGACAAATAGGCAAGAAATTGTATTTGAAAAAGTTATTTAAATTGTTTGCTTTATTTTAAATGTGTACGTAATAAGCTATACAACACACTAAATTGCGTTATCCTAATGTCTTCATATGCAATGCCTGTCATTGAACATACCACAAGTGTGTCTGCTGGAAGACACCACCTCATATCGGTCAAAACTTGGTAGGCATAGCCTATGCGCATATGATAAAACCATACCGCGGCCATACAGCGGATATGCTACCAAAACGGCTGTTGGGGAAACCCTAGATATCTCAACATGCCCAGCCCTCGGCGCAATAAAGATATGTCATCTAACCCCAAGGTGAACGAGAATACAACTCACATTTTTTTTTTAAATTATTTTATTACTCTGCACTTACCTGTAATAACCTCATGTGCAGTAGACGATCAATGTGGTACGAAGCACTTTACACTTTATATATGTATATACCTACTCGATATTCGTCTAGACGTGGATGAGGTCGAGGTCATATTGAAAAGTCACTAGCTATTTAGCCAAGCGGCGGGCCGCAGCTTTTTGTACAAGACATACCAGTATCTTAAAGTGCATTCATATCATATTATAGATAGCGAAAATTGCATGCACATAGAAGATCGCTATGTAATAAAACATGATCGAATTGCTAGTAGTAATGGTTCTTGTGTGGTCTTGCAATATTCAAAATAACCTTTTTTATGAATGTATTACGAAACATGCAAGCATTAGTTACGTATAATACGATTGCTTGCATACTTGCCGCAGGTAACTGTAAGTTGTAAATGAGAGTATGGTGGAGTCTACCTTAGAAGCTGATACGTGGGTACGTGGGAGAATGTTGGAAAATCCCGGCCTACTCGAGAGTAAGTTCGAACTAAGGTCGAACTACTGGCACAAGGTGGAACAGTGAAGATCAATTGGTATCTATAAATATCGTAGAACGCTTACAAAAATAATAGAAAATGCCACGACATAATAATTATAACAATCAAGTATTTAAAAAATATCTGCCCCGCTTGTACATCTCTTGCATCCAAATCGATTAAGACATAAACAGACAACAAAAAGGCTACTTGTTGATTGCTCAGAGCTCTAAATACATATCTCCAATTACGATTATACCGTTGTTAGAAGTACGGCTAAGCTAGTGTAATTGTTTTGCCTCGTAAGATCGAACAAACTGAGATTGATACAACGATGATTAACGCAGCTAATATGTTAGCCTCGATGCATTCGTCTCTTAATATGCTTTTAACTCAAAAACTCGCTTTGGTCACACGAAAAAGCGAAGCTCAGATCGATCTCGGACAAAAGCGCAGGCGCATGGCTGCAGAGATGATCTGTCCTTTGTACAATGTGGTACGCTGCTCAACGACGAAACCGGTTAGAATAGCATCCGGATTAGGCCAAGGAGGGCACTTGATCGTGTCTAAAATCTGTCGACGTGAGATAAGGCGTCCGCACAGGCCCATGACGGATTGTCATGTGTACTGAACTCTGGCTCTCTGTTGCGCCCGACCTGCCGCCCCTAACGAGACCTTCCATCGGGCCTTGCGTCCGTGTCCCTGTTGGACCTCACCGAGCTCATGGTAGAAGGCCAGATAGGTTAACTCGGTGGCGGCGTGGCCTAGATAGCTTGTACGGACTACCCTCCCCTGGCTTCTGTTGTCTCTTTCGATCGCAGGTTCGATCCGAGATTAGGGATCTATCTCTTGTATTTTGAATTATATCAGGAGTGTTCATGACACTCATTAGATAAACGATTGCACGCTCCCCCATTTATTAATATATTTGGTTGCTGATGGCGTTCTTGGATTATCTGATTAGTCAATTCACGTTTTGACAAGGATTTATTGTTGAAAATGGCAGATGTAAAACCAAAATTTGGTGAAACCTATTGGACTCCTGGGGCAAATGCCGTGGTAGGCCTTATATAGTCAAAATCTGGACTAATACTTTCCCCTAGCCTTCAGAAGTACTTATGCAGATCCGAGGGCAGACTCGTTAGGCCCGTCTATGGCTAAATCGAGTGCGTAACAAAACTGGCTGAAATCAACAGGTGGTCAACAGGTGCCGAAGTAGGCCAGCATAATGTTCGCCTTTGAAAGGCTAAGTGGGCCAGGCCTAAAGACATACAAGCTTACCTAGGGAATCCGGCTTTAGTCCAGGAGATCCAGGATCAAGCAAGTTCATGCAGTAGAGAATATCGTTAGACGTTCAGAAAGGGAACGGAGCTTCCGCGCGGGGGACTCTGTTGATTAGTTGATCCCACGTATAGCTGACGCATGAGAGATCGCGTCGGGAAGTACGTTACGTCCTGTATATAAGTCAAGAAAACATTTGCTTGAAGACTAAGGAAGGTATGCTCTTGTATGCTTGACGATATGAATGTTAATGCAAATTTATTGTTAAGAACGATCTATCAAAATATTTACATACATATGTGCTTGGTGGTGTGTACATAAAAGTGCACTTAAAAGCAAAGTTAACTACTAAGAAATGTGCGCAAAGCACATGAAGAAAATATTCAGGCTGCTTTCACCGCGGTCGCGCACCAATGGTGCATACTGCTTAGAAGAAAGTTGAGCTTCCTTGTCTTGCTTGAAATCTATGTAGATTCTTCTTCATTTATCCTTGCTTGTTAGAAAACTGCTAGCTGCACCCGATTGTCGAGTATTAATCTACATACATTTTCGTTCAAAGTAAATCAAAATACATCAATAGATTCAATTCAATTTTTATGGAATGGCTAAAAGCAGTGCCATCATTTCACATGAAAATCATTACTATTGAACACTTTCTTTCAAAAGAAAATCATACTAATTCCAACGTTGTTCAAAAATTAAAATATTCTCGTGCATGCCGTCAAAATTTCATAAACAGGCAAACTCCGCATTTCAATTGGGGCATTGACGCAACTCACGTAGCAAGGCTTTTCCGCATAACAAACACCGTATCTCACCGTGCTCAAAAATGCGAATCCTGTAAACACTGACTTTTTTAACAGACGGATTCTATCAGATTAAGTGAGTGAAAGAATGCATCTGTTTCTACCATGGGTAATAGACACCTCTCGTCTTCTCCATAAACCCATTTGGCTAGGTCAGCAACGTGGGCTAGGACCAATCAGACATTGTATCTATAACTGCTTGTATAGCTTTAAAAACTTCGGATATAATATTCCGGTACGAGACTGTTTCCCTAATTTTTTTACGGTGGTCATGTAGATTAAAGCTGGAGACCTCACTAAAAGCGTTAGAAGTGCGCTCTGCTCCACCCATGCAAGGCACCTCAGAACAAAGTGCGTTAGGGTGTCCTCTGGACCATCGCCGCAGTAGATGCACTTGGTGCTGGGAACCTTCCCGATCCTGAATAGGTCTAAAAATCGCCGTGACCTATCAGGATCTAGATTGAGTAGAAGGTGAGTTCAGCCCCCGGTCGGGTCAGCCAGTTTTGATGTTCGGAATTAAGGCGCGGAGACTTACGCCTTGGGCACCCTCTTTTAAGCCGTCCCATTCATTCTGCCATAGGTCGATCGTGCGCCGACACTCCTCGTTCTTCTTGCGCTGGGGGTTGCCCTATAGGAGGCGCTCAGCTGCTTTTGGTTTAAGGGAACCATTCCAGCAAGAACGAAAGCTGCGCTAATCGCCCGATACGCCGCAATTGGCCTGAGAGCTCCGACCTTCTAGGCCCGACGTAGACGGTTCCTGCTGGCGTTATTTTAAGAACGTCGGTGAACCAGGCCGGAGCTCCGTATAAGGCAACTGACTCGGCCACGGACATGATTATACGACGCAAGAATTGCCGAGGCCCGTGAGTTGCCGAGGCCCGCCAATATCGTCCTGTACTTTAGGTAGTTTGATAAGGTTTTGAGTAGGAAAAAGGGAGCCGTTTTCCTGTAGAGGTTCTCCAGGATGACTTTCCACGGTAGGCTGTTAAAAGCGTTTCGGGCGTCAGGTAGAGTGGCGAGGTAGAGGGCTCGTCTTCTTGGCGGAGACTCGTGGAGAAGTTCGACCTGCATCTGTGTGGCATCGATAGTTAAGTGGTCTTTACGAAACCCGTGTTTGGTTGCGTCTACGGACATGTTATCAACCTTGCGTAGTACCCGTGCCGTAAGTAGTTCGTTTGGTGTGGTGTAATCGCGTTCGTGCGAGGCTCAAATGCGGCAACTTCTCGGCGCCAGCCGCAGTATAATTTGAACGGACGGCATCGGCGTAACCGATCATGGCGGTTCCAGCGCACGAGTCATATTTTATGGCTCTCTTTGCTCACTGCTGGGGCAAATTTATCCGATTTCTTAAAAAAGAAACCGTACTATAACACAATACTTTCGGATTTCGCTAAGACGATCCTGTTAAAATTTGCTTTATCGTACCCCGAGCAAGCAGAGTACGCATTGCATTGATCTAAAATTATTCACGCAGACCGCAGTACAATAGATAGGGCACTTTGTTCGGGTTGAGGATGCATCATGCTCACGTAAATTCAACGTATGGAGCACCAGGTTACAACGTTTTTTTTAGAATCCTGTGCAGGATCATAATTAGACTATTTTTAGTACGCATAGCGAACAGTCATCCTGCTAACGCCTATGTTGTTGCTGGTAGTTCTTTCAAGAATCACGAACGCCCTTCCTACGTTGAAGCTTTTTTCTGTTTAACGGTTTTATAGGGGTTGTCTTTCATTCCAAACTAATTGACAGACTGGTTTGAAATTGCCGCGAGGCATATCTTTAATATCAAGGGCTATACCAAGAGTCCTTGTGACATGGCCGCTGGCTTTCAGTGAGATGGTTTATCATCTGTAGATGCCAACTATGACTAGCGCACAAATCCTCTAGAACATGCCGCCACTTGCTAAACATGAACGCCTAGATCATTTTTCTTTTTGAAGAGAATGCTTTAATATTAAGACAATGCTGCGTATTGGTCAAATACCGTCCTTGAGTCTAAAACTTTCATAGTGACCTGTCTGTTTCGATAATAACTGTGTATGTGCACGTACGTCGGAAGTTAAGCAACTCTTACAGGAAATCGTATTATGCCGATCGTATAATGTTACATGAGGGCTAAAGATAGATTCATGCTACCGCAATACTACTCATTTAAGATTCGTGTAGAGGAGTATTTTGTCGTCTCCACTAACCTTCGTTAAGTGTCGCTTCCATATCCATCACCTACCACACATATCAACCTGTCACACTGAAATCATGAGTCAAACGTCTGCCGCATGCTAACCGAAATGCTTAGTAAGCAAATCAGATACACCCAGATGCAACTTCACTGTGCACTAAATTTTCCTCAAGTTCGTTAATAACTATACATTTTACAAAAGGACACGGATTTTATAATGTTGTCTTGCTCACGATAGGGAAACGACCTCCCAGGACCACCCTTCGATGGACCGAATTTGACTTACTAAGACCACCCGTATTTATTTCCGGGTTCGTTCCCATATATGCAGATATATAGGAACGAACCCGACAGTTTAAACCGGAGCTTGTCAACACAAATAAGAACCAACGAATGCTAATTTCCATGACTGCTCAATGGGCTATAAATATAAGTCAAATAACCTCGTCCTTAAACGGCCTGCATATTAGACAACTGTCTGGTATGTCTCGAGTTTTTAAAATCATATAGGATAGACGACAGAATGCAAACCTCCAAATATTCCGGCATAAATTCCAGAAACGACCCGCGTTACGCAAGCCGCGATACATCCGCTCCCAACCGCACATACTAACCGCACACGAAACGCACAGTCGAGTCATGCATACAGCTTCTTTCTGTAACCTTTGTACACTCTTGACGAGGCGCGCGTAGTTAAGGCTTGTGTCTACGCTGTCGTTTGCTTTACGATTAACCTTGTAAGTAAGTAGGCGCTGACGAAGTCCACCGGCCTCTTTTTTCACAGTTGGTGCACCCTAGCGTACCTTGGCTGTATCATCACTCTATCAATCCTAGTGCATTGCTCGTAGTTGCCGTTTCTGGCCGCCGTACGTTACTCATCTTGGCTATGATATCGTACAGCCACGCTATAGAATATTAATGTTTAGACGCCCGTTAAGTTGGAAAGTGTATTATTTAGGTAAATACAAACACATACACTCATATGTTGTCGACTTCAAACTGAAGTATCCTTCGTATTGCATCGTTATTGCACAATATCTCCAAGAGTTAACAAGAACAATTCCAATAGTATCGGTTTGTAGCGAGCCAAGCAAACGTTTTAGTCACAAGACCCTTAGCTCCATTGTCAAGTCCTGATTGAGTCACAGTACAGACATGCTCTAAACTCTCTCGCTCTCTCTCGAGCCGAGCATCATTTTTCCGTCGTTTCTTAAGCAACTCCATCAAGTACTTTATCACCAGGACTCAAATAATGTAATTGCGCGACGGCAATGTTATTTAATACTATTAGGAAAAACAAATATTCTTTAAATCAGATATATATCTGTACGAAACTCCTAATTTCAAACATGCAATGGCGCTATATATTAATAGGTATTATATGCTGTTTGTATAGCTGTACAAGGGCTGTTTTTTGTGTATGTCGGACGAGCGCTTAATTTATTTAATTAATAAAATTAATATATTTTTTTATATATATACATTTTGACCCGAGTCTCCTACCCCTAAATGTGTAATCATTTGCAACATCATTTGGCCAAAAAAACAGTAGAGCGCATCTACTAACAAGCAACTGATTGCGCAACATCTGCAGGAACCTACTGTGTGCAGTTGATTTATTTTCTGTTTATTCTGGGCATTTGAATTGCTGTAAATCCTTTTCGTTCTGACGCTTTCAACTGACCTGCATAGACTACTGCACAGCGAAATGGGTCTCTTATTTATTGATCGACGGGATAGTAACGACAAAACTAACAAATAACTAGACAGCGTTTCTGATATATAACAGAACCTTCGATAGTGTTGCTGTTTTCGTCGATTCTAAATTTAAAAATTTCAGGCGAGGTAGCAGCATCCTTATATATATATATATATATATATATTGTCTCCAAGCAGAAACATGTCACGCTCGGCAAGGAACGGGTAGACTCCTGCAAACACTCTGCAGGAAGTCTACGCCATTTTTCTGCTATCATTTACTTAGTTTCGTAAGCATGGTTTAGTGAACTCATGATGGGGTGTAAACAAATTTACTTTAGCTGTGTTCAACTTTCTTCCGCCCTGGACATCCTTAAGCTCAGATTTGGAATCAGAACACTGAGAAATCCAGCTATCTTTAACTATCCTTTTTTTAAGTATGAGCTTCCCAGTGTCTCTATTAAAGGTACTGCATCGTCTCCTGAAGTAGATGTAAGTTGGCAAGTAGCACGTTGAATATCATCGACAAATAATGAAATAATTCGTAATACTATTATTGTAAGCTGTTCTCTTCGCTCCCTGATGCCGAACTCCCACAGAGTCCCATGTTAACAGACAGGGGATGTATGGTCTCTATCCGGTCTATCCACAACGCGCATTTTCCTGAATGTGTACGTCTTTTATGAGCATCGTGGCAAACCATTGAGGTATTAAACTTAGAAGCTTAAAGATTCGACAACAACAAATAACTCTATTTTTGCAAACCTATTTAAAACGACTCTGTTTCTCTTGCTGGCCAGCGTTGACGTTGACCCTAACATGTCCGGCATACATGTTGCCACTCTAACCGCCCCCGAACTAAATAATTAAGTGTGTATTTCGATACACATGTTAAGCCAAAAATATATTAGTCATTCAGTGAAGTCACTCCTGAACAAGACATGTCTGCTCCCTACTTCATGAGGGAAAATGCTCATAGCATGTTCCACAGTCCGCATCTGTATAATCAATAGTAGTAGTAGTGGTAAACGCACAGCCAGAAAAAGGTGAAATTTAAGGGGAAAGGCTCGTTTAGTGCGTTTAGTGGGTAGCAATCAAGACGGACCCGACGGTGCAACCGTCAGGGCAAAGCCCCACAGTGGGCTCCCTAATAGGCATAGCATAACAAATATTCTATTTCTCCACAAAGTGGGTAAAGGAACCATGTCGACCGCAGTTAGGTATGGTGTATTCTACTATAATTTAAATGGCTGTAGCAGAAATCTTCTTAGGACTAGGGAGAAAAGCCAAAATAGGCAAAATACGAAAGGGCACGGAAACAGCCGTGTTCTCCGTTTTGCTGCCACTGCCGTGAAGCTACATAACAAGAACCTGCAATCCTAGGGTGTTTACCAAGGGACTGAGCCAGAGTTCTATGTACACACATAGGCACAGGCAAGAGTTGCTGCAAAATACAGCCGTCGTTACCCCGGCACTGGAAGCAACCGCAAAGCGCTTATCAGAGGGTGAGAGGAGATATCGAACGTACTGTAATCCCAGCACTGGTAACGCAGGGCGTAAGTGCAGCCGGAAGAACGGTCAAAACAAGTGAAAAATCTGGCCTACAAATCCAAAAAGGAAGCTAAAAGAACTTCATTTTTTAAAAGATTTGGGACATTTTGCAGAACCGTGAAAACCAGACTTAGAAGAAATAAATCCAAAGAACATAGTCTAGCTACCCTCCTAAATGTTAGGAGTGTCTTCGACTCAATGAGTTAAGCGGTTATACTTTGTAGAATAGCAATCAAGGGGATATCGTATCTGCGTGGGATGATCTCAAGCTCTTTACGCACGGGGGACTTTTCCACGTGTGAAGTATCCGCTGGATCTCTATAAGGATTCATATTAGGTCTACTCGGTAAAGTCGCCTACGATAAGCTAGAGGGGCAGATGGCTAAGGAAGTAAGGCTAAAACTTATACGCGGTCAGGGGATGACTAGCACCATTCATGTGAACAGTGACAAAGTCAACTATCCTGAAAATAGGATATCCTTAAACATGGCAATCAGACACAGGGCGAACAAATACGATGATCCGGACAATATCCGTAAAATCCGTAAAGAAAAGCTAGGGCACCCTCAAGATATTCGCACGACTGGGAAGCCGCAGGCTAAATAGGCCCTAGGTACAAAAGGGTTTACAGAAACCTGATCCTCTGCGTCACACCGCTACTGACAAGCTCTGTATGTCTAGGAGTAATCTGCCGGATCGTGCTTGGGCCGTGATCCTAGCCCCAGTCCCTTTTGTATTTTGCCTACGTGAAGGACAGGTAGACTAGGCGATTGAGTCACGGTAGATCCCCTTTTGTTTTCTCAATTGCAGATGATCAGAAAAGCATTAAAAATGATTAACTGGAGACTACTGTCCACACACACAGGCTTAGCAGCGTTGCGGTAGTTATCTGTGTAGTGGGCACTCGCTAATCTGCATCTCAATCATCGGTGGTTTAGTTAAAAGATGTTGGCTTTCAGACAACCAGTAAGAGTCTGTCAGACGTCTTGTGAAAGTCGAGCCCAATGGCGTAGTGCAAACGCGTGCGCCTCGCGACCGGAGGAGACGCATAGATGCACAGGTACGAGCCCCACCGTTGCACATTTGTACTTCTGGGGTCCGTCTCACGAATCAATGCAAAAGCATTCCCGTGGACGTTAAATGTTGGCTGAGGGTCAGCCCGAAAAAGACTTCGAGACCAAAAAAACGCCGTTTCAGTAAAATGGCCTAGCCACGAGGGGACTAGCGCAGGAGAACGCGAGCATTGAATCCGTCTAGGGCGAAAATACCTCTCTAAACTAAACGTGTCACAGCCGCTGCCATACTTATCACTCAAATAAACGACAATGAAGCCAAGAGAAATTGCCGCTTTACATGGTTTCTTCTCCTTTTGAGTTTGATTTGCTTTAATTGCTTCCAGGCTGTGTGCTGCTAGGTGTGCTTTTGGATCATCTGTGCATCTGAGTCGTCTTTTTGTCGATAAGGCGCTAATGCAGTGATAATATATATATATATATATATATATATATATATATATATATATATATATATATATATATATATATATATAACCACAATAAATCAAACAGTGCGAAACAAGCTATATAAACGCCTGGCGGGGCCGGGGGGTGTTTGTCGCGAAGGGCTATAAGGTGATCCGTGGTAGGAGCCAGGACGTCCGACGATCAGCGTGGCACGCGCCTGACACGTCACTCTTAGTTAGCTTGAGAACGGTCTGGCGAACACGGTTATTTATGAAAGTATGGTTTCTCGAGGAGACCGGGGTACGATCTCCGCTAGGTGCAATCATTGGAGAAGTTGAGAAGGCGGATGATAACGGAGAGTAATTTGGCGTCCTTGCGGGCAAAAGGCCTCCGCCAACTGCTTCCTTACCGGTTTCGGGACGATCCTTAAAAGTCTTAATCTCCTTGCTGCACCCTGTGTCAATGTAGGTGTATTTAAGTGAAGAGAGGTTGATAAATGTTTGCCTGCTATATGCCCCCTGAGCCCTCTTATTGTGTTTTTCCCATTGCATAGTGCACCCGCTCTCTGCTGTAAGTGTGCCGATAACCCTAATCCGCCACTCGCTATATTATTGGGTACACGTTCCATTAGTATTGCATTATTTATTTGAGGGTCTCTGACACTGGCGTAGCTACATGTCGGGTTCTAAAACCACTACTAGGGCCTTAAGCTGACTCAACAGCTGGCGTACATTGTTTTCTTCTGTGAAGCAGGTTGGAACTCCCTGAATCGTCGCCTGAAATGATGATAATGATAGGCAGTAAGCCGACACCGAGAAGTCTCCAAGGCCTGTCACTCGTAATAGTTTCTGGGTGGATTCTAGAATACGAAGCCACACTACGGTACACGTTCTGTCTCCGAATATGTTGGACTTGGATGACAAGGCGAATGCGCTTGTATATAATTAGCAATGAACCCTCGGAGAACCCTTATGGTTGGTATACCGGGCTCGTCTCACATGACACATTGGCGACCATCGTCGAAGAAAATCCGACGTTCTCGGTCATTCTCCCTGGTAAATGTTCGTTGGACGCAGACATGGAAGACGCGCTTTGCCGCCGGCGAGCCATGTCCAGGATAGGCAGAGGCAAAGGCTCTTCCGAACTGCGGGGCGGCACTGGTGCGCTATTTTTTTAAAATTAAAAAGCGCAATGCACACAATATAATTAAAAAAAAAACACAGGGCGGGTTTAAAACCGTGGTCGTTTGGCTGGCGATCGCCTGCACCACCTAGACTGAGCTGTATGTTGCTACCACCGCACGCTTTAGTATCTAGCATGCACAGACGATTATTGCCACATGTAAACAAAGATGATCTTCAAGTGTGTCATTAAAACGGACACGAATAGCCCTGCGTGCTAAAAGAGGTGACAACTCTTGGGCACGCTTCGGGGCCTATAAAACACTTCTGGGCCGATAATACACAGCACTCAAAAGCTAGCTGTCCAGGCAACCACTGTGATAGAGATCACTGTAGACGTGACACTCATACTTTTTAAATGCGACCAATTTAGAAGAACGAATTAATAGCTCTCGACGAATCGAACGCAGAAAAAAACATATACATATAATAAAAACATATATATATATATATATATATATATATATATATATATATATATAGTTCTACCATTGGATAGTTCTAAATCTTGCACGGTGTGTGGCCTTGATGTGCTTAATTGACCGCACTAGGCCGACCAGTTGAACTAAGGCAGTCCACTCATTTATTAATCGCTTGATTGGCCTACTTTTGTTGATACTGATTAATCGTGAGTGTTTTTTTTTATTCTGTAATGTGGCGGCATTTCTTTTGGATTAAAACGAAGGTGTGTTATAAAGGAAGGTCATCTCGGTGCCACAACTGTGTGAAATAAAATATTAATCGTGGTAATTTAGTACAGAGGCTGAACACCGCAAATGATCGGCTTAATTACTAGCTAATTAACTTTTGTTCTATCAGTTGCAGAACGAACAAGGCCGCGGTTGTACAAACAATCACAACAGTTGCAGTATTTCGCAATAAGAGTTGCACTGGTCAAGTGTTCTTGTCGTTACACGTCGTGAACTCAATCGACGACGGACAATCCCAGCAGAATGTACCATGGATGGCGGCGACACAGCGACAGTGGATTCTTAGGCCATCCGCAGGCCGCCAAGCGTCGGGCCGGCGCTCTGTACGCTGTAATACAATTTTTAGGTGTCTGCGTAACTGCATTTTGTTCTTACTCCCCTTCCAGCTATCTCCCTTCGTATTCCTACTCCTGCCAACACTCAAGCACACCTCTGCTAAATGACACAGTTTGTATCGCAAGAAACGAGGCGCTGTAGATGTCGGTCTGTATATCGTAGGTGTGTAGTGGTGCCCTTAGCCATCCATCTCAGATACCTGCATACACACAATAATACAGAACTTCTACCACCAACTATTCCATTCCCGCTCAAACGCTTGAGAGATGTACGCACGCCCCTGTGACTAGACAATAAAAATTGTTTATTGCGTAAATGCCTGGAAGTCAGAAGGGAAAACGCATACAAAACGAAAAAAAGATTGCTTAAGTTTTCTTATGCGCGTTCAGTTTTCCAGCACTGACACGTATTTCATAACAGTGGAGCTTATCTGTAGCAATGTTGCATCCTAAGTCTACACTTGTTCTGCTGCTGCTGTAATTTTTGTTGTTGTTGTTGTTATTGCTGTTGTTGTTGCTGCTTTGCGCTGGTGGTTGTGACAGAGGTGTTCCATGAATTAGAGCTAACCGCAAACAGCCGCGGTTGCTATTATGAGAGCGTTGGTGGCCAGAGAAAGTCCTCAGGGTCTCGCCTATCTGGACTACCACCATCATTCGATGTTTTATGGCAATACAAACAGCCATGCTAGTGGCTATTTATCATCTGCAGGCGTAAATCACCACACCACCGTAGCTATTGTACTGCTTGCAAGCGCACTCGCCTGCCGTAATTGCTATTGGTCAGTATAACAGCGACGCAACGCGGCGCAGTGCCGCTTTCACGGCATCAGTCCGGCGGTAACGGCCCATGTGCTCGCGATTCGATGTGACGTTTATGATTTCGTGGATGTTTTTGCAGCATCTCGCAAGGACAGCCAGGTGGACGTTCGGCCAGCCAGCCATCCAGCCTGCGGAATTCACTGTTCCAGAGGCAGGCAGACTAGCTGGCATTGTGTTGGGTAACAGAGGTAGCCACTGTTACTTCGTCGAGTACACCATGGAGTGGATCGAGTGGACCTTTTCAACAGGTGTTCGAGACTTTCAGCAGATGCACGCCTACAGCATCATACGAGCTCTTGTGCTTCTACTGATCTTACAAGCGAATGCCGCCCAAGGTAAAAAAAAGTACTGCATACTTTGATAAGAGGTCTTCACTGCGAGACAACTGATCAGGCAGCCGATGTAGGCGTTTGGCCTGAATTTACGCATTCGTGCATACGCCAAATGTCTGTCGTAATTGTCGACAGTGTTCTCAAAACTCCTAGACCTAGAGATATAGATTGTAGAGATTACAGGAGCAAGCCTGCACTTTATCGGTCGTCGCGGTGCTTGAAGTTCTCCCATAACGCATGGTCATACTTGCCTCTTGCAAGCAAAGAAACAACTGTCGCGACGAGAGTTGTGTTTGCGCATTTTAAGGCAACGTAATTTAAGAAAGGGTCGAGAACGTAATTTAAGAAAGCCTTCGTTGTACTACCGGGGTGCCTGGCAAACAAACTTGGGATGACGATTTATATTACGCAAGATAGCTCGAAAAGAGTCGGTAATAAGAATGTAGACATTCCGGGTTAAAGGAAACTACAAATTTCTCTCGACGGATAGCTTGAGCATCTCCCAATTCTGCCTTCTTATTTGGAGACCTATCGTCTTGTAGAAACTTGTAACTTGCAGTAAAAACCATGATATCAACTCATACTAAACATACGCAAGATTTATATCATAGTCATCAACATGGCGGCGCCCGTACAGACGTATTATTTTTGTGTGTGCTGTTTTCGTAAAATACATTTTGCTCCAAAATAGAGTTAGCAAAGAATGCGGGTTGGTGTTTGATGCAAGCGGACTTCACAGTCTGCCAAGACATTCACGGCCGACCAATTTCCAACATTACCTCTTTAATAGGGTGAGTTTGTCTTTGCTTGACAATACGCCAACTGCTAAGAACATCTACGATCGGCCTTACACACACACATTGCTCCTGTGCGGTGATGTCGAGGTCATTCCAGGACAATCATGCGTAACTTAAGCAGGACAAATGCTTCAAGTCACGGAGAGCACCGTTCGTGAAGGATGCAGCAAGTCCCCACAGTCACTGTTCTTTCCAAAGAAGAGACAAAAATAACTTGTACTGCAAGTCGTGCTTCTAGGGAGATGGGAGGTGCTATTATAGATGTCACAAGAAATACAACCCTAGACAACACCGCACCTTGTAATTGCACCGCAAAGTTTAAAGCCAAGAGTGGTCCGATTTGGAGGGTGGCCTTAGAAAGAGTGGTTCGATTCCAAAATCAGCTGATCACCGAACCATCCAACAGGCCACTGGCTAACAACGACATCAACAGCACTGCCAAAGCACAAACGTGTCCTTAAGTCGTAACGTGCCTATCTCATGTCGCCTCCACTTTAAAGATTTGTTTCTGTCGTGCGTACATCCATCAGTCATCAGATTGAAGCTATGGCACTCTGCAGACGCCCGCAGAGAGCATGTGGGCCGCATTGTCGGAACTGACACAGACGGGGGAGCGACGAAGCTTGTCGGTATGACTTATAGCAGCTACCACAGCTACAAGGCGCTGCTAAACTGGTCGATGTGGCCAAGTTATACATTTGAGGCCGTATCGCGGACCATTCAAGTTGCGCCGAAGCTAAGAAGTGGCCACACCTAGACTCGTACGGGCTTGGAATCGCCTTGAAGCATATGCGCTTCATTAATGCGCCGAAAGCCGTGCATATTGACATATCTATGGGCTACCCAGCAGTTCTTGTGGAAGCACGGCCGCTGACACTCCGCGGTATGCTTTATCATACTTACTGACGACATCCCGGTAGGTGACAGCGGTCACTAGCGCACCATCCCTCAAGACCACACGGCCACTAAGTGCCACATCTATAAGAAATCAATATTCTCGCTTATATATATATATATATATATAAAGCAAACGATACACTCGTAAAATCGGCGTTATGCCCCCTGTTGTGGCAAAACTATATAATTAATCTGTTCGACAAGGCAAGATAGCTAATGAGTGGTGGAAAAGTTTTCCACAGCCTACATTTAACGGAAAGGGGATGCAACTGACCTACGAGATTAAAGGGGCATAGCATTTCGAGCGTTCTTTGCAAGACATTAACGTCGCTTATCGTTGTTGATCGATTATACCCTCGCGTAGGAGACAGGACATTCCGGCCGAACAATACGGCTTTTCTGGTGACGATCAAGATCATCTGCAGTTGCATTTGCTCTTAATTAAGGACCACACTGACCTTGTAACAAGAAAATGACATACGCTGTTTTTATAGGACTTTTAAAATGCTGATTTTAAGGGTCTTTTACGGATCAACACTGCCAATAGTCAACGTGACGCGGGATCTTGGCGTCTTAATCTCGGCGGACCTCACCTTCTCCGCACATACCAAAGAACTGGTCAAAGCAGCATTCATACTTGTGAATATGTTGTTGTTCCGCTGTTTCATTATCAAGTAGCCTAAGGTGTAAATTCGTTTGTACAAATCGATTGTGTTATCCAAACTTTTATACTGTTTATTCTTATGACACCCATATTTGTGTAAATACATGGGTTTGATAGAAGGAAAACAAATTAGATTTTTGTGAGTCTAAAGAAGATGTGATCTCAAAACTAACGACATAGTATTACCGCCCTTAATGTACACACTTAGGAAAAAATCACAAACGCAAGTCTTTTTGATCATTTCTTTGGACAGTCGCAGATGCCAAATAATGTTTGTATCCTGATGCGTTGCAAAAACGGAGCACATCAACATAATGTTCGCACGGCGCGTGGCTAGGGGTTTTCACAACAAAACGACTGCACACGCCCCGCCTGCGACCAGTCATTCCTTACCTTTTATTATATGAATAAAAGACCTTTCTATTCTATTATATTCTATTCTACCTGCCTCCCAAGGGGATGTTTAGTGGACGCGCTAAACATGGGATTCAACATAACGGACTAACTTTTTAACCTTCTTCGTAAGATACTTGCGGACAATTTAATTTGGGTTTAAAGTGGCGATTACTATATGCAAACGTCCGTGGCTAACTCTCGGTATAGCCTAGGGAAACTCAGATAAACTATTTCTTTTTATTTTGTATGTAACTAGACTTACTTTCTGACCATGTGAAGTTTATTGCGTAACCTTAAAGCCCACTTTGCATTTTATGTCGACGATAGTCGTTCTAGCAAAATCTATGTAACCACTTACAGTTTTATCTCAACGAAAATTCAAAACTCTATGAAAAAAAAACAGGCTGAAGATCAACGCAGAAAGGCCAATTTATCTTACGCTTTATCAGAGGATGGTCATTCGCAGACAGGGATCATCGTCTAGCAGTATATAGAGATTCACCTAAGTTAGGTACTTAGTCACGTTGACCCCCAGGCTCTCTTTTAGCGAAGCATAACGAAGAGACACAGACAAAAGCTACGCCTGCAACGCCTTCATTAGGCAATACGCATGATGCGTGGACTAAGAGACAACTATATTGTGCCTTAAAATCAATGTATTCCTGTAGCCACATACAGCCATCCTACAATTACACCATACCGCTAAGTTAAGCGTGTATTAAGTCTTCCAAAGAACACGTCGGCAAAACTTGCCTTAGAGATGCGTGGATCGAAAGAGAGACCACTTATCGAAGACCTAGCAATTAACAAAGTACCGTTTACAGTGGAGATTCTTGACTTATGCCTGTGGATAATTGTGTGATATTGGATGCTACATACACTTGTACGTGTGCAGTGTAATTTTTGCAACGTATTCATCATCAAAGCTGATTACATATCGTAAGACCGTACTGTCACATTGAAAAACATGAATCTACTGACTACTCATTTTTGCGTGTACCGGTAGGGACTTGCAAATCTGCTTATTAAGAATTGCAAATGCCTGCTGAACGGAGACAGTGAACATATCTGTGTTTATATGTTGAGGTTTACTATACTCTCACGCAGTAACACATGGTAATCCAGATGTTGAAATTTGACTGATATGCGGCAGTACAATCATGCTAACAAAGTAATTGTTAATAAGCCCTCTCGAAAGAACACTGCCGATAAAGTCAAAGCTAAGCTGGTGTTTAAAAATAGAGTTCATAGAAGCTACTGTCCTTCCGTAATGCCTCTGCGTAAAACCTAAATAAAAAACAATGCAAATCTTTATATATGTATATATACATATTGTTTATTTCGCAATAACTTTGCATTTCAAGATGGTACATAATTACAATACAGTCATCATTATATACAATTTGAACCCTTCAGCGACCGTCCTACCGGGCGAGAAAGTGCAAAGACCGCCGTTACGTCTGGCAGCTCGCTGCGTGGAATGCATATCGTTATGAGAGGCGCGAGACTAGCAGCATACTCATGGGATTTTTGTCTGTGTCGGATACAATCTATACATGTAACTACAAAACGTTTTTCTTTTCAGCCCAGAAACAAGGACTCACAGAAATTCCAGGTAATTATCTGATATCTGCTATATTTTACCTAAAATGCTTTTAGAGCTGCATTGCCACTAAATGCTAAATGGCATGTATTTTGTGCTAATAGATGATCCTTGGCCACGACTTAGATAGTGATTTTTTTTAAAGCGATAGTAAGCAAAACACGCATGTACTACCAAGACAAATGATACAAGTGTTCAGATGACCCGTTCAAACATGCATGGGATTCAGGTAAGCGTTTGGCGTCAGTTTAAATCTCGACAGTGAGCAATAGCAGCGAAGTTTGCACAGGGCTGCATTCGACGACGTTCTTCAAATGACCATCGCCTACTGTGGTTTTCGTTCGATCACCATGTCGACCACAGACAGGCTAAAAACAGTTAGAGGTTCTAGACACCAGTCAATGGCGACATTCCCACTGGTGGTCGTTACGCAACATCGTTTTGTGGCGAGCTCCAATAGTTCGAACGGTTTTTCGTTGAACTAAACACAACTCAGTTGAGACGGCATAGTTGAAATTCCTCAAAAGCTGGCGCTATTCAGAGGTTCACTAGACACCCCGGCTGCCCGACCACGACAACGATCTGCGCATTTGTCTCTAATGTACGTGTTTGTTGTATTGTAAGAACTGAATGTCTGCTCTCACTCGACGGGTTTGGTACTGCCGCGGTATCAATTTCATATTGCCTGAAATGACATGATCATTCGGCATTATGCTCAAAGAATGCCCAGATTGCTGGAGGAATAACTATCATTTCAGGTTTCTCAGAAGGACTTTACTATTTATGTCCAGTTACGGTGTCTATGGTTTAATATAGGCGCCACCCTACCAACACTGTCCGGCATGGCGCGCTTGACTTAACTGACCGGATTGACTTTACTATTTCCGTGCCTTTAGGTACCGTGTAGTTTATGGTACTTGTCGTTATTACAAAACTGGCCGTTCTGCGTGTCCGACAAGCGGTGATCGACCAAAGAATACAATACGGTCGAGATTATCGACTGGGTGAAACATTCTACCATCAATAGTAAGGAGATGTGTTGTATGACTTAAACGTATAGCACGTTCTAAAATATATTTCCTATAGAGTAATGATGCATACGTTGCTTCGATGCTGACAGTCTGAACACTTGCATACGGCCATGTGCGCCAGTCATGGTATCGTCTGTCTAGCTCAAAGAGAACGGCGCATCTAGACATCTGTTTAACTGTATACGTGTGTATCCAAAGAACACCCCTTTGAGTTTTTCACAGCCTATGTGTACTAAATTTGCAATTATTGCCATCGCTATTGGGGTCTGACACTGCTTTCATACGACTTCGGACTTTGATGCGCTCAGTAGGCTTGAACCGACTCGTCTTCGATCGTCGGTAAGCCTACACTTTAGCTTTCACGCAGATGTCCTACGCAGATCAAAATGGGTCAACCAATCCAATAAGGCCACACGCTTTTGGTGGCACAGTGGAAGTATAGCGGGTGCGGGCTCTTAATCTCTTCACAACGAGGGCCTTTAAAGATATTGATACTTTTGTGCTTAAGGAATGGATGAGCAAGCGCCCTTTTACGGTGCCTGGTTTCGACACGGTCCGTGCTCTAGCTGCTCGCTCATGGGGCCCTGACAGACCTTGCGAAGGCGTTACCGTGTGCTTCGTCACTTCGTCACAGCTTTTGTATTGTCAATATTGAAGAAGATGGCCAAGATAGACACCATTTTTTCTTTATTGGGATTGTGACCAATGTGGCCTGGTAATGAGGCTCGATTTGCACAAGCTGGCCTGATGTAACTCATTTGGCGGTACATGATTTTCATCATGAAGTGTGCAGAACAGTGGGCTTCCGTAACCTATATGAACTATGTTTCGGTGACATATGTAAACAACTCTGCAAAAATAGCATACTGGCAACTACTAAAAATGTATATTCATGGTCGATTGACACCTAACAGGAGTGATTAATAAACAAAACAAAAAATATCCAGCGTGGGATTCAGGTTTGCCCCTGCATTTCGCCGTTGTTAACCCACACGTTCTCTCCTCAACAGAGACGAAACCATACGGATTTACGTATGATTCCCCAATTCGGCTTTAGCTCTACGTCTGCATAATGTACGATCATGACGGCTGGATATTTCACCTCTAGTCGCATAGCCGCATGGTGCGCACTCTGTTGGCGCTTTCTTTCTAGTAAAAAATACTGCTCCTCTGCTTTTGTGCGCTAGTTCAATAAATGCAATACTTAATCACCCAGTCTAAAGTATAGTCTAGGTTTCTTCCAGCTAAAACTCATCATCAAGCAGTGATCACCAGTTTGCGTAGACAGCTAGCGTTTTCAGCACATGCATTTTATTAGATGACCTAACTCTACTGAAAAGCGCACTTCATGGGGTAATATGTTGGCCATGATGGTCAATGTCAGAGCATCCAAAAGTACTTTCGAATTAGCGTAGACTAAGCTGCGAAGACTAAGAAACTTTTAACTAAGCTGAAGCGTATGTATTTTCAGATATATCGGGTACCGTGTACTCAATAACAACAGATCCTTCTAAAAAGTGACGCAACGACCACTTCTCAAGGGGAGTGCAAACGGCACTTGTCGACAAAATTCTTAAAGATATTTTCACCGATAAACGAGTCCGGCAACTTCTCGAGCCTTTAAGCGTCCAGACTGCGGGCGGGGATCCTGTGCTCCTTCGCAATGTTAGTAGTTTATTGAAAATTGGTAGAACTGAAACGAACGATGCTATAAGTAATGCTGTCAATCAAGTCGAAATTTTGTTTTAACTATCGCCATGTTTTCATCTAAAGTACCTTGATACAAAGATGAAAAAATATTGCTATAATATTTGTATCATATCTCAAATATATCAGTACATACAGTACACAGCAGAGAGCCTTTACGACACTCAACTCCAACGTTAAGGCCAAATATAAGCAAAAAAACGCATCGGCCAAAAGTACTTCCAACAAACCGAGGAAAAGTTGTCGTCAAAACTAGCAGATCTTTGACTTCCTAATCATAACCATCCAATATTTACGTTTCAGTTGACCATATTTGGAGTCCCTTCGCTTCGACGAATCGATTTAGCTGAGCTTGCGGTGGAAGGCGATCAGCTTGTGCTCGACGCACGCTTTGGCCTACAAAATGTGTCAATGGACACGTCTTACACTGCAAAATTGGCGGGGAACGGATATGCTCAAGTGCATACGTCTCGCTTGAGTTTCAGCATACGATTGGCGGTTCGTACGTTCGTTTTTCTTCTGTTTCAGGGCATGTGCTTTCGTTTCCATAGGCCGTTGTGGCTCGGCGACCTGCAACGTCAAACATTGCTTGGCGTGTTGGCCTCAGTAAAACCGGAATTGTTGTCCTTTCTGCTGCGGCAAAAAAAATTAAGTATTCGCTCGGTCAAAAAATGCATATTAACAATAAGACGTTGCACAAGGCGTCAGTACAACCACAAACCTACAACAAAGCGCGACTCTGCGCACGATATTGTTTAGAGTCAGCGGCCACGCTGCCACAACGACTGTTAGGGAAACCCTAGATATCTCAACATGACCGGCCCTCGATGCATTGGAGATATGCATATACCTTTTTATTACACTGGTTCAAATATGCCATAAGTGAGTCAAGCGAGTCAATGGTAGAACTGCTCCTGCGAACCAAAATAATTACACCCATCAGCAGCCCCTCCGGCTCAAGGACTGAGCAAGGTTGTGAGGATCTCAACAGGGCAGACCGCGTCGAATGAAAACAATGAGCCAGCCTTAACGCATACTTTATCGTGTAAAGGCTTGATATCATTAATCAATCGAGGTTGAATTTGACTCAAGCTTTAAAAAGTGCCTACTCAGCTCATTGGGATTTGTCACAGGTTCTTCCACCACTTGATCCCAGTCGACAGTGAGGACTTACGCTATACGACAGTCAATGGCGTGATACTAGTTCTTTGCGAAAAAAAAACTAACAAGCGGTACTCTCATGCGATCATGTGGCGTTACAGTATAAATTTTAACATTGCATCACCCAAAACGAGACACAGGGTACCAGTGACGTTAGGCAAGGTGTCATGTAGAACGTTCAGCAGCGTATCTTTTTTGGTTTACATGGTTCGAGTAAAACCTACTATGTAAATGTAAATGGCAGTCTATTTTCTGCATACGAGACGCAAGGCCTGGACTGCTACATCTGAACTGCTTGACGAACCTGTAGTAAATGATCTGACAGAACGATTGCCGCCAAGCCTATGTGTAGAGGGGACGGCTTTAAGCGACAAGCTTGAAACACTCAATGAGGTGCGAGCATTGTTCTCGCATTGACGTGAGTTATAGATATGTCAAAAGCATCGAGACAACAATTTTAGTACAACAGTGATCGACTTGCTATTATGAGCTAACTATATTTTGAAGGATTTATGCAATTGAGATTAAGCATAATGCGAGAGATAACAAGAGACTAAATATCAGGCACTCTACAATAAAGTTTGAGTTGCGGCTATCAATGACGGTAATCTATTAGTCCTTTTAAGCGTTCAGCTGCTGTCGAAGATCTGACACGTAAGACTTTCAGAAGCGGTTTTACTGAGGATATTAATTACAGTTTACCACTTTAATTTTCGAGATTGTCGCCATAATTCTCCTTCGTTGTCTTTTAAGTCGATCGAAGTTGTTTAACTGAGACGGACATGGCAGCTGGCAGGTTTATAATAAATAGCATTTGGCCCGAGGATGTTTCAAAAGCTAGATAAAAGATAATACCGCCGCCGCGTGTTGAGTTAATAACTTTTGCTCAACAGAGTTACCGTCATGACAGCCACATGACTACTGCGGATTGCTAGTGTCACATCGTTAAAATGCCGAATTAACGGTGGTTCCCTTCACCCTTTACAGATGCGCGGAATAAAGTTACACCTGGAACGGTTTTCCGTGCTGAATGCCGAAATCAAAGTGAACAAGTTTTCCGGAAACTGGGGTCTGTTCAATCAAATGAGTCGTTGGGTGCTAAACGGCGCGCTCTCAGCATTCAAGAAGAATGTGCGTTCACGAATTGAGGGTGTTGCTAAGGAATGTATCGAAGATGCGCTGTTTAAATTCGATGTAGGCCAAATTTTAGTTGACATACTAGCGGCCCTCAGATAATTACCAAAGACGCCGAAGCCACATCACCGATCACAACAACATGATTAACAGCACTACCAACTGTAACAGACACTATACGCGAGATTTAATTTTAATTTTTAAATTTTAAATTTTAATTTTAATTTTAAAATGTTAGTTTTGAATGTGTAGGTACTAAGCTGTAGAGCACACTAAATTACGTTTTCTGCATGTCTTCAAATGCAATGTCTGCCATTGAACATACCACAAACGTGTCTGCTAGCAGCCGTCACCTCAAATCGATCAAACCTTGCAGTTAAAGTTTTCGGGCTAACTCTTAGCCAAGATTTTACGTCCACGGGGCTGCTTTTCGCATTGCTTCATAGGCGGACCCCCATAAATACAAATCGGTGCAACGGTGGGGCTCGAACCCGCGCACCTGCTATGTCTCTCCTCCGGTTGCGAGGCGCTAAAGAATGCACCCACCACGCCACCGGGCTCGGCATTGCGGTCAAACCTTGGTAGGTATCAACTATGCACACATAAGAAACCATACCGCGGCCATGCTGCCAAAACGGCTGTTGGGGAAACCCTAGATATCCCAATAATGTCCGGCCCGCGGCGCAATGCAGATATGCGTTACGACAAGTTCAAGTCCCAAGGTGACCGAAAATAGACCTCATATAGCTAAAAACACTCTATTTTTTTAATTTTATTAATTGTGCACATCTACCTGTGATACCTCGTATGGCAGCATGGGCCTGAATCATTTCGAGTCTAAACATCGTATATATATATCGTATATATATATATATATATATATATGTGTGTGTATATACTAATCGATATGTGTCTAGGCGTGGAAGAGACCGAGGACAGTTGAAAAGTTATTAGCTAATTAGCCAATTAGCCGGGCCACTACGAGTCCGAAAATGTACATGCCGTAATCGAGCACGTATGTCTTTTGAATTTGATTAACTAAATTACTTATTTGTACAGACATACCAGTATCTTAAAGTGTATTCATATCGTATTATAGATAGCCAAAATTGCATGCACTGAGGAGATGTAATAATTGCTATGTAATAAACATGATCGAATTGCTAGAAGCAATTTCTTGATTGACTAAAGATTCTTGATGATTGCAATATTTATAATAGCCTTTTTATGAATGTACTACAAATATACAAACATTAGTTAAGTAAAGTAGAACACCATTGCTTACATACTTGCTTGGCAGGTAACAGTAAGTAGTAAATGAGATTATGCTAAGTCTACCTTGAAAGTTGATACGTGGGTACCCAAGAAAACGTTGGAGAATCTCAAGCCTACCCGAGAGTAAGTTCGAACTAAGGTCCAACTACTGGCATAAGGTGGAACAGTGAAGATCAACTAGTATACCGCGGAATGCCTACAAAAGGAATAAAAATGCCAGGACATAATAATTATAACAATCAAGTATTTGAAAAATCTGCCTCGCTTGTATATATCTTGCATCCTAATCGACTAAGGCATAAACAAGTTTAGGCTACTTGTTGATTGCCCAAAGCCACAAACTCATATTTCCTATTACGATTATATCGTAGTTAGAAGTACGGGTAAGCCAGTGTAATTGTTTTACTTCGTAAAATCAAACAAACTGAGATTTATACAGCGATGATTGACGCAGCTAATAGCTTAGCCGTCGATGCTTTCATCTCTTAATAGGCCTTTAACTTAAAAAATATATATATTGTAAATGTTTTTTTAAAAGGGAATTATCAAGGAATTTCTGATAATGCACTAAAACGGAATGCACGTTTAAGAAGTAAAGCTGGCAAATTACCTTAACGAGGTCACTTCGGTTACACGAAAAGGCGAAGCTCAGGTCGGTCTCGGACAAAGGCCCAGGCGCGTGGTTACAGAGATGATCTGTCCTTTGCACAATGTGGATACGCTGCTCAACGACGAACCAGGTAGAATAATATCCGAATTAGGCCAAGGAGGACGCCTGAGCGTTTCTAAAACCTGTCGATGCGGAATAAGGCTCATCACGGATTGTCATGTGTACTGAGCTCTGGCTCTCTGTTGTGTCCGACCTGCTGCCTTTAACGAGACCTTCCGTCGGGCCGGGTGCCCTTGCGTCATGAGCCTGTTGGACTACACCGAGCTCATGGTAAGAAGAGCCCAGATGGATTAACTGAGTGGCGGCGTGGCCTAGATAGCTTGTGCGGAATACCTCCCCGGCTTCTGTTGTCTCTTTCGATTGCAGGTCTGATCCGAGATTAGGGATTTGTCTCTTGTATTTAGGAATATATCAGAGGTGTTTATGAAACACATTGGATAAACGATTGCACGCTATTTTTAAAAATTGCCAATATAAAACTGCAAGATTTCCAAACAAAGCGGGAAAAGCTGTACAAATAGCCAAAAATGAATGAAGCCTATTAGACCCCTGGGACAAATACCGTGGAAAGCCCTATATAGGTGAAATCCGGAATAATATTTATTCGTAGGCTTCGGATGTACTCACCTAAGATGCAGATCCGAGGAATCATAAACACCGGGGAGTGTCCGACCGAGGTTGGTTGGAATTAATTCAATTAAATAGGTTAACTCTTTGTCTATTTAGGAAAGAGCGTATGCTCGAACGAGACACAGCCGCAACTGACTCGTTAGGCCCGTCTATGGCTAAAGCGGGTGCGTAACAAACCTAACTAAATTCAACAGGTGCGGAAGTAGGATTGCTTATTGTTAGCCTTTGAAAGGCTGAGTGGGCCAGGTCTAAAGACGTACAACCTTATTCACTCTAGGGGATCCAGGATCTATTAAGTTCTTGCGGTAGAGAATATCGCCAGACGCTCAGAAAGGAAATGGAGCTTCCGTGCGGGGGACTCTGTTGATTAGTCAAACCCACGTCTGGATGATGCATGAGAGATCGCGTCACAATGTACGCTACGTCCTGTATTTAATCACAAAAGCATTTGCTTGAAGACGTAAGGCAGGTGTGTTCTTGTGTGTTATTAAACCATTAACGTCATTATGTTTACACATATGGTATTTAACAAAAATGAAGATACATTATCTCATTTATTGAAACACATATTACCTTGGTTATTGTTTGCGGTTTATAACCGACTATAGTCTGCTGTGGTATTCACTTTGCTCTTCACTCATGGCAAGCGTGTAGGAACAAGTGAGCAGGCTAGGATGAATTCTCATTAAGGCTCGTTTGATTTCGACAGATCTCTATTTGAGAGGGTAGGACAGGAACGATATTTTATTGTATTTGTAGTGCAAGGGCTTTTATGATAGGTATCCGAATCTTACTCGCAAGGCTCTTTTTTGGAGGCCGTATAACAGACGTACTAAATGCATTTAAGTTATTCTAAATATCTCAACTGTATCGTAAAAATACTTAAAAATTCTAATTACATATATTCGCTAGATGAGTGGCCTGCCGCTGCGATGCTTCACGTTACTATTGTTATCCCGTATACTAGAGAAAAAAAGATTTGCTCATTTTAAGCACATGAAAGCTTAAACTAAACTCGACTCAGATATTGCCAATGAGACAACTGAGCTTTAGAGTTCAAGTGTCGGACAATGTGCGTTTTGTTGTTGTGAATACCTTACTTGCTCGGATAGCCGCAACGAGGGCACGGAAGTACAATACTCCTTTAAATAAATCGTCCTAATAAAATAAATATAATATAAATCATATTTAATATAAATAATAAATAATAAATAATTTTTTTAATAAAAAAAATGCATACTAATTACAACGTTGTTCAAAAATAAATATATTCTCGTGCATGCCGTCAAAATTTCATAAACAAGCAAGCTCCGCATATCGATTGTACCGATAGAACACAACTTACGTAACAAGGCTTTTTCGCATATCAAACACCGTATATGCTTGAAGATGCACGTCCTGCAGCAACTGACTTTTATAACAGATGGATTCTTTCAGATTAACTGAGTGGAAGAATGCATCTGTTTCTACCGTGAACAAGAGACACCTCTCATCTCTTCCATAAGCCCATGTGGCTACGTCAGCAACATGGGCTACGACCAATCAGACATTGTATCTAATACAGCCGCCGAGTTATGTCGTTAACGCCAATTAAGAAACAGGATTCCAGCTAGCTTTTCTTTGGTTTCTTTGATCTTTTTTTAGAATACTAGCTGAATAATGCGGTTGCACGCACAGTCATCACGGCGGGGACGCTCCCTGCAAGAATGATCCGGTTGTGTGGTGATCCAACCCAGTAAAAACCAGTCATGTCCCCGTCCGCCGGCCTGAATGGAAACTGCCTGCGTATTTCATCGAACAGTCGGGGGGGGGACAAGTCTGCTACTCCTGGCAGGTGTAATCCTTGGGGTCGCGGAGGGGGAAAGCGCCTTAGGGAGTTAACCCGCATTTTTTCATTTATGGCTTTAAAAATGTCGGATATAATGTTCTAGTACGAGAGTGTTTATCCCATTTTTTGCAAAGGTCCTGTAGGTTAAAAGCTGGAGTCTTCATTAAAAACGGTAGAAGCGCGCTCGCTCCGCCCGTGCAGAGCACCTCAGAACAGTATGCGTTTGGGTGTCCTCTGGACCATCGCCGCAGGAGATGCACTTGGGGCTGGGAACATTCCCAATCCTAAACAGATAAGACTAAAAGTCGTCGTGACCTGTCAGGATCTAGGTGAGTTCACCCCCCGGTCCGGTCAGCCAGTGGTTGAGGTTCGGGGTTAGGGTGCGGAGACTGGTGCCTAGGACACTTTCTTGTAAGCCGTCCTATTTTTTCTGCCATAGGTAGATTGTGCGCGGACGCTTCTCGTTCATCTTGTACTGGGGGTTGTCCAGTACAAGCTTGGCTACTTTCGGGTCCCAGGAGAACCGAATTTGCCCTGAGGGCTCCGACCCTCTTAGCCCGACGCAGGCGGTTCCTGCTGGCGGCTAATTTAAGGTTGTCGGTGGGCCTTGCTCGAGCTCCGTCTAGGACAACTGACTCGGCCACGGACATGATTATACGACGTCCTATATTGTCGAAGCCCGTAAGTGTTGGGTCGTGCGAATGTGTTCGTTTTCTTGCTTGCCTTTTCGGTCGCCCGCCGGCAGTTCATGTTCGGAGTTTCCAGTTTAGGGTGACCCCGAGATATCGCCTACTGGATGAGGCCCGCCGCACGTGTTCGGCAGTTCATGTTCGGAGTTTCCAGTTTAGGGTGACCTCGAGATATCGCCTACTGGATGAGGCCCGCCGCATGCATCTAGTACGCCACATCGGCAAGTGCTGCATTCGCACGGCTCCGTAACAAATCTGGGGTCGGGGCCTGCACGGTGAGGACGGGGTCGTCGGCATAGGCTAGGTGGGTTCCAGGGGAAGGTCCCTTAGCCGCAGCCTGTCGTCATATGCTCCACAGCAGGCAGCCAAGTATGAAGCCCTGTGACATCCCTGAAATCATGTTAAAACTGGGTCCGTGAGACATTATAGTCCTGTCCTGTGGGTAGTTTGATACGGTTCAGAATAGGTAAAAGGGAGCCTTCTTCCTGTGGAGGGTCTCCAGGGTGACTTTCTATGGTAGGCTGTAATCTAGGATGACGAGGTAATGGTCTCGTCCTCTTGGCGAAGACTCGCGGAGGAGTTCGGCCTGCATCTGTATGGCGTCAATAGTTGAGTGGCCTTTGTAAAACTCGTATTTGGTTGCGTCTACAGGCATGTAATCGTGTGTAGTAGCCATGCCGTAAGTAGCTCGTTTCGCAGAATATCTCGAACTCTAGTATGGTGTAATTGTGTTCATCCTAAGCTCGAATGCGGCAACTACTACGCGCGAGGGCCAGTATAACTTGAACGAACGGTATCAGCATAGCCGATCATGGAGGTTCTACGGAACCAGTCATATTGCTGTGCGTTACACTCCTTGGGGTTCACAAAGGCAATAATCCCGGACGCGCAAAAATGTCATTCGTACCTGAATGTAGCCAGTGTTCCGTAAAAAAATAGACTGTAGTAAGCCTTGGCTCCAACAGGGTCATCGTAGTGGCCCTGTTAGATAGGATTTTGGGCTCTTCTTTGTCAACCCTTAATTTAGGTTCCAGTTTTGTCTTGGCAAACCCCAATTGTTCACTAGATGTCAAAATGAATAAACAGACGGGATACGAAGACCCCGCACTTAACCGGGTTCAACGCTAGGCCGCTCAATTTTCTAATGCAGTGCCTCTCCGAAATTCGGGTTGATTGCAGTACGCCAGTGATTCGGCGGATTGCAGTACTATAGATAGGACACTTCGTTCGGGTTGAGGACGCATCATGCATACACAACGTATGTAGCACTAGGGTACAACTCACGTCAGTTTGTTGTGGGATCCTGTGCGCAGTACCCCGTAGAGAAAACATACATTTTGCACAGAACACAGAAAACAACAACATATCGAGAGGAACTAATACCGGCTCTAATGTGTAAACGGCGTCCTACCATAATTGAACTATTTTTAGTACGCATAGCGAAGAGCCATACTACTCAACGCGTTTGTTGTTGCTCGTAGTCTTTTCAAGGCTCACGAACGTCCTTGCTAGGTTGAAGTTCATAAGGATCAACCCAATAATTATGAATGAATGCGTTTGAAGCGTAGTGCAGCGAACATACACGGCAGCATGATGCTGATTTCTTTTACACGCTGACACATGGGCAATACATTTCGTTTCGCAATCGTTTCGCACCTCTGCCACTACGCGAAGAAGTGAAGAGTGGTTGTTCTGCATAGACTTAATTTATTCGCTTGTTCGTTTTTATTAATTAGCACTATTCAGTATCGCTGTGCTTGATGCTTACATATTAGAGTCACCACGTTAGCCGCTACTGGTACAGCTGCGAGCGACTAATGCTAGAAGGACGAGTGTAGGCGTCATGAACGACAGCCCCTTGAGGCAGTTTCGGTGTCCGCCCAGCACAGCGGGAGTCAGAGGGGACGCGGCGCTTGCGCCAACCGTCAGCGGATAGAAGAAGTCCTCAGGCAATTTGACGTCAATCACTGGCGGCCCGGCGAATCTGTTCGTTACAGCAGCAGCAGCAGCAACAACGACGGACAACGACAGTAATCGTAACGTCATTTAGTTAAACCCTATTTTATGCAAACAAAATGTATCTATCTGATGTGTCTACACGTACATGTGTTATGCTATGCATGAAGTAAAGTACATTTAAATGTCACATGCAGCAGAAAGGATTATAATAGGTATTATTACTATATGATTAAACCATAACTATGTAAACATGTACACAATCCATAGATAAATAATTGCAATAATACGAGATTCTACGGTGATAATGTATAAAATCTTACTGTAACGTGTACATATGCTTCGCATTAGCCTGTGGCTATATGACGTTGTAACAAAAATGATTGTAGCTTTCTACAATTAAATGTCAATAAACGTCATATCATATCATATATAGAAAATATTGTGATGATTTATTAATCATTTACAAGACGTTTGCACACTCGGCAGTGCTCGCCTCTATATATATATATATATACTATAATCTATCTATATATATATACTATAATCTATATATATATATATATATATATATATATATATATATAGTTCAAATTTATTTTTCGTATATTACATTATGTTTGTGGGACACATATTACAAGAGATTAGCTAAGCCAGTGTGCCTAGCGGGTATGTATTGTGACTATCACGTGTCCGCCTCGTCTAGGCTAGGCCGAGACCACTTCAGAAGTGTGCCCCGAACGGAGGCCGCGTTTCCACGTTGTATGTCGAGATCCAGACGTTGTTTAAAAAAGGACGAAGATCTTTTATCACCGGTTGACTGATCTAACAAAGTGCCGACTTTGCGGATCAGTTGTCTGGTCCGAACACCAGGACCACCCATGGTCTCAAACGCAAGTGGCCAGAATTCGTGGGGATACCCAATTGATGAGTATTTCTTAGCTTGCTGGTCTTCGCAAGGTGGGCTGCATAGCCGGCTTCGGATGCGCCGCCACCGACCATAGAAGGTGCTAAGGAGTCGGTAACGGTTGCATCCCAAACCAGCATTTTGCCTCGCTCGAATGGTGTAAGTGTCATCCCGTCTGGACGCCTGCCGTCCTCCACGCAGAGGCCCGGGGGTTCGAGGATGCACGGACGACCGCATGATCTGAGGGCTCTGCTGAAGGTCTCATTGATAGCGGCATGTCGAGGGCGTCGGCCTGCGCTGATGATACACGATAGGCCGTGATGTCCCAGTTTGTCGACGGG
The DNA here is from genome assembly GCA_003439945.1 of Dermanyssus gallinae. NCBI lineage: Eukaryota > Metazoa > Arthropoda > Arachnida > Mesostigmata > Dermanyssidae > Dermanyssus > Dermanyssus gallinae. Next base: position 51,210 of record QVRM01000588.1, on the reverse strand, counting down.
GTGACCACATTGACACTGATGGGGGCTAACCAGGTCTGTCCCCAGTCGTAGGCCTACTGCTATACGAATCATCTCGTCGTCAAGAAGGGTGCCTATGGGTGCACTGAGAAGCGCGTGTAACCAGGCGCCTGAATCCTTGGCGGAAACGGCGTTTAGGCGAGCTCTGGTCGTGTCGTCGGCAGCTTCATTAAAGAGCCGTCGTTGTACTTCAGCGTGCAAAGGGGCACTCCAGTCATGTTGAGATAGTATGTTGTCAGGCCTGCCACCGCACCGAATATATATATATATATATACTCTAATATATCTATATTAAAACTAAGGAAGAGTAACCGTACCTGACTTGTGGGTCGTCACTTAAGTCAACAAAGTCGACCGTCGTCTCGACGAGCGGCTGAGGATCATCGGTCAATGTATAGCGTGCCCGCACATACACAATTCGATTCTGTGGGTTGACGCGAAACTGCGTTCGTTGGTACGCGACGACCACCTCGAGTCGGAACGCTGCACAGCAGCGAGCCGTTGGGCGTGCCCGCCAAGATGGCGGACGCCGGATTTTCGTCCACAACGACCCAGTCGTCGACCACGTGCGGATCCGACGTGCCGTATGCGCCCACGAGACCGGGAGAATCGCCTGCCAGCATTGTCGGAAGGTTGTCTCGAACCTGTACGTATGTACAACCGATCGGTGCAAACAATCGACAATAAAGTTACCTACGTTCCTTACACGTCGATAAATTGACAGTCACGCAAATCGTGAGTTTAATTTCTTTTAGCATTTACTTACGCCTTTAGCTTATTACTTTAGACATTGGTTAATGCGTTCTGCTGACAGCTCGGCAAGCCGCTACATCATTATATAGCCACAGCTATCACTACCTAAGCTCTTTAATCAATATTGACTCTTAATTTTTTATCTGTACCTACACTTATTTGTATGTTATATGTCGTTACTACATAAAGTGGTATATTGGTTAATTGTCACGTTTGTAGAAAAGCTGCATCTACTAATTACTAGCAGATATTTATAGAACAATCATTATAATTGTTTTGTTTGATCTAAATTGTTTAATTTTTTGCAGTTGGACACGGTTGGACCGTACCGCATGCTGACTGAAAGACTTTAAGATTTTTTGAACGTGTGTATATTTACTTTTTGAAATTTATATGTACTTACTTATACACATGCACCTTATTTTTCAATCAGTTACACCAGATTTTTTAACGCCAGCCCGACTCGGCTACAGCAGTCCCTTGCCCGTCTACGGTACGACAAACCAATGGTCTATGCCGCGTTTCCACGTTAAATTTCAACCGATATCCTTTGTAGCAGACTCTGTCATGCCCGCCTATCACTTGTCACAACGACTCTGGCTTCCAGCTCAATCAAAAAACTCCTTGAAATGTTTCCCATTGGATAAAATGTCTTTAAGGTCTTCTGCACGGCAAGCCGCTGCTCCAACCTCCCGGCTGGTATAATGGGCATACGTTACGGCCAACGTACAGAACACGCTGGCATCGTACACGAGACAGCGGCCGGCCAATCCGTAGAACAAAAGTCAGGCCATCCGGTTGCAATTGGCTGTTTGATGACAGCCCAATCGGCTCTTTAACTCAGAAGGAATGTAGGATTGACTATCTTAGACGGCAACTTATGTCACTCAGAGCTGAGCGCCTTATGAAGCTACCGGCGCTTCTACTGCAAAGCAAGAGCATACTGGCTCGTGGGCTCCCCCAAACGCAGATTATCCCATTCCATAGTTGTATGAATTGCTTTCTGTGGTGTGCGAAACAATGTAACCCCCTCATTGGGGTTGCCCAAATTAATAGCTAGACCGGACATTTAAACAGTTTAAATAGCATTCGTCACATTCCTAGACGCTCGAGAATGTCACGCTATATTACCATTGAGCGTAAGTGGGTAACGAATGCGGAGTGGTGAGTGAGATTTCGTTAGAATAAGTAATTTTTTTGAGGAAATCACCCGACGAGAGTTTTCGCGGTTTTATCTTTACTTTTTACTACTGCTCTTAGTGAACGTAGGGACATGGTCATTATATCAACTAAGTCGCGCCGAATAGGCTGATTAGTTCTCCAGCTATGGTTCGGAATAACTTAATTAGTCGCTGCACGATCATCACCAAGGCACTCAACCGAACCCATTGTAAAGACGTTTTTTAATGGAGAAAATTCCGACAACGTTCATATATCGGGTTTCACCAGTGACCGTATTATGAACTGTGATATTCAAGCAATCTACACTTGTGCTAAGTATGTACGCGTGCATATATCCCACCCTTCGGCAAAATAGAGGCGCAACTCATTTATATAATCAGCACCGATATTAAGTCGTTGATTATATTGCTTATCTTCGGTGTCCTCCGACATGCCACAGCAACCAATATATATATATATATATATATATATAATACATACATAAACGCCTCACAAAGCATTTTTTTTAAAGTTTCGTGTACTATATCTGGTGATCATGAAAACTGCAGGAACTGTTTTGTACGCAACCACCGATGTCGTCTTTATCAACAGCTGTGTCCTATATTTTGTTTATCGTGTACTCAACATACATATGCCACTCAGCTTCATAATCAGATATCTGCGGCATTAGTTAAAGCGTTTACAAAGCCATGCTAGACAAATATCAACTTGTCCACACTTTATCAACGTAAATACATACATCAAACTAAATTTAGCTTCTAATTCAATTGGTGCCAGTTAGATGACTTAGACAACATAAGCGACGAGCTCGTTCCAAATGATCTAAGTGCATGTCAGCACAACACTAAGATGATGGTGATTATGATGAACATACTATAACTCAAACACGTGTACACACTCTGTCGAGAACCAGTTGTCTCCCCCGCATGTTTGGATTCACAAGAGAGTGTAACGCTCATTATATAACGGCACCAGACAATACCTCATCACAGCTTGCAAATAGGCACGTCGACTGGACGTTTTGCCCGAAGAGCACAGCTCCGCCTTCAACGTCAGCACAATCGCGAAACGGTGCAGACATGGGCCGCGTCGATGAGTCGCCATTCTTCGTCAACTACCGGCTTTGCCCTGGAAGATAGCCCGGATTACCAGCTCAGACGAGTTGGGCCTCCATTTAGCCGAACTGCGGCGTCCTGCTTCGTCTCGAACACGACGTCCATCTCAAGCGGAACTAGGCTGCCCGTGGGAGGCAGTTGTTCCTCGCGGAATGCCAATATATACACGTCCTGGATTCCGCGCGTCCCATTATGAACAATCCGATACTCAATGCGCGAGAAATGAGCACACTCGACCAAGTCCTGCGCTCAGATGCCAACAAAGTCATGTGATTCCTTTCAGCGAGACTCGCGGCCAACTTTTAATTTTTTTTAAGAATAACAGATTGTGAGCCTTTTCGGTTTCTCCTTCCCCAAAAGCAAAAGCAGTAGCACACTAAAAATATACTGCCAGATGCTACACCGACATCAAGGTGCTAACGCTATCGGAACACGGACAGAGTTGGAAGCTTACTGACTTTCGCCATATTTTGTTCTGTTTTGTTGTTTGTCTGATTTGTCTATTTTGATCTACTCTGTTTCGTTTTATCTATACCTGAGTTTTATCTATACCGGCAGTATTGCATTTTTGGACTACACTGTTCAATAAGGCTACCAGCGAAAACAACGACTTACCTGAGTACTGTGTGGAGCACACTCCCTATTTGGCAGACAAATGTCCGGTAGAGGAGAGACTGTCACCGAAGATAATTTCGAGACAAAAAACGCCGTATCAGTAAAATGGCCTAGCTGCGAGAAGGGACTAGCGCAGGAGAACGCGAACAAACATCGAGTCCGTCTAGGGCGCAAATACCTCACTGAACTAAGCGTGTCGCAGACGTCGCCGGCCGCTGCCATAGGTATCACTGAAACAAACGACAATGAACCCGAGAGACGCCACTTTACATGTGCCTATGGGTCTTTTTTCAATAAATGTAATATATGACTATAGTGACCACAAGAAATTAAACTAAACTACACAATCGTATATATACTATATATATATATATATATACCTATCAACCCCTTTTTAGTTCGGTGCAGGTAGAACGAAAACTTAATCTTCCTATTTTACACGGTTATACATGGGCCGATCGAGGCTTTTACTAGTAATGTGTTACCCTGTTTTATCGTGTCCATTGTGATCCCTGTTTCATTTGCCGGTACATCTACTTAATCCTTAAAAAAATACGATTGTAGGTAAACGTTTTCTGTTTTTTGGCCCGCAACGCTATAATATCACGTGTTGCAGTTGCGGAATGTTACTAAGTACTACACTGAATACTAATTATAACTAACACGTTAAGAGATACGAAGCTTAGAGTACACGCCATTGTGATATGACACTCAAAGAGCAGACTAACAGACGATGGAGGAGCAATCTTAAAATCAACTGGTGTTGTGCCAACCTCCGTGTTCTTGTCAGAATAGCTTCGGCAGGTGACAGGCGAGAATAAGACGCCAAGCACGGATCTTCATATGATTTTCTTTATTGGTCTTTAAATGCATAAGTTTATAGATATATATCTATTCCCGGTTGTGTGAAGATCAAAACTAATACGAAATAGAGGTGTGCTTTGCTTTGTGACAATGCGCGTTTAAAGTAGGACAAGCTGCACATTTCTCTTTTGACATCTGCAATGCCCAAAGTAATGCTCCCGTGAAGCGTCGTTATAGAAGGGTGCAACAGCTTGCAGCATACGGCACACCCGAGTGCACAACTGACTTACCAAAGTTCACATTTTGCCCATTCTTTTGGCGCACCTTAATTGGGTCGCCCTCACGAGCCCCTCTGCTGTGTGAAATCGATGACCATTGAACTTCGTTACCGGCGCCTCCGGCAGCGGCATCACCTTCAACGAACTCCCCCAACGTTTCAAGATGCTTGAGTCTTCTTGCAAACCCTTCTTCAGTAAGTGTCTTCTGTAACATACTCTCGCAGGTATAAAAAGCGCAAGTGAGATACCAGCACGCAGATACGAAAAGCTCGTCTTTAGTTCAAGAGTAGCTGATTTATAATAGGGGGAAATAATAGCCATATATCGGTGGTTCAGAAAGCACGGTATCTAATGAGTGCCGTACACGCTCGCTTATCATCAGCGTACGACTCAGAGCCGACTAGCGCAAAATACTGACCCCTTCAGTGTAAGTCTCCTTCTTGTAGACGTGATCATCAATAATGCAGAAAAGATCTCCGATCGGCCGTTTCGAGAGGTGCGTCTGATTCGAGACGATGATGTCACTGTTGCTACAGTACGGCACCACGTATTCGTTAGGCAGATCGCAGGGACACTCTGCAAATGTCACGCGTATCACAAGCCAAAAGTCAATAGCGACAATCTAGCAAGCAAAATCTAGAACCCTGACGTATATCCATATTTGTAAAGTTCATTTATTTTTCGTTTAACATACGTTTTACTGGGAACAGCCGTGTAATAGATTGCTTTCGGTTCAGCTTTCAACGTCGAGTAAACGATATATATATATATATATATATATATATATATATATATATATATGTGCCGATATCTTTTCTACATCTAAGAGTCTAAAAACTAGTTATGTTTGCTGGCTAAGTCGGCCAATAAAAAAACGTTAAACGAAGCCGCGAGTCCATCCAACATTGAGCAACAAAACGAATCTAGTGGTTACCACTTTCTCTTGATGGCGATTCACTTCGACACCTAGCTTATCCCAGTCTCGACGCCTATTTAGCTTTAGATGGTACTTCCGTTACGTTACCTTTACCGTCTGCATTTGTGCTAATACTATAATAACACTTAAAGCTTTGTTTGCTAATTGTGCTGCATTAACTAAACAAACAATCGCTGTTACGTTTCGAGATGATACGAGGCCACCCTCGCTCTTACCAGGGTAGAATGCGTCCGTGACGGCTTGTTCGCAGTCCGGGTCACAGCAGCATCTGAGGTCGCAGAGATTACTGAGATCACAGTAGCACCAGGGACTCTTCACGCAGCTGCGCATCGGAATAGCCGAACTGTGATAGCTGCCACCGGCCGCGTGCGCAGTCTGGCCACCAAACGAGGCCGTGGTGATTTGGGGGCTCGGCGTCGTCGTTGTTGTTGTAGTCGGGGTCGCCTGGGCGAGTGCACCAGGAATCTGCCTCACGAAGGTGCTTATAGAGGTGGCGATTGCCACCCAGACCACTAACCGACAGCCATTCGTCGACAAGCTGTTTGCCACGCTTGAACGACGACTCATTTTCTTGCAGAAATTCGGACAAAAATTGCAGTGTATATAGGGAGAACGTCTAACGCATGAGGCGGGATGATAACAGCACGGTTCCAGAGTCAGCGGACTAACAAAGGGCCGGCTCTCAAGGCTCAACACTTCTAGAGGTTACATGCCTAATGTAAACAAACACGCACAGCATATTACGTATGTTGTACATGAGTATTTGTACACAATCACACGCAGGCACGCACACTCTTAGAACGTCATTGCTTCAAGTATGTACATGTACGTACACTTATATACACTTTCCTATAAGTTCCCAATAAACTTGCTTTGCTAAAAGCTTGGTGTGCACCACAATCACGCAAGATTTTGTCGGCGGGGGAACTGACGCTAGAGAGAGGGCGACGCAGAGGGGTGTAGAGAGACAGACCGACCCGAGACAATGCGAGAATATGACAAGCGCTGATTGAACTGGACTCTTGATACCTCGACGGACGTAGACAAAATTCAGCCAGAGGAGCAAGCCAGTGCTCTCTTCTCAGACAGCACATATATTCTGTCTCTACTCGTCTATTGATCCTGTATCGGCAACAACCAACGAGCTATTGTCTGAGTTCAACGCAGGGTTGCGTATTAGCTCAGCTCGTTCTCACGCCAAATCTAGAAAAGTTTCGGAGGATGACGTTAACGTCGAGATGCAGCCGGCCCACACCCGTCGTCTGCAGCTTGTATCGTTCCGTGCCGGCGACCAGAGCGTCGAAACTCGTCAGTTCGCAGCCACCGCCGAGGAAACTTCGTTGAAGCTCCTCGACGTTACAGCCCAACGGCCTCCAGATCGGTACAGTCAGCTGGTGTCGACCCGCACGACTCGGCAAGTGGCCGCTACCATAGCCGATGATCTCGGAGCGATTCAGGACATCCGTTCGCCACACCTCAAACACAATTCGGGGCCAATCTGCAAGCGACAAGATCATTCGTTCAATCCAGCTCTAATCACTAATTGGTCCTGTAGTCACGATGCACAATGTGTCAGCAGATCCCTACAGATTAATTTTTGCACTCACTGCTTCTCTGTCAATAGCATACTGCTGTTTCTTTCTACTAAACTAATATATATTGTCTTGAAATGAATGTGCATGACTCATTAAACACGTTACTGCGGCAGCTGAATATTTAAAACAAAATATGTCGTGATGATAATGAACGCAATTATGTGGTATCGCAAACGTATGTGCGAATTTAGGAAAACGACTCGCAAAGCCACATCACAAGTCCTGCGGAGTAACTACGAATTAATAAAAGGGGGAATCTGCGTGCTCTGTGCAGAGATAATTCCTAGGAAGAAGGATTTTAAGGACCTACACCGGAAGAACTAACATGTTGACCAAATTCTATTTTGTACGTAACAGGCAGGGCGACGCAAGTTAGATTTGTTGCGCGGTTGAAAGCGGCCATGGAATAAGATGCTACCATGACAGATTGCACCGATCCAGTATGATTAGTTAATGCAGGATTAATAGCAAATGCAAGGAGTACGCTTAGAGGAAAGCCCTTACTACCCGGCAATGAATGTAACGCGTCAAGCCCGGTGGCGTGGTGGCATGCGTCTGCGCCTCGCGACCGGAGGAGACACATAAGTGCTCGGGTTCGAGCCCCACCGTTGCACATTTGTATTTATGGGAATCCGTTTATGAAGCAATGCGAACAGCAATCCCATAAACGTTAAATCTTGGCTGAGAGTCAGCCCCGAAAGGATGAATGTAACGTATTTTCGTTTCTCTCAAGTGCTGTAATGGTTGCGCAATACGGGGTGCAATGCAAGCACAAGCGGAACGTATGTTTACACACAAAAACTCTGCTCAATTCCACAGCAAAACAGACAGTCTAGTTGAGGTCCAGACGTTAATCGGCTGTCTCTGTGACCTTTAATTCAAGTGTGCACCTTCTAGAGCTTCTAGGTCATTCTATAGTTACTAGCAGGCGCGAAACACATACGGTTGGCATGAACATCAGCCAGCGGCGTCAGAGGCCCACTAGAACGCTGCACCACTTATAATCGGCCTTAACGTGGACTGGATTTATGTCCACGCTAGAACTAATGACTCAACTCTATGTCATGTTGCTGTTTCAAGCGATTGTTTCAAGTGCGTTTAGCATCATATTTGATGTTCTAGACATCATGATTTTCCCTTCTAAGCTAAACAATAGGAAAATGTATGCATATAACATCGTCATTCGTCTTGATGCAATTAAGTGACCCATGTTCTTTAAAGACTGCCACAACCATTGTGAACCAAATATATACAGAACCTGTAAATTGCTGCCATTTTCCTCATAATATGTTTGCCCCGTCGAAACGTTAGGACATCACAGTCCGAAATTTGGTCGGTTTCTTCGCATTTTAACCGAATCAAACCTTACTTTAATGTATCTTGCTCATTCGCTTATTTCTTTGCCATGCCAGTAGGCATCGAAGGGGATTGAACGCTCGGCCAATTCTTAACCTTGTATTCGTCCAGACCCCACTGACACCAGCAAAGCTGATTTCCGGGACAGTACTCACGTCTGTTATGAACAGGCGCCTAGCCTGAGCACATTTAAGGCAGACTACAGACAGACAACGCATTTAGACTGTCTCATAGATTTTTTTTATAATAGGATGCTATTCTATCAAAACTAAAATATAGCTAACACACTCCTCTGTTATTTTCAATTTCGCAATTTATCTGGTCAACTCCTTGAACATTGATTTGGAGGCTATGTAACGTTACAGGATCATCCGACTACAGTTGTCATTTTTAAGAGAGACTTCTTATATCGATCTCATACACAGTCGAAAACTAGCACGAACAGACTAGTTCACAGACAACGTAATGCTGAAAAACTGCAGTAGTCCAGAGTGTAATTCTGTCGGCTAAAGTTAGAAACACACAGTGCTTAACAGTACGAAGCAGTAAAGAACGATTATACGAATACAGCGACGATGCAGTGCTACTCTGGTAAAGATGGCATAAATAACTACGAGTGCGCGTTAATAGTAAATGAAAAAAACGTTCTATTAAATTTAAAACAGAACAGAAGAAACGATATATCACGTTGATTAAAAGAAAACTAAATCTTAATAATATAGTAAGCATAGTTTATATTAGCATAATATACTAGACGACTCAATTGTTCGGACCGGCCTCAACAGTTACAAGGCGCCTTGGCCGTTTCGAATCTTGAGACAGAGGTCTTTAATTGCTATGCCTGAGAGAACTGCTACAGGTCACAACCAAAAATCCAAAAATGAAGCCAAATAGGGCACAAATGTAAAAAGTACAAATAGTACGGGACCATTTTTCGAAGGAAAAGGAAACAATATACTTTAAGCGAACGTGCACTAGATCCAAGGACAGGCATAGAGAGGGAGGGATTTCTGTGATGATGGACTTTTCTATGACCTCGGTTGGCTCCAGTTTACTGCGGTATGCAGTCCACCATTTGCCCTCCCTTTTAGTGCAGAAGAGCGGCGGCAGGCAAATCCCAAATTTAACGCAGGGATCTGGATTGACGACCAAACACGCGGCGCACAATGATGACCTAGTTTTGCTGCAAAAACAGCGAGGCCAACTTACTCTGAAAGGTACGGGTCAGCAGATGCGAGTCCAACGGAAAGTTCCAAACGGCGTATGGTTCAAGTCGGTCTCGAGTCGACTGCGTGCGGCCGGCGAAACTTCCTTCGAGGTGAGTCCAGCCTTCGCCAAGCGCCAGCCGGAAGACACAGTGAAAGCCTGCGGTGGCCAACGTTCCGGCGATAGCGGACGTTGTCGTCGTCGGCGGCTCGTCGCCGTGAAGCTCGAGAGAGTGCAGCTGCCCAATTAGATGCAGCTCAGCCATCGCAGGGGCCAACAACCACTTGCCATGGCCAACAAAGGCCAAAATGCAGTTGGCGAAGGCAACAACGTCAACAAGGTTTCCTTAAACACTTCAACCCCCTTCCGCCACCGCCACCGCAGCCTCTACCAGCAGTTGCCACCACCGCCACAGCTCCTCCACCAGCTGCAGCGGCTGCTGTCATCGTACGCTGACAAACCTTGCGCACTGTCTACGGAACCAGCGAGGTTTACCGCCTTTTCGTACATTAACCATTCGAATCGTCGTTGTCAAGCGCTCATTCTATCCGTTGGGCACGACACCACTAGTTAGACTTCAGTCACTCGCCGCCGCCGCCGCTGACATAGAACGGCGCTATCGGTCACTGGTCAGTGGACAGCCAGACGAAGTACAAACAGCAGAGCCTATACTTCCAGGCGAAGCAGTACAAATGGCAGAACTAATACTTTCTGGCGTAGCAGTACAAATGGCAGAGCTAATACTTTCAGACGTAACAGTACAAATAGCAGTACAAATACTTCGTGCTAGTGCCAGTCATAGTAGAGGAACACTGCCCCTAGACGCTGGCCGACTTGCTCCAGAATTAGCCGACGACGACCGTTTGTAGGGGTTCGGAGGGAGGCGTCCTCTCTGTGTGTGTGTACGTTCGGGGGGGGAGTGGGCTCAGTCGGTCAGACCTAGGCAGGCAGAGCCCCGCTTGTGGCCAAATTCAACTTCGAACACGCTATCATCGGCTAGATTTCGAGACAGTTTACCACCAACACCACCACCATCATCATTGTCGTCGTCGTCGTGGTCATCATCACCATCACCATCGCACGTTCTTCAAGAGCAGCTCCTGTCTGGTCACTGGGTTGCTGGGTCACCGTCGACCCACGAGAGAACTCTGCTATATTTCTCTCTCCATTCCTTTTCCCGCTCAATTCCACCCCCCGCGCTATATTCCCCTTTCTCTCTCCGTCTCTCCTTCCCCGCTCTATTCCATCCTACTTCATTCTGCGGCTATTCTTCGCCGCTATATCGAACCACGACGCTCTTTCTCTCGCGCTTTTCGACGCCGACCTGCATTGTCTATTGTTGATAGCGGCCTCCATGGCGACGCGCGGCCGGCAGTACCAGCCGCGGCTGTCCTGCGTTGAGGTTGCCTGCGTTCGACTCTCGGAGGCGAAGCCGGGCTGAAGCGCCGCCATCGTTGTCACAACTCAGTCAGGCTCAGTCAACTTACCGAAAGCGACTAACTGGCTGGCTGGCTGGCTGACGGACCGCTAGCCTACGCACATGACTCATTGTCCTGGTCTAGCCTGCTCTTGTGTTTACCCGCAACGGTGGGGAACAGCGGGGCAATGGGAGGCAAGAATGAGTGCTGTAGCGGGCTGAAGACGGGAGAGTGCGAAGTCTGGACGGCCGAAGCTCCATCGCCGCACCGACGAAATTCCGATTGTGCATGCAGTTGTATGGTTGGCACTATGTATGAGCATCAGTTGCTGCTAAAGGCGGTATAAAAGAGAGAACACTTCAGAAGGCAAACTCCAGCAATCCTATCCATAGCTGGAAAGGATAGCTTTCTAGCAAAGTAACCGGCGGACTCGTTCAATCGTTTCAGGCAGCCCTTTATCACCTGGCTGTGCACAAAAGCAACGACAACGCTACTACAGGAGACACTTCCCGATACCGGTCCAGTCAGACATGGTTAAAACGAATTACTTTCGTTCCAGCTACAAGCGTACTCGCCTCTCGTGTCGTGAATCTATGATGTCGGGGCAGTGGCCTGCGTACGGAATGCTATGTTTTTTTGTCCGATCGTCGCATGGATATACGCAAGTGCATACACTATGTCCGAACATTAGTAAATCGTAGTCTTCTCGCATATAATTGTCCTTGGCCTCTTCGACCAATAGCTCTTTTCTTGCTAGCTTCTATTGCAGCAACGTACATTATCTTGCTGTGTGTGTTTCGTTTTTTAAGCGTACTCGTTTGCGCTATCTCCGAATGCCAATGTCACCAGATCCCCTACCGTCTTTATCGGCTTTTCATATTATCTCTTTCGTTTATCTGGGCATGGTTGTCACGCGTTGTAGTGTGTCAATATATATCGAGACAACTTTTTGTGTATTTTAGCAATGCCGAACCAGTTAAAAGCCCGCAAGGATTGAGCTATCGCGTAAGCCTTTCGAGGTTCTCCTATACTTGAGTTTACGGTTGCCGTTGTTATTTCTGTTAAATTTGCAATAGCCTATCTCTATCCATGTCATACTCAGATATGAAAACCACTGCGCTCAAAAGTTAAGTGAAGGTTTTTCCTCACCTGTGAGTGATATCCATTAAGATATTGATGTCGTCGCGCAAGTGTGGTCCAACGCTAACTAGTTGAAAATCTATTTTAGAATTATACAACTTGATTTCCTATCTAAATTCTAGCATTAGACCTTGTATCTCCTTTCAGCTGTCAGCTGCGTAATACTGTTTAAGTAATACTTTCTTTCTCTTCGTGTGCCACAACGAACTGAAAATGCAATATCAACAGCACAAATCACATATATGCGTTGTAGAGACGCTGTACTATTCCTATCTGTTCCGCATTTTGTCACATATCAAAACGATTAAGAATTAGCAGTCGATCGGTCTGGTAGTTGCGTGAACAGTAACTCTAGGTCAAACATTTTTGAATATTAGAAACTTAGCGGCGTCTATAGCAATTGTACGTCCTATAATTCCTCCGCGGGTTACATTGTATAGCTAACTTCGTCCAGACGCTGATCTAGTCTCCCAGCTGCAGTCTGCAGTACGAAACTATTTAGTTCGAACAAATCTTGTCATCGAATTCCTCTGTCGTTTCAGTCGCGTAATAAATATACATTTATTTGTTATACTAAGGTAAAACAATAGGGTAACTAAAACATATAACAAGCAGTAAGAGCTTACAAATATATGTCTAAAAGAACACTATTTTTACAGTAAAATCAAAATAGGGTGGCACTTTTTATCTGAAACTTTTCCTTGATGGGAGGAGGCCTTTCCCATATGGACTCAATGCGTCATCCTGAGCCCTTCTGAAAGGGGGCTCATTCCTGCCAACAAGAAGGTGATCATGTTTGGAGTGGTAAGATTGAGCCCCAGTGCTCATCTTAGTATAGCGGCTTTAACAATGTCCACGGCAGATTCTAGGTTTCCCATAGTTAGCTGTTCTTGCATGATGTTCATGCCAAAAGTGGCCATGGGATCGTCCTTTTGGTCAAGTACGTTCACGGCAGTCGCCACAGAAAAAGATGTGGTTTTTTAGTTGTCCACGGCGCTACGATTACGTTTTTATGCTTGTTTCTCTGCCTTCTTCTTAAAGTATGTCCCCGAGGGACGCTTGGTGGAGCACAGCCTAAGATTTAAACATCTCAGTACTAGCTGTTAGCATCTGTTTCACCTGTTTCATATCACCAATAATAGTTTTGGCTAGCGGCCGTACACTCGCCGTAGAGTATTTAGAAGTTTTTAGCAATAGAGTAACAGGTGGCCAGGGCTTCCTGATCTGATTTAGCAGGTCTAATAACGAGAAAGCGGGAAAGTAAAATTAATGTCTACACTGTATATGCTACCTAATTGAGTGGAAATTGAAATTGCATCGACTGCTGGTAGCTAATGTGCGTTTATGCATTATCGTTTACGTTAGCCATCTTCTCTGCCTGCTCTGTCGATCGGGTTTATGTCATACATTCAACAAAAGTTCAATGCGTAATCTTGTATGTGGCGTAGGGGCGCGTACACGCAGTCGCGGTCTCGCGGACACCGAATACGGCTTCGAACATGGTCGGTCTACCCATGGCGCCATCGAGCGGGTCCTTCGTTTTGCAGGCCGCGAGAGAAGGGTCCACTTGGATCTCGCAAGTTCGTACCTTTCGCAGGGCTCTGTCCTGAGTTCGGTGAAACCTGGCCTATGACGGGGTCTCGGAGACGCCAACTGGTGTCTAGACGATAGCCTACGCTGATGATCTTGCGGTACTTGTCTTGGCCCGTTAAGAGGACTCCTGGAGGCTGCAGCAAATCTGGCTCTTAACAATATCAATGAGTGGATAGAGACTAACCATCTCCAACTTGCCCCACAGAAGATCGAGGCGTTGTATTTGACAGGCCGTAAACGCACCCGAGAGGTCCGGCTGTAGGCTGCTGGCGACCATATGAGAACGGTGCAGAAAACTGCCAGGTATCTGGGGGTCCAACATGATACTGTGCTTCCATATCCAGCACATTACCAGGAAAGCCGCCCAGGTGTCTCAGAATTACTCTCGTGATCTCCCACGCAAGCGAGGCGCGGGCGAATGTCGGCGCCGCCTTCTGACGTCTTTCGCCAAATCTACGGCACTGTATGCAGCGTCGGTGAAGCCAAGCATGACGTTGCGTACAAGTCGCAATCGCAGTGCCCTGCGGGCCGCCCAAAGACCATGGCTACGCGCGTCTGCAGGAGATACAGTACGGTTAGCACAGACGTTCTGTTGATGCTCGCACATTAGCTACCATGGGATCTACTGGCGACTAAGTGCAGCGAAGGACGCCTCGACGGAAACGCCCGTCGTTAGTCCCCGATCTCAACATCTGGTACAAAGTTCCTATTCAGGGCCCTCTAACCTACTATGTGACACAAATTCTGACTGGAAACAGCCAGTTTTAGATGCATATGTGCAGAATCGGTAAATCTTTAACAGCAACCTGTGCGCTCTGCACTTCCGGAGAGCCGGATGACGTGAATCACACAGTGGTCAACTGTTCGGCGCTGAGCGACTTCCGCACCGGCACGAACCACGCGGAGGCTGGTGGAAGACACACTCCACTGTTACCATGATGATGATGATGTCCAGCCAGCCTGACTAAAGGACTCAAGTACTTAGATGCTCGCGCGTCGTCCCATTCTTTTCCGTTTCAATACACGGAGATGCTGTGTATTGACAACTCCTACCGCGGCGGTTGAGTAGGAGAATCTCCCCTCCTGGCCTCGATGTACTGCCAGACAATTCCAAAGGGGGGGGGGGGCGAGGTTAGTGGGTATTCGTGCGTAAGATGGAGACCAACACTCTCAGCCGGTGTCGAGTTCCATACTACCCGCCAAGAACTTCGGCGAAATGTGCGTAAATGCATTTCCCACTAATTTTGTTTTAGGAATGATTAAAAAAATGACATCACACTGGAAGGACTAGTAATGCCGTTGCACGCAAAAGAGCAGCGCTTGGCTCTGAAAAATCTTCTCTTAGGGGTGGTCTGATTGGCGGATATTAAATAAAGTGTCTTCCTTTCCACGGCTACAGGTTTCCATGGTTGCGAATCACAGCTTACAGGTTCATTATCAAGAGTTCATATATCACGCTGGTAAATGCGTTAGATTTGACAGTTTAAAGCTTTTTGTTTGAGAATGGAACGACGATCCTCTCCAGGAATTAGGATTTACGTGATTAAAATATTGTAAGAATATCAGTCGTATCTTGAATATTACGTTACAACGTTCGCTGATTTGTCGAAAGAATCTGGTTCCTTTAAGGCAATTTCAACACAAAATAAGCTTGCAAACAACAGAAGCAGATCTGGCTAATTAGGGTGGCGTGGTCACGCACGGTACGCACAACAGATAATTATATTTTATTGACTTTATGCGCATATTCGCAGTAAGCAATTGTTAGTAAAAAAAAATTATATATATATATATATATATATATATATATTTTTTTTTGCAATAACATTGCATTTCAAGATGGTACATAATTACAATACAATTCATCCATTTTATACAATTTAAACACTTCAGCGACCGTCCCACCGGGCGAAAAAGTGCAAAGACCGCCGATGCTTCTGGCAGCTCGCTGCGTGGTATTTAGCGCATATCTGCGAGCAGAACCGGCAACGACATTGATCGCCAACTTGGTGAAATCCTTGGGTCGAACATACCAAGTGATGATAGCCATGCACAATGTATCTTGTGTACACGTGCCGGCTAGTGCACGTAATTCCATCCCAAAGCTCCCTGGCGAGGTACACATCCAATTGCGCTACCTCTGCCGAGGCCTCGGTCACTTTTCCCTGCCACTGCCCCAACAAAAATTGCTGAAGTGGTTCTGTAATAGGTGACCTAAGCCTGACTCTGATTGTTTCCACTGCCGGCCCGCAACCCGCTAGCAGGTACACGAAGCGGCTCCATGCCGTCCGGGGTAAGCAAAGAACCCGGTTCATATATATTGTGAAGCATCTTTCTAGCTGCGCAAAATTTGCCGCTGAAAGATGGCCCCACACCCTGCCAAACCTGTAGCTCAACATTGGCACAATCTTAAGATTAAGATCGTTAGTAAAATATGTTTAGATATAGAGATTTCCGTACCGTTTTCAGCGGTTTCAGAGGGAGCGGCTTGCATTATCTAGCACTTTCAAGTCAGCTTGCACGACACTCCACCGCGAATGTAATTCTTAATATTTTATATGTATTTCGCCTAGAAAAGCGGACCAGCAGGCGATAGGGGTCAACAACCTTCCTGACAGGCACGAGAAGAGTCAAACTGTATGTCGTGCACATTGTGTCCGCGGGCGCAAGCGCTACCCTAATTGTGAATGACCTCAAACAATTAAGCGCAGGTGGAGCGGTTTTATAAATAAAATAATATCACATAAATCATTCATAAATCCACGCGAATTGGGATCAAGGTAAGAAGTGTCAGAAAACTAGTGAAAAAAATAAACGACAAGTTTGTCTGTAACAACACAAATCTAACGGCATCCTGTGAGATGGTTGATAGACTGGTATGAGATGAGCAGCTTGCGTACTCGTCTCTTAAACACGGGAATCACGACTGAAATGTCGAAATAGGTTGGAAATCTCAACTTCGGCGAGACTTGGACAACTGCGTTTTTCCATCGAAGTCTAACCTGCGTGGTTAATTGACATGTATCGTTTTGCCACGTATCGGCATATACGATGTGCTTTTTCATTAATTGGATGTATTTCCTGACGACCGCATCTTACGACGACGCTCTGTCTGTGTTTTTTGGAGAAACAGTCAGCATCATCAGACAGGACAATTTCAGACAGGATCATACTACTGGGACCTATGCAAGCAGTACAAATGTAATAACGAAGCTCTGATACAGCCGCTGAACGACGCTGATACAATGGCCGATCTGCAGTTGCTTCTCGAGCGCAACTCCATCCAAGGAGACAAAGACGAGTTCTACAGGAGCAAAGTGCTCAACGTGATCCTCGTGCACGCTCTCCTGTTGTGCGCGATATGGTTCAACCTCGAAGGAATTCATCAGTTGTGCCTCAATCGACCACTTATCCTATGGATGCTGTTCTGGCTACTGATGGGCATGCTGAATAACGGCGGGCCACCGAGTAACAACATGATCGTCAAACTGCTCGTGTTTCCTCGCCTGATGCGCGTAGCCATCGGCGCATATGTTTGCCAGTCCACCTCGTTTGAGGTTCCGCCGTACCCCGACGAAGTGCTCTGCTCGGGCCTTCCGCCCAGTGAGTCGTTGGGCCTCTTGTTTTTCGACATCATTGGTAAAGCCATGCCAGAGATGACAGCCTGGTGGCTCGGCACCTTCATAGTCGACTACGCGGCGTTCACGGAAACGCTCAATATCTACCACATGGCGGCCAGAGATGTGCCCATGGCACGTCAGTATCTTCGAGAGCTACAAAATGCAGTAAGAGATCGGCTAGAGGCCAATTGGCTATTTCGGCGAGTCTACCGGGGAACAATTACCCAAGTTGCTATAGCTCTGCTCCTTCTAACGCGCACCGACGCATATGCTGTCGGTGCCGGCGTCAATGGGATGAATCTTAAAAAATTCATAATGATTGGCATCATAACCGGCCTACTGAAATGGGTAGTCGTTTACCCCAGCATTTTCACACTCATATCCTATCTCCTCGTGCATATAGAGTACATATTCTGTATACTAAATTTTGCCTGGGGAAAGGCTTCGTTCCTAGTTGCGTCGTTTTTTGGTATCAAAAACCACTACAGACAACTCTCGGTACTTCAGAAGGCTATCTTCTACGGGCCTCTGACAATTATTTTTCTTCGGTTCATGTCGGAAAGTCGAGCTTGCAGGAGAGCATTCCGGGACCGGGAAACAAGGCTGCTAGACGCGGATCCCCGCAGATAAGGTTAACAAACACAAGCAAAGTTCCAAAGTGTGCAAATTTTGATTAAATGTGACAACTAGCCGTGATTGTTTGATATATTGCGTACATGCTAGTTTAATTATTCTGTTCTTTTTGTGTGTATGTGTGCGTGTCATGCTAGTTTAATTAATCTGTTCTTTTTGTGTGTATGTGTGCGTGTGCATGCTTAGGAGAGAGAGAAGTGAGAATGAAAGACTTTGTACATAACGACCACGACTTTGATCAAACCCTTTTTAGCTTTTATGCCTTGTTTTAACTTCATAGTTTAGCAATTCACATTTAAAATAAGTTTACTTAAAGCAGATAAGAAGGAAAGAAGTCTTCTAGTAAGACTCACTTTTCTTTCTGGAAGAGTGAGTCTTTACTAGAGGCAACGTCAGATGTCGCGTTTTGACAGCGCCTTGCACCGCAGGCGCCTTAAGAGCCTTTAAAATATTTTTCTATATTTAGCCAGATGGGGCTTCCAGTCGAGCCCGGTGGCGTGGTGCATTCGCCTACGCCTCGCGATCGCAAGAGACACTAGATAGATGCGAGGGTTCGATCTCCACTGTTGCACATTTGTATTTATGGGGGTCCGTCTATGAAACAAGGCAAAAAGTAGTCCCGTGGACGTTAAATCTTGGCTGATGGTCAGCCCGAAAAAAAGGACAGATGGGGCTCCCAATATGTGAAATTGGGAGAAACAAAATGTTTTTAAAATTGAATGTTCGACCTCCTCATACATGACATATCGTTAGAATGAAGAAACGGAAAGTTGTTTTAACAATGCGCAATAATGAAGACAGGTTGCTTTGGCCGATGAAAATGACGGTGTCCGGTTAGTGCCAGGTGTAGCTTTTTTTCTTGAGAAAAGTAACTGGGAAATGTGGTCCGCACACCGTACGGCACGGCAGGCAAGCTCAACTACATGTGTTTCCGTAGTGTTGGGCTCCAACACACTAAAAAAACAGTCATGTCCTCATCTCCACACTAAGCTGAGAACTGCGCAAGCAATCGAATTATTGAAGGGGTGAATTGAATTGAAATCGAAGGCGTCGTAGGTACCCTGGAATGCTCTACGGGGTCTCGTCAAGTGGAAACGATTATTTTCGTCCTGCCTAATAATGCTTTCGATTATGCTAAGAGTCCAGTCATTAAATGAGTTCATAAAAAAGGGCGAAATAACTCTTTAAAGCTGCCGTCATTGCTGTCATTTAGTCTGTACGTAAATGAGTCCCCGCCGGGCACAGCAGTATTGTCCTAGGTTGTGCTTGCAGAGTGGTGTATCCGTTTTGCCTATCCGGATCCTCATGACTGGCCGACGACCGTTACGAGTTCTCCATTCTCTTGCTCAAGCAACACACGTCCTCTGCCTGGCTCGCACCAACGACTGCTGACTCATTTATTCGCATGCCTCCTTTTATATCACAGATTTGCCCGCGCATTTAGTGACTTACCGCGTCTTCGTTACTAGGGTGGCGGCATCTTCTATTTGGCGCCATGTCTCGAGTTTGCTTCGGCGTTGGGCCTACGGCGAACATAATCAACTCGACGACCGATAAAAGAAGTCGGCTCGTTTTTTCGCCTGTCCGAATGTCTTTGATATTCATTGGGCGATGTCGTGTGAAACTTTGATGGCTTTCACTGCAACCTACCTGAAGTGGGATGTAGCTCGCCTCTTCAGGTACCTTCCCAGATAGCGGGCAGAAGTGAACCACCTGAATAATCTGGTCTTAAAGATTAGCTTCAAGGAAGAGCACCGTCTTGGGTCCAGCAGGATAACTCCCTCGCTATTGGTCAGAGCCCTCATCCTGACGGAAATATTGGCCTGGGCCGATGTTGGCTCGAAGTTCCAGTTGCTGGGATGAACCGCCCTATAGTAAAACTGCGATGCCATCCGCATACGCCTGTAGCTCTGTCTTCTTTGATTGATTATTCAAGCGTAAGACGCCGTCGTACGCCAAGTTCCATAAGAGAGAAGCCAGTATGGAATCTTGGGGAAGCCCGGTTGTCATATTAAATTCAGATCCCTTATTAGCTACTCTAGTACATTTGTGGCGTGTTATGGCGACTGTGCAGACATGTTAGACTTCGTTCCCATGAGGATTGTTTTACCTAAGAAACTATCGCCGTAGTCTCGACGAAGGTAGGTCGAGTGTTATAGCGGGAAGACACGAGCGGCCTTTACGAATGCAATCCGAACTAAAAGGAGGATTCGGTGAAAGGAGGCCGCTCTGATTCGCAAAAGATTGCAAAGTGGTATATACAATTGCCCCTACACCCTTGGCCAGTGTACTGACTAGGCAGATTGGCCGATAGATGCCGTCTCCTTTCGGGATAAGCACAAGGTTGGCTTTTTCCAGATCAGAAGCAAGCATACTTGTGTGGCAACGTGGGCATCTACTTAAAAAAAAACAACTTTTCGGAGTGAGGCCGGCATGTCATCAAGCCCTGGTACTTTTTCAAGCATTTAGTTTCTCTCGCTGCATGGGCCTCGATAAGGTTAGCGCTCTCTTTATTTTTGTCTTGCCGCAAATCATCTTGTACAGTCGTTCCCACGAGTTGTTGTCTATTGTTAACAAAAAATTCGTTCCAGCATCGTGCCTTGTTCTCTGCTAAAATTCTACGTGTAGTGGCCCTGGGACTTTTAAATGCTCCTTTTAGTTGTGCGATGTTTGTCACATACTGTTGCGCTTTGCCATGGCGAGTTTTCGCCTGGCGAGGATGCAGCGTCTGTGGGCTTTCGCGATCTCTCCATTCCACCAATATGTCGGCGAAACTAGTCGGAACCGTTTTGGATCCATTCGCCTTTTTATTTGCGCCTTGCACGCTTTATGCAAATTGTTCTGAAGACTCTGCGCGTTTTCAGGTTTCCACTTTTTCTTCTAGGATCCTTCCCTGCCTTACTTGCATCTCCCTGTTTCCATGTGGTTTTAGCCGGGGTAGCCTAATCGGGGCAGGAGAGGCTGCTAACGAAGTAACCCCGTTCACGTCAAATTATTTACCGTCGTGATCGCGAAGCCGTTCTTACCAATTATAACCGTCCAATTTAAGATTTTTAAAACTTTGTTTCTTTTACGGATCGTCAAATCAACGTACGACTCAGTCCCTCCCCCCCCCCCCCCCGCGGTAGCATACAAATGGATTGCGGTGGAATCCTTTACTAAAAACCACTCAAAAACAACTCTGCCTCTTCTGTTAGTGCTGGTTAGACCGCATGTAGTTGAGACTGTGTTGCAATCTCCAGTACAGGTCCAACTGGCAATGACTCGCTGACAATGTCGTGTTCTCGAGCAAGCTTTCCAGGTCGCCCACTGCGCCATCGCAACTGTGGTAACGTGAGTACAAACGGCCGACGCTGTCTACGTCTATTCATGTGAAGGTTGACCCTCCTTCACAGCCCATAGCTTGAAAACATCTTGGGAGGCTATACTCGATTGCACAAAGATGGTCGTATGAGCATTCACAACTCAGATCGTCCGCTTTCTTTTCGTCAGTTTGATGCTTGGCTCGCTGAGCAGAGAGAGTGCAGCGCTCCTGTAAGACACTATTTCTTCGAGCGTTATTAGACGTGTTCCACGACTCCTGCTCGTCAGAGTGTAGCTGCGGACCGCTTTTCGCAACTCTCTTGCTTTTGTGCCGTGTTATAACCACTGTGCAGACATGTTAGACTTTGTATCCATTAGGACCGTTCTACCTAACTATCGCCATAGTTTATTATGTTCCCTCACGTTTCGGGAGCTAAAGATGCGAACTTCGTACTAAGAAAACACAGTCCGTGGTATTAGTCGTACAAGTAGCTCAACTAGCAAATCACCTAAGATTAGGACCTGCCGTTATTACACTAGGTGCTAAAGACTGAACCCTAAAAAAAATTTAGCAGAATTTTTTTTATATAATACGAATTTTATATGCTTAGTTAGAGTGTGTGCCGTATCATTAGTATATCAATCAAGTCTATCAATTATAGTGTAATGTATGCCTGTTCTAAATGTAACTCTATAAAATACTGTGACTCTATAAAATGCTGGGACACAATAAACTGAGTGAGGATATTTTACACATTGATATTGGTTTGAAAGTAATCTGTCGTGTAAACAAGTACATAAATTCTAAAACGTAGGCTAACTGCTACGCACCGAACAGTCTCGTTTGCACGGTGGCATCCGGGACGTTTGATAGTCGCCATTGGGTAGAGACTCTCTCTGTTAGGCTTGCGTAATGGCGTGGGCTAACAGAGAAAAACCGTTACCGACGCATGGCGGGTGATAAGGATGTTGATCTGACGAGCACACAGGCTTAGGAAGGACAGTGCCATGCTGGATAACAAGACGCAGTACGAATAGGAAGTTAAAGTCCAATAAATGTAAAATTGCAAGGTGCGGCACAAAATCTTGAGGTATAAGTTTAGTATCGTTGTTTTTTTAGAAGCAAGATCAACATTGATGAAAAAACAATAGTTCAGAGAATGGCTATTTCTTTCAGAAGGCTTCGTGCATCAGTTACTCCTAAAACCTTCCAGATCAGAAACACAAGAAACTTCCTTGCACGAAGTGCGTGCGTGTCTCGGCTTTTAGGCTCCCCATTGCGCAGAGTAGTGCTAAGCGAGGCGAGAAACGTACAATTTAAGACGACAATAAATACCCATTAAGGACAGTGGGTTCGATTATAGCTGGAAGCTTTCGTGACATACGTTCAGGTCAGAGCAAGGAACGCTCAATAGCGGACTTGCTCTGACCTGAAATTGACTTTATGTTGTCGATCAACACAGATGTTAACCTCCGCTCAACTTGCCAAACACATCAGGAGGGGTGTACTTAGAAAAATAATAGAGGGTAGCACATAAGCAAATATCAATGATGAAAAAGGAAGAGGTTGAACATCAAAGGCGAGCCCGACAAATATTACTACTAAGTCGAAATGTAAGTGCGAGGACCTCTAGGAAATATGGACTAAGCTGTAATATTGGTAACGTAAAATGTTGTATAGTTCGATACAAAATAGCCGTAACTGGCATGCAATTTATATGACTTTAGGGTATGCCCTGCGTGAAACAGCAAAGTGCGCAAAGGCACTATTTCGATATATGCTTGATATTTTTGAGTCGACATTAACTACTCTGCTGCTGCTGCATGTACTCTGTGCTGACTTCAATGAAATGCGAACAAACGCAATATTGAGCCAGTGTTGTTTTCTGTGTACAGTCCTGTGAGTTACACAAGGCACACGCGATTAGCACACATGCTTAACAACGCAGGAATAGTTATATGAGCGTTGGATCATTAGTAGACTACAGTGCATGCCGTTTATTCCACTCTTCTATAAACAACGCGTTCCTCTGCTCTTGGACGACGTCTTCCCACTGTTAGAACAGAGATATGACAACTAGGGTTTTGTGTTCAGAATGTATGCACGACTGGGTCCGATTGTTGTTTTGCAGACTAAACAAGATTTTTTATTATACAGGATTTATTTGATAAGGATAGCTGATTTGCTAATCAACAGACAAAAATAAGAATAAAAATAGCCGAATCGTTGGAACGATCGGACTGCTGTTGCTTCTGCTGCTAAAACTGCTACCGGTGAGTACCAGACAAACGCGCATTACGGCTGCCGACGACGGATTATCTGAACCGGCGACAATGTTTAATCATCACGGAGCTACGACTGGCTTAAGCCAGGCGTTAAGAAGATTGCAGCCAGCGGTCTGCAGGGATGTCATATGGGAAAAGCTTTGGCGGCACCAGGTCTCAGTACCTATCGCCGATACGAAGAGAGATGCCCAAATCTATCTCTATCGCTCTCTCTTTCTCTCTCTCTATCTCTGTATATATATATATATATTATTTTCAGTGAGCACTATCTGACCGACTGAGCCTTTCAACTTTGTTTAACTGACCTATCCGCTGTTAGTTGAGGCGACAGCCAACGTAATCGGCTTTCAGTTGAATAGTTGCTGTTTAGTTTGCCTTAGACTTGCCGTTGTTTCAAAGAAGACCACCGCGAACAGTGTCAACGTACATGTGTGCATTTCAGCAGCAATTTGTTGTCGTGCTGTACAAGTACATTGCCTGTATTACCAAGATGCATTTAGTAACGTATGTTTACATTCAACTGTTTGCAACTGTTTGTTTATTGACATTTCTTGTAGATAATTGCACACATTAATTTCAAGCTCCATTAAGCACATAGCTTGTTCGGAGCCCCTTTTATGAATAACAATGTATAATTTATATATGCCATTTTCACCTATTTACAATATATTGCAACATTATTGTATTTTTATATCACTTTTAATCACATTGCTTTTATCACATTGCTTTCTCAAGTACATTTGCAGTGCACAAGTACATTGCCTGTATTACCAAGATGCATTTAGTAACGTATGTTTACATTGCTTTCTCAAGTACATTTGCAGACACGGGCGATAGCCTTTTCTGCAATAGTTATAATTGTTTGAATTTATGGAATAATAGAAATTTCAAGCTCAATGAAGAGTTATTGAACTTAAATAAATTTGCCGTCCGGAGAAGACGATCCCATAAAAAAAACATGTGAGCGTTTGTGGACGGACACTCGCGATAGGCTAGGATATTTGTGTGACTCAATGCTGCGTTCTAATGTTCTTTCCGATGTGTTTGCGTTCTCGTAGCTATTGGGCTCGTATGTGCTCTTCCTCTCCAGAATGAGAAGAGGAGTCGCCGCAGAACAATTTGACCCTATGCGACCTTCGCCCAGAGCCAACAACGACAACCCTGTCAAAAGCGAGAAGCTCGAAGCTGACAAACAACTACCGAGCTTTTGCTCGAACTGCCAGTCTCGACCGGCGTGAATTGGCCGCCCAAGACACACGAGCTAAATACACATACACCTGCAACGATTTTCTGTAATGACTCACCAAACAAGAAGGCAACATTGGTGGTTTCCGTCAGCATTTGTAACGCGTATCTGCTTAAGTACACCTTTCAACCACGCCTTAGCTAACTTCTGGTGTGTGCGTATTTCCGCACTACCGAAAACTGATGCCGAACTCTTGAGTAGCTACTTAATAATATACGTTTATGCGAGTTGCTGTAGCTTCACGGCCTCTCTCTCTGTCACTGCCTAGAATCTGGCCCCTATTTGCTCGCAACATGCCAGCATGACATTCCTAACGCACTGACAACAACAAGCGACAGTATCTTTAACGTTCACAGATTCTCAATAACATTACAATCGAAACACTTCGTGCATACGTCATTCGTCATTCATTGTCGATTTTGGGTCCGTGTCAGTCAGCCCTGGCTAAATCCAATAAGGACACACGATCTCATCTCCAGTACGCTCGTATTCAACCCCCCGCATACCCCGGAGCGAGCCGGTCATTTGTATGTCGTTGTTTTAACAAAGGTTTTTATTATGACTTATATCCAGGTATCACAATTATTATTATTATTATTATTGTCGGTGACCACTCGACATCATCTCGGCGTTGTCTCTCTCTAGTTCCATTGACACGCTCTCTCTGTGTCGGAGGAACGCAGTCGATCTTGGTTCCGCTGTGGCCTCAAAGAGCTTCTAATATCTATAATAATAATACAATACAGCATCGGAAACAATTCGTCGAAGCGGGGCGTGCCATGCGATCAGACAGACAGGTCGCACGTTGATGACCGTCCGAAGATTGTCCTTCCTTGTGACCTCTCTGCATACAACCCGGATACGTATTGATTGATGGTGAGGGATGTCGTCGACGCTGATAGGCAGTTGTTAAGCATTTGCCAATTGCAAACTTGGTTGATTTTGGCTGTTGCCTGCTGTTGCTGTTAGAGTTGCTGAAGCTGCTGCTGCTGCTGTTGCTGCCAAATATCTGCTAACAAATCTGCGGTTCGTTTGTGTGGCCAAAGACGCTGGTGAGCCCTTTCCACCGGGGTCGTGTTCAATAATAATAATAATAATAATAATAAGGCGCCTGCCGAACACTTCATCTATGCGTCGTATGACGACGTGTCCGTTTTCTCGTGAGTGAGTGAATGTTCCGTTAGCTAGCCGCCAGTCGACGGCGCCGTCAAAGTTCGTCCATAACAACAACAACAACAACAGAAGCAGCAGCAACAACGACAACAGCAACAACAACAGCAACAGCAACAACAACAACAACAACGGTCAACACGGTCAAACCGAGACAACGACCACTGTCATTAACGGTTGTTTTCGTTCGTTGTCGCGCCGCTGTTAACGGCCGTCGACAACAACCACGAAACCAGCAGAAGCAGCAGCATCGGTATCTGTAGTAGTAGTAGCAACAGGAGCGGCAGGCCAGTGCAACGCAACCACCAGAACGGAAAACCGCAGCGCTCCCGCAGCGGCATCAGTCGATCTGCATGCTGCACCTTCTTCGCCAACATCATCGACCGAGCCATCGGTATCGCCTGCTTGGCTTGTTCTGATCCCCCCTCCCTTCATCCCTTCAGCCCTCCATACCTCATTCCCTCCCTCGCTCGCGTCGGGTCGACAGGAGACAGGAGACCCTTTTCGCTGCCCGATCGCTATTCGGTCTAGATCTTCCTCTCGGACGTCTCGTGTCGGCTGTCTCGTTCACTGCCGAAATAACTGTTGTTCAGTTCTGCTTCGGCTTCTGATTGTGCCGAACCAGCTTCAGTTGTGATTGCGGACAGACGGCCGCCGAACGGACGTTTGCTCGCTCGCTCTGCGCAAGCTTTCTCTTCGACAACTGACGCTTGCCTTGCTGATTGACGGGACCTGCTGAAGCACGCGAAGACATGAGGACGTTCACCGTACTCTTCGTCGTCGTCGCCGCCATTGCGGGTGAGTTCGCCTTTTCGAGGAGATATAGGAACATCGCCAGCGGTCACTCTAATTTGGATTGTTTGAACTTGACCAGGATTGCTACCCCGACCACGACGACGACGACTACTACAACTACTATTCCTTCTACTTCTATCACTCTTTTGTATGTTCTATCACCTCTACAATGAGTCTAGTGTTACTGGTCCTACTTCAAGTAATGGAAAACAGTGGTTTTTCCTGCCAATGGGGCATCCAGCAGGTGGTGAAGACTAGTACGCCAGCATCTAGGAGGTGCTGCTCAAATCTGGCTCGCATCTAGGAGTTGTTACGCAGCAACAAGTTGCTGCTTCAAATGTCCAATGATCACAGATCAGAGCTAGGACTCATACTATACTGCTTGGTGGGCTAAAATCGGAATATGCTCAGCCAGGGTGCTGAACTTTTTTCGGGCTGAGCCTCAGCCAACATTAACGTCCGCGGGTTTACTTTCGCAATGCTTCGTCAGACGGACCCCATCGATACAGATGTGCAACGGTGGAGATCGAACCCGTGCAGACCCTATGTGTCTCCTTCGGTCGCGAGGCGCACGCGAATGCGCCACGCCACCGGGCTCGACAAAAGTATAGTCTACATTTAGGTTTCAATCTTCTATTCCGTACGATGTGACATCATCTGTTTGCACCTCCTTAAAACACTCGACCGTTATGGGCGGCCTGACAACTGGACCGTCGCCAGATGTTGGACGAGGCCACGCAATGTTCCTTCCAGTCTTAACGCTAACGAAACTTCTCCGGGCAGAAAACGTTAACCGCTAAACGCACAGAAAATTAGCTCATAGCTAAACGGTCTGTATTTACGGTAGACGGTCAAAGGATCCAGGGGGCCAACTATGCCTTATACTCGTGTTGCTACATTTTGCTATCGTTTTCGCCATTTGCTTCCGAATCTCTCAACGGATCTCAGTCGAGCGTAGAACAGTAAACGATGATACTACTAGCAAATAACACACGCATATTTTCTCATCGCATATTGCTCATGAGTAAAAACAAAAATACTTGGGTGTCCATCACTAGCAGGTTACATAAGTGTGGCATAGGTGTAATTGGGACGACGATCGATGGTTCGTAGCATTACGTGGCGGTCTGAGCGAGATTCCCAGCGGAAAAAATACAAAAAACTGGACGTACAATTACAATTTTTGAGACGATTGCGTTGGAGATGCTCTCGCACCACGATTCTCGAGATTCTTTCGTCCCTAGATTCCTACTGAACGAACTGTAATCTAACTGCTCTAGGCCAGCTCCCACTGAGCACTCTATAACATAATTGCCGTAGGTCAGCTCAGGCGAGCAGACTTGCTCGTTATTTAAGATTTGTTTTATTTATCATTATTTCATCACTTTTCGGTATTGTCAAATAATTGTTTTTGTTTTATATCAAATAACCCACAACTTAACGATCCATGATCCATCCCCAATTCTAAGGGCCTCACTCACTAGTGTTCTGTTTGTATGACGGGTACCCAGGTGGGCGCACACACAATTCTATTCCCTTGCAGCCTCGTTTATTGGACATTGAAAAAAGGCACCACTATAAAAAAAAACATTAATTGTGCAATGATTTTATATCATTTTCAGTGGTAGGAAGTTATGCTCAGGATTCAACGCGAAAGTGCCTGGACTGCATCTGTCATGTAAGTAGTGCTTTACAATTACTCTTTTCGTAGTTAATTTTAACTTAAATGAATTAGCCAAATGAGTTATTAATTAGAAGTTTAATAAGCCAGGCAAACATACTGTCTATGAAACTGTCAGTGTAAAGCTTACGTAGCTTAATGTAGCTAATCAGCAAAGCAACGCACTATCTACCGTGATTACGTGTCAGAGTTGTAGAATGTATAATTTTTATATATGCGTATGTGAAAATCAAATCATAGTTTCATAGTGCCAAGAGGAGGACTGTGTAAGTAGATTGTGATACACGCGCCACGTATATATATATATATATATATATATATATGATGTTACAAGTTGCCTACAAGACAGAAACAGCAAACGATAATGATCTTAAGAACTTATTGAACTCGTGTACAGCGATGCCGATATCCTAAATTTGAAACTAGTCGCAACCAGTAAATATCTCAAAACATAAAGTGTGGCTGCAAAATTAAAAAAATACTTCTAAATATATAGGTCACATTCGAATGTGACGTCATAATAATACGTCAAAGTGAATCGCTTTTATCACTTTTGTTATCATTCGCAATAAACTTTAAAAACTCACACTAATCGAGTAATCAGAATCCCTACTATAGAACAAAATACGTCGCATACCTCTAGCTATATTAATCCGAAGGCAGTACTTCCCAATTCTTCGAGTGTCAGAGGAAAAAAACAGTCAAGCCGATAAGATGTTCGGGTTGGAGATTAGGATATAACCTGATAACATTCCCGCTCACGTATCTTGAACACGTGTGAGTATTGAGCACTCTTGCCCTTCTATATATATATATACCTCTAAAATCGTAAAATCGTATGTATATATATATATATATATATATATAATTCTCGTTCTACATATGTTTTGTTTGTTTCCACAAACTAGTGTACAATGTACAATTTTTTTACGCAAAAGTTCCTCTATTTAGTTATATACTAATAATAATTTTCATCGTTTTATGATAATATTCAGTAGTGATATCGCAAAATATCAAAACCGATATATATATATATATATATATACGTTTGTTCGATCAATACATTTATTTTAGTTGTATTCATAACCAATTTTCTTAAATTTGCAAATCTTAAGAAGATCGCTTCGAAAGAGTACGTCGTGCCGGTTTCGAACTTCCGACTTCCAATGTTAAAGTCGCCGGCCATCCTCTTCAGTCCATCCGGTCGACGGGACATATAAATATATCATATCTGAGTTCAAATCATTTCACTGTTTTAAACTTTCACGTACTTGCCACAATACATCCTTTCGGTGTTCATGTATGGGCCAGTCGGATTGAAAAACATATCTACGTGTCTACGTGTCACCAAAGTAATCAGCGGGACATGCAATTCTTTGGAGAGATAAAAGTAGGCGCAATTTGCTCTGGGCCCAAGCATATGAGATCATGATTTCGATGAAGAAAGCAAGCAGAACTCTTCAACAACTACTTGACTAGCAGATTAACCTACCCTGTAGGCATTTATGAGCCGTTTACATACTTGCTATGTCACTGCACAGTCGTCATAAGCAGACGGTGGTGAGCCAAACAGGAATCTGGGGCAGTACATTATTTCTGTTACTGATAAGCGACGCCTTCAAAGTAACAGACGACTTCCTCCCGGTACTAGTCAGCGATAACGATATATCCCTCGTTTTACCCCTGTTCTCCTATATATATATATATATATATATATATATATATATATATATATATATATATATCTGAATGTGTTTTTGCGTCAAACGCATATGTTCCAATAGTACTGCGTAGCCATTTCATTCTGTAGTGCGTGGATGTTGGAATTGTGTAGATGCATGCAATCGAGAGATAAATTCATATATGTATTATATATGAACCACTCGCTCACCGTTTACTTAATGTTTTGTACCTTTACGCAGGCCTCAACTAAGTGTAACCTTAGCCAAGGCTGCCACAATTCCGGACCGGATTCCTACTTTTGCGGCCCATACACTCTCTCCTACGCTTACTGGGCCGACGCCGGCAAGCCAGGCGAGGGCAAGTTCGATCGTACGTATGCGAAGACACAAACCTAAAATTTACATCTTTAGTGCCGTCTATATATATATATATATATAGAGAGAGAGAGAGAGAGAGAGAGAATATAATGCATTTAACAGACACACGCAGCAATCTTAGTAGTAAATAAACATATTTCTGTTTATAAAATAAAGTCGGTAGAAATAAAATTAATGAATTATATATTTACATATATTAGACATCCATAAACTTCATGTGAACTCAAATAAGTGATGCATATAATTTCCTATTAGTAAATTTATTTGCAACAGAAACTTTAAGATAATTGAATCTTTTCACTCCACTAAGTACTAAAATCTGTGAGGGGCCGATAAAGTATAGGAGGGGTTTAAAGTGAGGGGTTTGGTGTCGTTATGACGACGATCAATTAACGTGGCTCATTGACGTACAATGGCATTAGCGTGGGTTCACACTTCAACTTACACGTTAAAACGTTGGAAGTCATGTTCCGTATTAAAGCCGTAAACGGGGGTTGGGAGTCATGATCCGTATTATAGCCGTCAACAAGGATCACATAAATGTTCAAAGCATGTTTTTTGGCTCAAGATTTTTCATTACCGGAGATGCGTCTGAAGTACTCTCCTTGAGAAAATGATCGCAGAGGTCTTTATCGGAGAACTCGACATAACGTAAACCGGCTAATGGCGACTAAACAGGTCTTATGAGAGATCTTCGGTAGCAGTAAGCACCTCGGTCGCTAATTTGATGGAAATGTGAAGAAACAAAAGGTGAACTTGATTTGGTGTTGCACGATTTACTAGAGGCCGTCGACATACTGTTACTAACAAGGACCTTCTAGCAGAAGATGTTTAACCTCAAAAATATGCAAGGGATTCATTCACCCTAGATACGCACCACTAATGTGTGTGCAAGTACGCCAAAATTCATGAATACTACACTCGACACGGTAGAAGAAATTCTCCTCCAACACTTTCCTTTGAAATTAACCTGTTTTCCTCTAAATGTTACTCGTTCCTCGCGCAGCAAGCCAACCAACAATTAGCAGTAGTTAAGCTCCTTTAGGTAAATAATTTTACTTAAACACGGTCAGGTTTATATATATATATATTTCAATCGATTGCATGTTTACTTACGCTCAAGGGGTTATGTCGATACAATACAATCAATCAATCTTCTTGATTACATTGCCAAATAATTCCTTTCTTCAATCTCTATACAAATAAAACTATCAATCCACAGTCACTCCATTAAGAAACGACGTCAATCGACGTATATATCATGAAGTGCACAAGTTTGTGAAAGCCTCAATTCAGTCAGAATATCAGGAGTGGGGGTGCGCTTGCTAGGCGGCAATAGGCTGTATATTATTATTATATTATTATTATCATTATTACTATTATTATGGAGGTTTATTATTTATTACATGTTAAACGATGTTACAGTTGAGAGGTCTGAACGTATTATTGCAAAGTTTTTTTTAATATTTAGTTCACTCCATGGCGCCTAAAATAGATGCCGCGTTTCCTCTGCAAACGGCCAAGGACAACGCTTGCCTCAAGAATTGACCCTCTCTTCGGTCGTTCGTGACCTCCTGAATTCGCTTGCTCAAATCTTTGAGAAATGCTTCGGTTCCCTTGCTGATTGGTCCTAGTGTCTCCATGGCAATAGGCACAAAAATATATCTTGTTTCCAGTCCTTTTTTA
The DNA here is from genome assembly GCA_003439945.1 of Dermanyssus gallinae. NCBI lineage: Eukaryota > Metazoa > Arthropoda > Arachnida > Mesostigmata > Dermanyssidae > Dermanyssus > Dermanyssus gallinae. The sequence goes on along the minus strand of QVRM01000588.1, from coordinate 18,720 downwards.
TTATTATTATTATTATTATTATTATTATTATTATTATTATTATTATTATTCAACCTGTACATTTACCGACTGGCTTTGATAACCAAAAAAATAACTGTATTACTAGAAAATAGTATTAATAAAGTTAGTGATAATTTTGCATTATGTTTATTCGTTTGGTACGTGGTATTTACTAGCACAAATATATGTCGAATAGTAATAACGTCGTTTCCTCTGATTGGTGTGTGTTTGTGTGTTTATCTGCGGGATGTGCGGGACATTACGCGCGGGACCTGCGCGGGTTTGCGGCTGACTTTGCGGGCGCCAAGACTTCGAGAAGTGCCTGAAGGACAAGACGTGCGCCGAGACAACAATCGTCCAGTACATGAACAAGTGGGCCACCGATTGCGACGGAGACGGCCGAGTCACGTGCTACGACTACGCGCGCATTCATAAGGGCGGCCGAAACGGTTGTCCAGCCAAGTGGGTCGATGATACCGACTTCTGGGCCGCCTTCACCGAGTGTATGGCTCGCACCTAGACCAATCATACCGAGCAAGTCGCACCAGCACCAGCAGCAGTAGCAACGACAACGACAACAACAACAACAGCAGCCATCATCTGTGCAGGAACTAATCCCTACGCAGACTGCAGGACGCCCGTCCAACCATTCATCGTCGCGGTTGTTGGCCACACCTATTGCTCATGCCTTCGGGATCGCCTCCTCGTCTTGGCCACATCGATTGCCATTGGCTTTACATAGTCGAATCAGGCTAGCGAAACTACTCCTAAGATATATCTCTCTCCCTCCATATATATATATATATATATATATATATATATATATATACAAATGTCTCAAAATACTTCACACAAAGATACCGGCTATGGACAAGCAAATATATTTGTTGTCAAACGTCCAGGTAGAATGCTTGCATTTACGACTGCTAACTCCAGCCAGGTCCGTTGACGAATATGAGCGAATGAGCTGCTCTCTCAAATGTGAATAAATTGACACATTAATGTCCATTGGATTAAGCATTTTCAGTCTTTACTTAACTGAATACACGCTTTGAGATTGCCGAGAAAGAAAGAAAGACTCGTACTTATCCAGAGCGTTGAATACGGCCACCTAGACAAGGCCGGCAATCATATCCGGTTTAGTTTATTCTATACCTATCGGTATACCCTAGCGATATGTGGTTTTGTTCCGCCACTTTACCTTGCCATTAGTACCTTATAACTACAGATACCATCGGTAGTTTCTGTAGGAGGAGAATACAGCTCGGTTCAAAGCTATGCGCCGCCGTAGAGCTAAAAACTGTTGAGATAAAGCTAGCGTAATGTTCAATCAAACCTCTATTCAGACTAAAGTTCAAGTACTTATACTCGCCTATCTTCGTTTATCCGAGAATTCCAAGCGTGTGATAAACAATCCATAAATATTTTGTAAAGAATACACTATAACAACAAGGAATATCTGGTTTAGCTAGCATGGCGGCATAATCTGATATAACCCATGTTTCTATAGCAGCTTGCTTTGTAACATTGCCTATATTTATATTTACGCCTTGTTAGAAAACTACAGGTTTAAGGGTACTCTAACAGCAGAGGTTAATAGTGGCCTTTATAGCCTCTGGCACTGAAGGTTGTCAACGTTTTAAATGCACTTTAATTCAAAAGTGCTACATGGCTACAAGTTTCTACAATTTTGCGGTCAGCATCCACTTAGCCCTATAAAGGTCAAATAGTCGACATCTAAAATTGTTCCTTTAATCAACAATACAAGGTTACCATACATATTGCAAATACGTTGGGCAATTGCATAAACATTCACTGATTCAGAAACTAGTCATATTTAGTTCGAAAACAATGACGTAATTTTCCGTCACCGAACGCAGCATGCTGACATTAGCGAGTTAAAGCCAGGTAAGAAATCAATATATAACTTTACACTACTTTTGACAGGCAGAGCTTCACTCACAAGCTACTTTTAACAGGAAGAGCTTCACTCACAAGCTACTTTTAGCAGGAAGAGCTTCACTCGCAGACTCGTTTGCGTCCCTAAGACTGGAGAAACAATACTCCTGTCTGTCGTCTTCTATATGAACAGATATTTACGGACGATAGCCTTATCTGCAAATTATTCTCAACTGTTGCAATTGTTTGAAACTGTAAGCTGAATGATGGATGGTTGAATTTAAATACATTTGAGCTCTCTTGAGAGGACGGTCCTACGACTGAAAAACTTCCTTCCGCACTCTCTCCCTTTCCTTTTTTCTCACTACCTGTCTGTTTTGTATTAATTAAAGCAGAAGTTAAAAGAACTAAGACGAAAGAAGCGGAAGTTATAACGGATGTTTTTTAGAAAGCAATTCGCTAGATTGATTGATTCTCGCAGAGGTCCGCGAACGATCAACGCAATGCTACGAAACGACCGCCGCCACAAGGATACGTTTGAATTTGAGCTTCGTTCGTGGTCGGTCGGGCGGGCGGTCGGTTGTCTGCTTGCTGTTGACACGACTCTGTGTGTTTGTGTACGATGGTGGTGTTCTGGGCGAGCCAACGGGCGAAAAACTTCCACTCAGCTGTTGCAGGTTTGCCGGCCAACAAGAACAACAACAACAACAAATGTCAGCATAGCACACAATAAAAACAACAGTAACAACAAATGTCAGCGTAGCCCAGAATAAAAACAACAAATGTCAGTGTAGTCCAACAGCAACAACAACCAGTCGTCATGCAGTCCAATAAGGCTGCTACTGTTGTTGTTGTTGTTGTTCGTCGCGGTTTGTTGTTGTTCATGATGATGACGATGATGATGATGGTGTTGGTGATAATGATGACCAATGGGTGGATTAAGTACGCAGTCAGCTGTTCGCTGAAAGTAGCATTTCTTTTACTTGTTACAGCGTTTGCTGCTGCGGGTGCTGCTGTTGCTGCCGGCCTCGCCTTCCCCCTTCTTCTGTGACTGCTGATTGTTGTTGTTGTTGTTGTTGTTGTTGTTGTTCTTGCAATTGTTGTTGTTGTTGTTGTGTGGTCTCAATCATATTGTTGAGTTCATTACTTAATACTAACGATTGACGTGGATGGACTATGTGAAGGTGAATTTACGTCTACCGAACAGCGGTAAATACGTGCGGTGCTGTTGGCTCAGGTGTTGCGACGAGGATGACGTCGGTGAACGGTGAACAGAGGGAAATGAGTTGATTTAGTTGAGAACGCTCTTCACACGTCAGCAACACCAGCATACATGCGAGCATAGCTAGCCAGCTAGACATTACAGACTTTATCATCATCGTTGGTTGTCGTCGGCGTCATCGTCCTGCAATTACTGCAATTGCACACGATTGCACGCAGTGCGAGGTGAGGAACTAATATGGCCTTCAATGATTGACCACTGAGGGGTAGCGAGCCTCAACTTTCGTCGGTTGGCCGGCGCCTCCCCCCCTTGCCCCCCAACTCTTGCCACTCGTTTCGAGCTCGTTTTCAAGTGTTCAAAGAGGTTTCGCGGTCTATAGCCTCTCGTAGTGCTTTCGCATTGCTTCGTAAGACGGACCCCTTACCTACATGAAAATAAATGTGCAACCGCGGGGATCAGACCACCCCAAACAATACAAATAAAGTGCTGCAACGGCGGGGAGCAGACCACCACCCAATTTGATACAATCAGTGTGCAAAGGACGGCGGGGATCGATCCCGTTAATCCTCTACTACAAAGTCAGTTGAAGAGACCAGAGTCAGCAGAGGTCTACAGCTGACTCGTCCGGTGGTCGCAAGCGGCGCACGCGAATAACGCACCGCGCATGCCGCCCCACCGGGCTCAACGCTATCATCTCTCTGACACTGTCACTCTGTCGCTCTGTCTGTCTGAAGACTGTCTCTGCGCTCTTCTCTAGTCGAACGCAAGGCAGCTCGATTCGAACGAATCAACCCATCATTCGTCGATTTGGACGATCGTATCACCAGACTCAAGCTATGGATTAGCTATTATTTATTGGTTCTCAGTTTGGAGTTTTTTAGAGTAGTCGCTCCAGTCGAGCGCAGCAGTATAAAGTGAGCCTTTACCGCGTTTCAAGTCATTTGATTTTCTATCGTTCCCATTCACCGTCGTCGTTTTCTTCAACCATTTATCGGGTGGGAGATGGGCAGCATCATTACTTACCTAAATTAATTAATATATATATATATATATATATATATATATATATATATATATATATATATATATATATATATATATATATATATAATTATATGCCTCGTCTTCTTCACGTATTTGAACCCAACTTAAACAATTAACGCCGCCACCGATTAGCGAAATTTGGTCTGCGTGTAGCTTATGAATGACGCTTGTCTTTAAAATGCCTATATATATATATATATATATATATATATATATATATTGAGCCGTCTACTAGCCATATGTCACGTACGTGTGCGATCTATATACGCAGAAATGAACTATTACATTTGTTGCCGTGGCTATTTTGGACACAATTGTGTTGTTAATGCTAGTGTTATACACCAGTCGTAATAAAGAGATGCGGAACATCGTTTCGACGGTTGGTTACCTTCGGTTCTTGTTTGTTTATATATGTGTGCATGTAGGTATATATATATATATATATATATATATATATGTTCTGCCTGCCTGTGAGAATGCATAGGGTATGGTTTGCCTGTTTGTTTGTTATTTAAGGTAAATTTTGTCTATGATTTGTTAGGTTCATGAACGCAATGATCGCCGCCATCTCTTCAAGTTGTACCATGCGAAACTTCTACTTCTGACTCGTTTGGGATTGCCAGCGCCATCTACACGATTACTTTGACACGTGAGATCTTATTATGCAGAATATTATAATTACTACTATGTTAAGTGCTCTGTGCTTGAGCAACATTAGCTGTCGCAGTCCGGCGAAATCTGCCTTGCTATCTGTATGTATATGTATGCATATATATGTATACATATATCTTTTAATAAATTGAAACCCCCTTCCCTAGACCGCAAATTTATTTTCATTTAACTATTAATCATTGAGTTTACAATTTCCAATATTAACAAATGTTTAACAATTGAGAGATTTTTGCAGAAAAAATGCTATCGCCCGTGTCTTCTATATATGTATATACTATATATATATATATATATATATATATATTATATATATATATATATATATATATATATATATATATATATATATATATATATATATATATATATATATATATAATGTGGTGGTCGCTGTGTGTGTCTCCAAATGCCCTGTCAGGTCTCCAGCATCGAGATGTTGTCGTCTTCGCCAGCGTCAACATCGCCATCGACGGAGGAGATGTACCGGGCGTACTCCATTGGCACGATGCTGCAGAACCTCATGCCGCCGTTGAGCATTGAGGCAGCCACCGTGTACAAGGACAGCATCATTCTCGGTAATGCCTTGTTGCAGCTGGCATGCATTTTCTCTCTTTCACTCGCATATAAACCTGCCTGGCAGCGGCCCGGCTTTTTTTTTCAAGGAGGTGTTTTAAATTCTAGGTTATCTTCTATCTAATTATTGATATGTTTAGGGTTTCTCCAACAATATTTGTGGCAGCAAGGTTACTGGCGTATCGTCTATTGTCAACGAGCATCGCTTAAGGAAATTTGGTCAACAACGAGGATCGAACCGGCGAGTTGACTAGCACCCCACTAGGCCCCTAGACCACGCCTCACGTCGGACTTCTCTCCGCCGAACTGGATTTTAAGTCTCTGTTAGTCTATATATATATACCAGAATAACCAGATGCATTTGGCACCGTAGCAGTGCTAGATAGCAAATGGCCTGTTGCTGGCAAGTTTTGAGGGCTATTTGAGGACAGCTCTGTGATAAACACATTTGCAATAAATCATTATCAATATTGGGCTTGGTATCTTGCCAGCCGTAACCTTTTGCAGCAAGGCGGTTACTTTAAGTGGTACTTCGCGGTTGACCTGTTGGTTCTTTTAATGCAACTTTTTCCAAGAGTGAACTATCACCAGTGCGTATATCGCTATACACATTAATTTCTGCATAATTCCCTATCTCCACGGATCCACATGTTGAGCTTTTTACAGACATGCCCTAAGGCAATAGCGGAATTAATACGTTGTCAACTGGTATGGCACAGTAGAATTATCTTCATTGCGGCTATGAGCAAGCTGCCTAGTGTCATTAGGAGCGGTCATCCCCAGACTGATCTGCGTCTCTATGCAGGATCTCGTCAGAAGGTGCTTATGCTTTTCAGCAGTAGTTACTTTCGTTTCCAACATACCCTTGCAACCTCGCGCAACTATCTAGACCCACCCGATCTCGGAGTAAACCTTGTCATGGCGGAAGCGCTAATTATAGGGCAAGGCAAATCGGTCGTTTTGCTGTAACAACCTTGCTGCGTCTGGCTGGTACAAAGATTTGTTTCACGAATCACTTTACATGTAGATCTTATGATTCGAACGGAGTTTCTTTCAAGCATTAGACCAACGAAGTAGAAAATCTATGGTAGTTGCGGCGGAGATTGAACATCCTTATAAACTATCTTGAACGATCGTTCTGACATTTTTTGGCTTAAAACTTGCATCAAAGTCATATTGCGATATCTCATACATGGGACAGCCTTGCAGTGTGCTAATTAGAACATCAAGACGGAATTAAGCTATTGGTCTTGAGGCGAGCATGTAAGAGCAGTGGGACAAAAAATACGTAATAGAAATTAGTCTTTTTGTCCCACTGCTCTCTTTGAAGAGAAGGCCAGGGTTCTTCATAACAGATCAAAAATAATTTTATCATATTCTGTGACAGGTCAAGGGTTATCACGTCCCCGATAATCAAAAGTGACGATACGCAAATATTTAGTTGAGCATGCAACTTTATTGAGTGAGCAGTGAATATGGCTATTTTGTCGTTAAAATTGTAGATTGTATAATCCAGTTTTTGGAAGAACAAACTTATGTTGACCTGATACAGTACTTTATATATTAGAAATTGATTATCGCGCAATACAGTTTCCTCGTATTTGGTCAGCAGCATTTCTTTTAGATTTTAGATTCAAATCCAGTCGTGGCCATTTTCCCCTTCTTCCAGGTTTGCGTTGTTAAATTTTATCAGAAGTTCATTTCACTCATCTGCCTTCGCTAGCTAGGTTTAAATTATTGACCATCGCAATTATCCGTATATCAACATGCAGTTATGCTTTAAGTATCGCCCATGCCGTAGATGGTAACCTGTACCGCTACAGTTTCGTGTACCCCTGCTTGCCGGCCTATTCACCTAACGCGGTGAATGTACATGCCGATCTCTCCTCACTTGATTACCTTGCAAAAAGATAAGTGATATTTGGTGAATATATATTTTTGTTTCCCATATTCTTTGTTTGGTTATGTGCTCTCATATGGTTCGATATCGTTTGGTCGCACTTTTAAATTTCAGGTATGAAACAGGGCCAGTTGCTTACGATCAGGATAAGTGAGCATTCGTCGGCTAAGGAGGAAACACCGTATACGATTAGCAAGAGCAATACGACCAAGAACTTTCTCAAGAAGCCAATCACTCAGCTAGCTGCGGTTGAAGAACATGAGTTGCTTGTCTGCTTGTCGGATGGTCTCGTGAGCGTCTATGGCGTCGCGGACCACTACCCGTTGGTGCAAAAGGTGTGCTTAAATAGACGCCGACTCTCACATGTAGCATACGTATCTAAAACGTTCCAACCAAACGTGCCTTTACGTCGCGCTCATCGCGTTGGGGCTACGTTTTGTCATATATATATGTATATATATTATATATATGGATATATACATTATTTATTTTTTTATAGGCGAGCACTGCCGAGTGTGCAAAGTATTGTAAATGATTAATAATCATCACAATATTATATATATATATATATATATATATATATATATATATATATATATATATATATATATATATATATATATATATATATATATACATATATAATATATATATATATATATATATATATATATATATATATATACAATGCAATTGTCGGTTTCAGATCGAGAAATGCCGCCCTGCAAGAGTGTTTGCCTTGTGTACAAAGCGTGTAGAGGTACATACTGATGGGAGCAACGACGATAGAACGGAAAAAAACAGTACGCTATTGAAGATGTGCATTGCCGTCAAAAGGAAGCTACATGTCTTCTACTGGAAGCCTAAATGTAGAGAGTTTTGGGAGCATCCACACGACCACGTTCTGCCCGACGAGCCTCGCACACTCATATGGTCCAGTGACGATCATCTCATTGTCGGCTACAAACTCGGCTACGTATTATTGCGCGCTAATCAGTCGGGAAAGCTGACAGAACTGTTTTCCATTCCGCGACCCGAGCCGCTTGTCGCGCGTTTACGCAACAACGACTTTGGAATGGTTCTCGAAAAACAAGTGATCCTTGTAGGACCAACAGGAAGTCCGACTCAAAAATTTTCTATCAACCTGAGTGATGTGCCCATCTCAATCGTGTACGACTATCCGTATCTACTGGCGCTGTCGACCGCTGCAGTTGAGGTGCACACAATCAGTCCTCGTCTAAGCATTCAAAAGATTAAGGTAAGCCCTGATGCCATACTCATTATGAAGACCATTTCTTCAGGATCTTACGCCGTATGCAGCTAGAGACCCACGTACACTGGATTTGTAAACAGTGCACGAGCTCTTTTCTCCGTCTTACAGAAAGGCTTGTATCATTCAGGCGCCCTTATGTGCTTATGTGGATGAAATGATTTCCATTGCAGGTTCCTCAGCATTCGAGGGCGCTTGCTCTAGTGGTATGGAAGAGCGGGGCAGTATTCGTCGTTTCTACGAATCACTTGTACTGTCTTGCGCGCACCCCGGTCAGCGACCAGATGCAGGCCTGTAAAGAAGCGAAGCAATTTCCTCTTGCGCTGAAGTTGACGAATTTGTTGGATGCACCAGACGAGGAGAAAACGTTGTGCAAATTCCACATACAGAACCTGTTGGCGTTTAACGATTTCGTCAATGGAAACTTTCAGAAGGCCTTCAACCTGTTCGAAGAAATTCACACGGATCCACTTCACGTCATCGGCTTATTTCCGATATTACTCAAGGAGCAGTACCGTAAGCTGCTGCTCTACCCGGCTCCGATTCCCGATCTCGGGGACAAGCTGGAGAACGGCTTGACATTGTTAATTGAATATCTCAAAGCCTCAAGACGGGTGATCATCAGCCAGCCGGGCGAAAGTGTCAAGGTTGGCGGCATTCTCGAAGGTACTAACGCTGTCCGGCCGAAGAAGCAACTGCTCCAGATTATAGACACGACTATTCTCAAGAGTTACCTACAGACAAACCCTGATCTTGTTGCAACTCTGCTTCGGTTTCGCGACAACCACTGCCACTTAGAAGAATCCGAAGCCGCTCTGCAGAAACATCAGATGTTTGCTGAGCTGATTATTCTCTACGAGCAGAAAGGGGAGCATCGAAAGGCGCTGCAGCTGCTTTCCGAACAGGCGCTCGTACCCAGTTCGCCTTTGCACGGGCACGAACGAACGATAGCCTACTTGCAGCGGTTACCTGTCAAGCATTTCGATCTAATTCTCGAGTACGCTAAATGGGTAATTGATGCCTTCCCCGACGACGGGCTGAAAATTTTCACCGAAGGTAACTGCGGTCGAGAGCAGCTTCCAAGGGACCATGTAATTCAGTTTTTAACGAACGAATCCCCTGCTCTCGTTCTGAGCTATTTGGAGCACGTTGTCCTCGTCTGGAACGACAACAATATCCTGTTCCACAATATGCTCATCCACAAGTATCGGGAACAAATTCTTCGGATGGCCGACGACGACCTCTCTGATCCGCTTGTCATGTCGTTGCGGGACAAACTCATTCACTTTTTGCGGACATCGAATCGATATACAGTAGCAAGCTTTCCGCAATTTTTCCTCAACGATAAGCTCTATTTGGAGTGCGCCATCGTCATGGGAAAACTAGGACGACACCAAGACGCTTTAACAATTTACATACACGTGTTGGGAGACCTGGCTCGAGCCGAAGAGTACTGCCTTGATCAATATATGCGAAACAAGGCGTCCGACAGGGATGTCTTCATTATTCTTCTAAGTCTCTACACTACCCCTGCTGAAATTTGCCTCAAGGTGATTATGATTTTCTTTCTGTTTCATATACGCATATACATAAGCTGGCTCATTGAATATGAAGCTGGCTCTATCAATTTTTTTGCTGGAGGGGATTTTATATATATTATTTGTTTATTTTTAAAAAGCTGTTTTACAAAAGGCGAAATTACAGTAATACGCTATTGGGTGTTTCCCACTTTTCAATCTCTCTCTCCCTACACATATATATATATATATATATATATATATATATATGTGTGTGTGAAGTAAGAGTCCCCTTATTTACCAAATAAGGGGGAGATAAGGCAGTTCTATGTATATATATATATATATATATATATATATAAATAGTCTGAAGTACACATAAGGGTGCGACAAGTGTACTATTTTAGCCAATATCAGCACATCTCAAGCAACGTTCTATGAAGTTCTAATATATATTTCATTTGTTAAAAGGCGTTGGATATTAGCGCTCCAGCTAGTGCTCTACGTACCCCCGACATCATGAAGGTTCTTGAACTTCTCGATCGTCACGTCGACAAACTTGACCCGTTGCGTGCGATCGAAATGCTGCCAGCAGATATTCCACTTCAAAAGTTGGTGCCTTTTGTCATCCGATTGCTTGATAGGCAGTCCACCTATCTATCAAGGGTAAGGGGTATTTTATTCACTGTATTAACAATCATTTGTTAAAATAAGCAGACATTGTCGAGTGACAGCAATAGCTGCGATTGGTAGTGAACCATAGTAGTGGGTAGTAGCATTAATAATGTATAATTGCGGATACAACATGTGTTTACAGATGCAGCCCAGAAATGTTTCTTCCATCACCCTACTGCTGCTCAATACGCATCTTGTTAAAGCATCATTCCATCCATTTAATACTGGTTCTGAGTGTTTTGCCATTGTGATGCCAATTGTAGCGAGACTATTTCCTTACTCTCAAGGATATTCGCCAAGAAGACCATATGTTGGGAAGCTCTGAAGTTTAATACTTCAACTGTCTTAAGAGGTGAAATTGTTTAAACCATGGCTTTCGCATGGATTTGTGTGTACCTTTGAAGAGCAGCATGACATAAGCTCAAAAACCAGTCCACACAACTTTGGTTTTGAATTTTTCACCACAGAATTTGTGCCACTTGTGTTGGTCCGGCAAAAGTCTGGGTCGCGGTCTTGGTTATCAAGTGCGATGGAATTGGCTTTGAACTAATATATCGGTTTGCGACGTCCCGTTGCTTATTCATCGAGGCATTATTCTGAATCTCTAAGAATGCTGCTCTAACGTTTAAAGTACAATATCATTCCGAATTTTCTTTGACAGTATATTTTTTATTTTGACAAAATATTTGCATCGTATTATCAAAGCTTCCGATTGTTCAGTTTTCACATTAGCACCCTTGGCATTTTGCTAAACGCCATTTTGATGTGTACACCTTGCTGTTCACATACCCGCGTCCCTGCTAAACTCCTAGCGCATAAAAAACGCTAGCACTTAGTGTTTTTATTGAACGAAACAATATACTAACTTTCATGGAAGTCGTTCAAAACTTGCAATAATGTGTACAACTCGGAGATTGTACGTGCTTCTCCTCAACTAACTCTGTTCCTACCTTAGAGCATGTACGCTTTCTTTGACAACATGTTTCATTGCGACGAAAGCGATGACAGTTGATGGTCATTAGGCAATCGTATGCATTCAGCGTAAATGCATTTCTTTTGCGAAGCCTAAATAAGGCGAATACCGAATTCACTGAAGTATTCTATAATTAAAAAAACTGAAACGGGCAGGGCGAAGGCAGCTTAATGAGGAGTTGATCGACTACTGCTTCCTCTTTTTGATTGTCGTCATGTTACTAAGAGACAGCAACCTGTGAACATGGCCGTTTCTGTGATTGTTTCAGTTGCGTCTGCACCAAGCCCTTTCGTTGACGGATAACCTGAGCGCCAAGCGATTGAAGTTCGAACTGGAGAAGTTTTTTGTTACCATTGATGACTTGAAGTTGTGCGATTTCTGCCACCGAAAAATTAATCGGTCCGTGTTTGTACATACCGAGGTGGGACAGATCGTTCATTATGCGTGTCATAATCAAGCGTTACATGACGAAGACACCGTCGAATATTGAACGACCGAGTTGTTCATTTTTATTATATATACAAACCCACATGCCGTATTGTTAGTGATATATTTATACAGCGTTAAAGCGGCAGCATGTTTTCGTGCTTTGCTCGACACGATTTGAGTAATTGGGTTCGCCATTGTTGAAGTAGTAATAAACACTCCACTTAGACCACATGTGGAGCTATTTTTACACTGCCCTTCTTGATGAATGTTTGTGCAACAAGTCTTGGTAAAGACCCATGTCATTCAACGAATTACATATATATATATATATATATATATATATATATATATATATATATATATACATATAAAGGCTTAGCAAGTGATTCTGTATTTCGTGGTGTATACAATACGTTAAAGATAGTCGTCTTAGGTTTCGATTTTACTACCTTATCGTATTATGAAACATATAGGATCTTTTCCAGTATTTGTGATTGTGTTATGAATATGGAAGAGTTTTCTATGAAACACATACACATGCCTAGTGTACAATGCGTTCGTGACGGTAAGATTTAGCATTATCATGGCCGAACGTTTTGCATGATTCTATCATTATTATTGCCACAGTGCCTCACCTCAAGGTAAGCTTGACCGGTTGGGCCATGTTGGGACTTAAGACATTTGGTAGCAAAATCCAACCACACGTGAAGGAAACTTGTTTCAATACATATATGGCATATATTTAAATGTGGTTCGGTTTTAGTTTATCTTCCTGGCATGTAAACAGCTGTATTCCTTGTTTGCGTTTAAGGGAATGCATTTGCAATCGAACTTAGATACTGCTTGATAATATTTATCATTTCCTCGTGAAAAGCAGGACTCAGAGCATTTGCAATGCACATTTTTGCAGATAATGTCGATTATTCATCAGGGTGCTCTATTTTTAAGCTGCATAGATTCTTGTAGATTGTGGGCTTTACGAAGGTGTGGCATAAATAAATTTGCTTCTAATGCTAAGTGATTGATTTGTCGTAGTGGCTAAAAGAAATATTGCAACCAGGGATGTTTTTGCGTGATATTATTTGTGTCGAGCTTGCGCGTTCTAACTTAGGTGAATCGCAGTCGATTAGGCCCGATATAGGAAAAGCGATAAAAGGAATGTATCCATTCGCAGACGTGGTATAAATGTAAATGCCTTTACGATGATCTGCTTGCCTCATCTTAACTGCTGTGGTAGTAGGTAACTCCACAGAACGTATGCTTTTTTCGTAAACTCTTTTGTGATTGTTCGCACTGTAAAATCATGTCTTAATTTAGAGTTTTTGTTTAACTTGGTGTGCATTATTTTTACACGTAGGCCGGCTATGAAGTTCCCCTCGAAATGCTTGTCGTGTATTGAAGCACACGTAAAAATAGTTACGTATGCTTTAATCTCTGCAGCGCGTAGAGGAGCTGTTGAACACAATGATAGAATATCAAAAGTTTTGGTCTTTATTCCGTTGTTCCGAGGGTGATTATATTGCCGTCGTTGTTTTTTTTATTGGGGTCGTTAGTTGTGTTTACAAGTATCACAGGGAGACTTGAAATGACATGGAGGTTCAGAATTTGGAGCTTGTTGAACGTTAAACTTCTTCCGGTTATTAATCAAACACAATATAAACTCATTCAATGTGACTATTATTTACATGTTTTCGTGGTAATGCGTAATCCATCTTCGGTATGCCTGCAAGAGATGATCTGCAAAGCCCACACGTTTCATTTTTATAGTGATTGTGTAGTTAGGCAATTTATATACGACAGCTATTATAACTAAGGCATAGTTCCGACATACTGGAAGCCTGTTTTTTTTGTTGTTTAGTTTAAAAGTTCTGCCAATTATGCGCAATAACGTAGACTGAGCTCCCAGTTATAGAAACAATCACGTGTGGCTTCGCCGACCACCTCTTGCGCACACAAGCGAGCAAGCATAAATTAATACGACAATACATACTATGAATAGGCATGTTGTGATAGTCTATGCCGCTCTTGCGTTCAACTTTTAGAAATTAACATGCTGCAACATTATGAAGCGTCCCATAATTTTTAAAGGTTTTGCACAAAAATCGTTGATATAATATTGAAATAAATAGGTGATATGCTCGAGGATGGGAAAGCCCTCCCACAGGCTTTGTCTTAGTTATAACGTCGTAGTTATATATATTCTTGTAATACCTCCGTTCCCTACATAAAGCCCAAGTAAAAACACTTAGGAAACCTACCTCTAAGCTAGCCACTTTGAAAGCCTCTCAGAAGTAAAATACACATTTTTAACACTATATTCCTAGAAGCTTAAGTGCGTTTATTAATTGCGCGGCTTAGATCAGTATTCCGAAACAGCGGACTCTATTTCCAAGCATCCGCCCTTTTATGGAGGGGTATTCCTCGACACCCTGCCGCCTTTGACTGAAATGTTCTAGATTAAATTAATTTCCAGATCCATATTTGACCAATCCGGGAGGATTTCTTGTTTTAGGTAAGTTCAACCATCATGTTTAAGTTGCGCATTTTGAATATTATGAGTATGATCTATGGCTAGCTGTATAGTTTTTCATTTCTTCTCCTAAGTATTTTCTAGCTTTATTTCACCCCTTATAGATTTTTGCGTATACGCTGCCGTAATGTTCCATATTTTAGTTCAACAGCATAACTGATGCTCACATATATCAAAGTGTGCAAAACCTGCTAAAGTGAAGCACTTTTTACTGCAAGCTTTGAGCACTGAAGCAACTATATGAAGTAGCACACATTCTCCGTTTACTATGTTTGAGCTCTGGTTTTTCTTTGCGACTGTAAGGCGCACCATCTATTGGCAGACGAGGGCATAGATCTGGAATAGAACAGCTTGGGTCAACCCTCATTTTGGTGAAAAAAGATGTAACAGCTTGGGACAACCCTCATCACCCGATCGTACCTACAGATTATTTTTGTTCTTAGTATTAAGATCCATATTGCAAGATCGTATTCTTCATTTAGGTATAGGCATTGCGCACGGTGCGACGCGCGTGTTAGCGACGAGAAGACTTCTGCCAATCCATGCAAAGATTGTACGACGATACAAATAAGCGTGTAAGCGGGTTTTATCAAACAAACTGATGAACCGGCATACGAGCACAACGTTCCGCCATAATTTCAAATAGATGACATGTACATACAAGACCACATTATTACAAAGTTAACGTTTATTTACGCATGAAATACATCCACAGTTATGACATATACCAACGCCTACTTCTCCAACGTCAATTGACTATGGCAATAACAATCCTAGCACTAATGATGATTACACGAAGTATCTCGCACAGATACATTTAAAAGACAAAGCAAGTATATATATATATATATATATGTCCTAACTTGAAATTTATCAAGCATTTTGTGAAACGTTGAGATATAGAGAGAACACGAAGTGTATATCTGTTGCCTATCGAAGTTTCCATCGGGATGCTCCATAGGAGTCAATTCAATCGAGAAATTTTGTCGAAAACTACGCCTAAGTTAGGTACAATGAAGTAAACACGAAAGCTAAGGTAAGTTAAAAATTTTGATAATTTGACCGCTATATAAAAGGCAGCGCTCGAGGATTTGTGACGCTTTCGCAAAAAAACGCGTAATTTCTGGGTTTGTTTCTAGTTGTTATGTTGATAGGCTGGCAACAGCAAAGCCCAAATCAATTGGGAAATAAAGTTATAAAGAGACCGGTTAAGCTTACAAACCCAAATGATGCTTTCACTCGTATGCATCGCCAATTGTTATAAAAACTGACAGCAGTCCTTGTGCCTGCAGCACTCTACCACAAATATAAATGGCTTACACGAATACTTGATAGTTAAGATCAGCCCTGACTCATTTACCGGATATTGTATAGGCCGTGTACTTAATGAATTCAATCATTGTTTTTGGTGGCAGTAAATTAGTTGTTAAAGCTTTGCTTGGTATTGCTGAATGTAAAAGACTGCCATTGTTTAAGGTGGGGTATGTAAGGCCACCATTCCATACGATGGGGTATG
>QVRM01000587.1:0-75492 GCA_003439945.1 Dermanyssus gallinae | reverse complement strand
ATATGTATATATGTATATATGTATATATATATATGTATATATATATATTATACCTATAGACTGATACGTGTCGTTATACCCTAGATTTTCAAACGACATCTACGTTCAGCCCTGAGGTAACTTATTCTCCTTGCATGCTGCCTACAGTGCGTGATCCTAGACGATAAAGAGCCACCGAACCGAACCCGTTGATTAACCTCCTACCAGGTCGGTAAGTCCCTATGCTCCTTCGGGTGGGGTGGTGGAATGACGACGTTTCATTATGTCGTCGCGATTTTCGCTGTCTCTCTCTACGTGCGGGTTCGAATGAAAATCGTACCGCTCGCACTATGATCCGTACGCTTCCATTCCGGCTGTGCTCTACTTCGTTGTGACGGCCCACGCGACGCAACCCCAATGACGACTTCCGCTCGACAGAGAGTTTGGCCTTATTCGAACGAATATTCGGTAGCAGGATATCGCTGGTGCTTCTGCGTCGCTACTGCTACTAACAGGAAATATGCATGTGGGTAGATTTGGATCTAGCTTGGTCGTAGTTGTAGGAATGTTTCTAAATTTGGTTTACATTTTGGGCACATTTTGTGCGTCTAGGGCTGCTGCTGCTGCTAATAATAATATTACAGCTGTTTCGGCTTTGGTGACTCAACCAACTCACCGGCTCAGCAAACGCAGGTTCCACACTAGGGCGCTGCGATGCTGATGAGCTTTGCTATAAACGAAGCCCGCGAAACGGAGGCGGCGACGGGGGGCGGGAGGTGCAGAGGCGCTATCACGGGATACAACCGTGCGTGATGTAACCCAAAGGATATGGCCTGCGTTCCGTTTTTTCTATCGGGGCGACGTTTTCGTTTCCGCTCGGCCTAATGCGTCACGATGCGAACCTACCTATCGATTAAACGAGTGATGACGATGACCTGGTGCGTTAGAAATGGTACGATGCGTACTCTAATCTGATACATCGGGTAACTAAATAGGGTCATTTACTTCGACGACGCTATAGCGTTTTAGTGATAACGCAAAGCGTTCGCTGACCGTTCGGCATAGCAGTGTAGGGCCGTAATGAGCGTAGAGCCGGTGTATCCGGGGTTCTAGTTAGTACTAAGTTGGTTAGGCTTTTCATAATTAGAAGTGTTCTTGCCTTCAAAAAAACCATACGATTCGTCGCCAATTCAAATCATCTATTTAAAGCTTAACACGATTGGTTCTGGCATATTGTCCAATGCTAACGGAGCTGCCAGGCGGCGCGAAAACCTGTCACACAGTGTATGCATCTAGTTCTTGCTTCCCTAGCTGATCTCTTAGCCCGCCGAACGGGGTGACTTCCGTTTCTGTACCCGACATACATATGTATTTCAGACTGCGGAGGTTCCATATTGCCACAAATGCGGCCACCCCGACCATTAGGGCCAGCCTGCAAGCATTAATTAAATTATATATATATAATATATTCTATAATATATATATATAGAGAGAGAGAGAGAGAGAATTTTGGCTATAAAACAACTTTTGCCCACCGGAACCGCTATACATGTTTTTTATTTATCAACTGTTTTGCAATGTCGGATCAGTTATTGGCATGTAATTGTTTTAGGCTGGTAGTGTTCGATGTTACTATAATGTTGCGTGATAGTTGTTGGTGTTGTTGTTGCTGCTCATTGCTATCGTTGCTGTTGTTGTGTGATGGCTGCTTCGGTCGTTGCGTGACAGTTAGGCGTTCATATGGATAGTTTCTTCATATGGATAGCTTGGGGTGCCGTACAATAAGTTCTGGCCACGGCTCATCGTCTGTGACTCCGACGTGACGTGAGTCACAGCCAATGTGTCGGAGTCACAAATGAGTGCTCAAACAGAAAAGTTGCAATTTTAAACGATGAATCAATTGGGCGTTTACGAAACAGCTGACGCAGACATAGGCTGCTCATGGCTGTGGAAGGCGCTTTTGACTTTCAGTTTCCGGCGCGACGTTGCTGAGAACAGCCAGCTATTCTGGTACTATTACATGTAATCTAGTTGTGGTTGATTTAGGCCTGCCTATCTTTAGTGTAAATTTCTGTAGAACGACAGCGAGCTCTAATCTGCCGTTTCGTAGCTCGCTTTATCACTTCTCTTCTGGAACTTCAAAGGATACCTTTAAAACAATCAATTCTTTGCATATATGTATATATCTGATATAGGGTTCTCTAGCTGGATCGCTATATTTCCTAGCATCAGCGTTAACACATTATCGATTGTAGTACGCTACGGCTCTTACGAGATTATGTATGCATGCATCGTTCCCGGCCAATTGCTGTCAGCTGATTCGGCCAGGAGGGGATATTTGAGTGTCTCTACCTGAACGAGTCTGCCAAAGGCGGATGCCTCACGATTGCCGACGCCCTAAATAGATTTCACGCTCGACTCTCCCATCTAACCGATTATATATATATTATATAATATATATATATATATATATATCTATATATATATATTATATATATATAAGGAGAATCAGAACTGAACGCGGGCTCAGGCCCAGCCACGACAAATTTGCAGAGGCAGCATATCAGGCAGAATGTCACCGCATCAGTGTTTTGAGTGTTCTTGAGTGTGTTCATCTAGACATCTTAACGACAACAACGATGACGACAATAGTGATGATGCCCTTCATTGGTAATCTCCACCACTTGAATCTCTACTTGAAAGCGGCAAAGAAGCTGTGGGTTTAGCAACAACGACAACAGGAGATTTGTGTAGGAGATCGTGTTTTAACGATGACGATGATGATGAGAATGTATCAAAACCGCCGAACATCTTTAAGTCAAGCAAGGCTACGTCGGAGAATCGATTTTAGATCAGCTTTAGTTGACTCATCTTGTAGATCGTGCTTCTTATTCCTTGCAGTTTTTTGTTTGCCGTAAGCGGAACGAATTTCAAAACGCCGCTAGAGTCATGCTTCATTCTTGCAGAAGCTTCGACTAACACGCATCTAAGGATGAGCAGATGACTGTTCGAGACGTATTCACCTGAGTGGGCTACACAGTTAGAGGTGTCCCTGCAGTGCTGTATTTGCAAAGATCTCGACTAATGTCGGGAATACTCTACATCAGCCACGCTTGTAGTCTACTCGCCATTGCCAATGAGGCCCGACTGTAGGACCATTCGCACGAGGAGAAACAAAAGAGTATTGTAGTGGCATTTCACACACACACACACACACATGTATGTCTGGACGCTCTAAAAGTCAACCAAAAGTACAGTAGATCAACCTCCACTGTACGTGCAGCGGCTTTCAATAAGGAGCGTGCAGGCAAGTAAATATCGTCAAGCATCTCAGTGACGCCCCCGTGGTGGGACCGCCATAAATCGTCGAAATGCATGGCAAAATATGTACAAGGTTTTTCATATTTATATGTATGTATGTGCATATATGTATGCTTGCATATATATATATATATATATATATATATATATATATCTACTACGACCTCATCCCAGCGATACTGCCTTGAGTTTGGTATCGCACCATCAGCATAGCGGCCTCGCTCGCATTTGCCGATTCCTGTTTTTTTCTACGGATTCGGCTAACGCAAATCCTCTGCACCACTAGGAACAGTCATGTTTTTATGCTAACCCAATGACAACAGCCATCTTGCGTATGTCCTACCGGCTCAGTAAGCACAGGCCTGCGCATCTACCAATGGAACGCAGTATTTCCCTAACCAGAGGTGGGAATAGGTATCGGGACAGATACGCCCTTTCTCTGCAGAAACATGTCGCGACAACTACGAATTCCGCTTTAATCGAGCTGTATACCAGCACGAGGTCAGACTAGAGAAGACTCGCTTGCTTTGGGAAACAATTGTACTCCCCTACATAAACAGCCGAAATAGATAAGAAGATATCTTTACTCCCTTATATATGTATGTATGTATTTTAATGACGAAAAGCCTCAATCTGTGTTTAGATATATTTAATACTCCTGCTTCGCCAAAGCACTTTGGTGTTAATAGCAGTAATACTAAAGATTACTATGATAATTAATTAATGCCGGTGATGGCGTTTAGCAATGTTTTCAGCAGCGTCACCAAATCGCCATTTGTTGTTTATTGATACAACAACGCTCGGCAGCAGAGCCCATAACTGGCAGGTGCAGGTTTGCGTCGACGAAAGCCTTTGTCGCAACAAACGAACTGTCTCCAGAAGCGTCTCATGTCGACGCATGTCTTGTGATTGGTCTTCTTTGGCACGTTTTCGTACGCGCACATACAAATAGAGGCACAAAACCATTCATCCACACCTCCCTCACATACACGCAATCACAAAGACGCACGCAGGGCAGGTGCAAACTTTTTACACTGCATTTATGGTTACCGAACAAAAACCACCGAAAGAAGAACTTGGCGGATTCCGCTCATCCTCTCTGTTCGGAACGGTCACAGCCGTAACTGGCGCGCCGCGACAGTGCCAGAAGCCCAACCCGAGGTGGCTGCACAACTGTCGTTGTCGTAGTAGCAGAAATCGTTGGTCAGTCCAAGCGGAAATCTGATACTTCTCCAATACCGGGCAATATTATCATATGAAAGGAGATCTAGTTCGCTACAGGAAACCAACCCGACTCAGCTGGGCTGGGCTCGCCTCGCCTCGCCTTGCCTTCGCTCCAGGAATAGCTGCTGGGCGGCCGAGACGGGGGTGACGGCCTGGGCGCAGGCAGTAACAACGAGAACGAGGACGACGACGACGACAACAACGACGACTTCACAACGAGGCTGAAGATGGTCGAGGAGTTGGACCCGGGCTCGGGCTGGTGACCCCCCTACCTCAGTGGCCGGCGGCGCGGGGCGACCACGGCGGGGGCTGCTGCTGCTGCTGCTGCTTCTTCTGCGGCGGCGGTGGCAATGGCGATGGAGGTGGTGGTGGTCAGATCTGCTCAACCTAGCGGCGAAAATTGGATATTGGATTTAACTCTCTGGGTGGCTCCTACGCGCACCCACACACACACGCGCGCACAGACTACCATACATACACACGCATATCTTCACATGGCTACGGCTTGCCCCCAGCTAGCCAGGTTCAGGCCCCCCAGGCGGACGGGCCTTTTTTCCTCAGACGGAATCCGCAATGTCTTCTCTTCTCCTCTACGCCCTCCTTTTGCTTCTTCTTTTTTTTCATCTTTTTTTCTTCTTCTTCTTCTTCTTTCTTTTTATTTTTCTTTTACTCCTACTACTAGAACTACAACTACGACGATTTCTTCTGCTCTACCTCGGCTCTTCGACAGCGACAGTCGACTTGAAGGTGTGGGGATTCGCCAGCTGCTGTCTTTGGCCGTCGGTGGACTTACGACAACGATGAGACGATGACGATGGTGGCAGCGGGCGCAGTTAGATAACTCCGAAATGTGGACGCAGGAGGTTTGAAATAAATCTTCTGGAAAATACTTTTCATTTTTCCACTTCTCTCTGTCTTCCTTCTCCGCTTGTTCAAGGGCGAACGCGTACGTACGTTCGCCGGAGAACGTCGTCACATGCGCGTGCTTCCTCTGCCTGTCAAGCAATGTTTTTTCTTTCTATTTTTAACGTCTTTCTTTTTCGTTTGTTGCTACAGCCAGAAGTGTCTACTGCGTCTGTTCTAAACACTAGCTTACTATCTTAAGGCCGTGCAGCGCCTACTCATTGCAGTACTGGTAGTAGTAGGCCATACATACGTAATTAGGCCGCGTTGTTAACGATAGACTAGTGGTTAGATATTTTAGTGTTTTAATAGGTCATACTAGTCTGTTGAAATGATATAAGAAACCGCTTGCCAGAGATGGGAGCAGTTTAACACTAGAACTTGTGGCAAAGCCTTCGGTAATGGAACACCATGCTGTAGCAACAGTGGGTATAGGGAAAAAGGCCATCCCAAAGAAACGTCGGGGTTGCACATGGTGTACAACCCCAACGATGTTTCTTGAAATCAAAGTGCGACTTAAACAAGGAAAGCGCGGAATATAAATTAGCCTGATGCCAACGATAACGCGGTAGAGAAGTAATTAGATTTTAATCAGTAAAGATAACTAGCCGACAACGAGTTTTGATCTCGACGGGTCCGACTTGTCGCCTTAGGGTGCCCTTAGTTGCTGGCTGTGAGCTCTCCGTAGCCATAGTTAGAACAAGGAAAATCTGCAAATGCTTTGTTGTTGACGATTTGACTAACATAATATCTACTTGACTTGTGTATGGTAAGCTTTCAACGAAAACTCTGCAAGCAAACTTTCCGACACTACCGATCCGAAGAGTCGCACTTGTTTCTCTAACGTTTTACTGCGTAGGCACGTCAAACAACAAACTTCGTATGTTAAAGTCATTATATATATATATATATATATATATATATATATGTACGTGTGTGTATACGTAAATATAGTTACACAATATTGTTCTTATGAAATTTCTGAATAGGCTTAAATATTTGTCGTCATTTGTGTCGATAGCTCGTCCAACCGCGTCTGTCGTTTCTCCGCTCCCTCCTTCTATTCGACAAACTAATTTGTTTGCCGAGTTCTACTAAACCTTAAAATAAGTACACGCGATTACGAAAGACTCTGTATATAGTACCTAGCGTTGAACCTGCCGTTCCAGCCATGTCAAGCCAGGTCAGGAAATGCTGTAAAGAAGGCCGGAAAGGCCCCGGAGTCTGTCTTGAACGTAGAGAGAGAGAGAGAGAGAAATAGGACATCGAAGTCAAACTAGTGATATTGCACTTGCCGTATGGGAGAAATAATGGCTGACTAATATGTTTGCATGTTACGTGGCATATGTGCACACGCTTACACACATTGCGGCGCAGCTGAGCAAATGTAAGCTACACGTTCCTATTTCTTTCTTTCTACCCGATCAAAATACGTAGACGTCGTATGCTGCGTTTAGCAAAAGAGGTGCATTTCAGAACAACTTAAGGACACACACATGTGTAAGGACACACACACACATGCCCAGAGTTTCTGTGTGGTTCATATGTATACCTAGTCGGCAACTGTCGTTATAGGGGAACATACTCAGTGGTCGTAGTAGTAGTTGTAGTAGCAGTAGTATTAATAGTGGCAGTTATCGTCTTCGGCCAGTGCCGTAGTGCCTTTCGCCGTATAAGTAAGGGATCTCGTTGGAGTTCTAGTATGAGGTAGTTGTTAGTCTAGCTACAGCTGGGCCAGTCGTGCGTCGCCTCAGCCACGCCTCCTTGGGACGGCTCGACGAGCCTACTCGCCCGGGGCCTCCGGAGCGCCGCGGCGCGCCACATCCACAGATCCTCCCACATCCCTCGTGTACGTCGGTCGCCGGGTGGCCCTATTAATGCCTAATGAGGTTAGGTCTGTTCCAGACCAGTTTGCCGCCAGAGTCAGCGAACGAACGAACGAACTAGCTAGCTAGCTGGCTGGCAGTCTTGCCGTTCTGGCAAACGACTCCGACGGACGACCACCCTCGAACCCCCACCCACGCCTCACTCTCCCGATGACCTTCGGCCAACCGGCAAGAGGGCAGACGTGCTGACACCGCCACCGCCCCCGGAACCCCCGTCTTGGCGTGAAGCGAGAAAACAGGCCGTCGGTGAAATATTATTAATCACTGTAATTGATTACCAGTGATTATTACCTAGATGCACGCTACTGCTGCTGCCGCCACCAATCGGCACTATCAACGCCTAACTAAACTGGCTTCAAACGACGACGACGACGATGACGACGACCACGATAGGCAAACACTGGAACGCTCCTTGCCCTCCCTGTTCGGGTGCTATACCGCGTTCTCCGTTGGGACTGCGTTTCGGAAGACGACTAATTAACGCAGGACAGATGAGAAGGAGGAGGTGGAGGTCGCAAGTGAAGCCACGTTGTTGAAGCCAAAGCCGATAAGATGTAATATAGCTGACTTCATATATGAGGGAACGAAAAGCGCGAGAGACACAGCAAGAGCAGTACGTTGAGTATTGTGATGGCGTACTGTCGTCAGAATGTTAAGGCGAGCACTCCCGAGTGTGCAAACGTTTGGTAATTGATTAATAAATAACTTCAATATTTTGTATACCTATATTGGATGAAGTGTCTTCTAGTTATTTGGCATTAGTGCCGTAAAAACCTAAATCTTCTCATTGAAAACGATTGTACTTTTTCGTGCATTCAAGCAGGTGAGTTTGGCCATGTTTGTGTCGATCTAAATAGTCTCAAGGTCGTAAATCATGTACATTTGCATGTAGTATCAAAAATGACTAAAACGATGGACACCCAATTGGTTTAGTAATTTTTCACAGCAATCTGGCTCTGCTACATTGCCGCATATTTTGACGTTGTTTTTTAGTTATTGTCTCGCTGGCTGTGTGGCTCGTGGCACCCTTTTGTTGGAACCAAAGTTTACTAAATTCAGCCAAAAGCAGTTAACTATTATTCTGCGATAACGTTCGCCATTCATTGGGGACTAAAACAAATTGTGTCAGCTGATTGGTTTGTTGCTTTTTTCGTTTGTTGTTCGTTTGACCTAGAAGCTGTACTAGAGTGTTTCATATGATACATGTTATGGTTTTTCTTGAATCACTTAAGGGTCCTCTGTTGCCCAGGTGCGGCAGTTGTGTTTATTCACAGTTCCTTTTAGGTATAAATAGGGTGAATTGGAAAATATAGTTTTCTCACATAATTCTGAAAAATCCAACTGGCAAAGCTTAGGCGCTCATGAATGTTTGTAGGCTTGAGCCCATGCGTCAGTTGAATCTTATAAGGATGCGTAGCTATATCCGACCTCAAAATACACAGGGTTGAGGTGCGCGAAAGACCCATTTGTTGGGCACGTCGCCAAACCGATGTTTCCGAACATTGTTCCACACTGTCGGCGATATCTTCAGCTGAGCGATCTACTACTTAATCCTACCTGTTTTCTCTACTGCTCTTTTTTGGGGCAAGTTGCAGCCCAGCTCTATCCAATCCTCTTTTTTTTCGACCTGAAGGCAATGTTTGTCATTAGTTTGAGTCCTTTGTCGGCCCTTGCGTGAGTTATGCGTAAGGTATCAACGTGCGCAATAATCTCTACGTGCAAGCAAATGTATTCCTGTTTCAAGCTGTCACCACATGTTATTTTTTACAGCAGGGGTCCAGGATTGGCCCTAGTGGAACTTCTGCAGCTATGTCTATCCCCACTGTGTGGATAAAAACTCGTTTTGTCTCAGTTACCCCGAGACAGCCCTCATGCAGAAAGGCATTTTTTTTACCAAAGTGTCAAAAATCCCTTTTCACCGTAGATTGTTGAAAGTGTTTCTGATAACCAGAGGGACTGCCACAAGGAGCTTCCATTTTGTATATAGGCGACTTAATTCAGCCTTGGGTGTTACTCGTTGTATTGCTGCAAGAGCCGATCTGTTCATGTGAAGTTCGTATTGTTTAGCGGGGTTCCTGAAACCTTCCTGGTTTGAGCCTCTTCTATAACCTTCGCGTGTGTGATAGGCGGAAATTTATATTTTTCTGAGGGTGTTCTTAGAGCGTATGTTTTAGGGGAATATCAGTGTTGTAGTCCATCGCCTTTATTATTCGTCGCCAGCAGAGCTTCTTTTTTCTGCTAATTCTTATTTTAAATGGACTCTACATCATCTAGAGTTGTTTATGACGAGGATCTTAGTTTCCTGTATTCCATGACGTTTTTCATCTCTCCCTTAGCCCTGTTATAATCCGCTTGTTTCTGCGCTATGACGCTGTTCCACCAGCAGTTTAGTTTGCAGGTAGCCCTGGTGCAAGCCCGGGCAAGAATATCGTGCAGTTCGGAGTATGACGGGAACTTGTGAGGACCGCTCTTGGCCTTAAAGCCCTTCATGACCTTGATCCCGTAGCGTGTTTTGCTTCCTGCAGGATCCGGTTGCTGCTTGCATTTTCATGTGAACTCGATATAGTACCGATCGCTGAGGTTTTCGTTTTCGGCGAGCACTATTCATTCTCATATTTTATTGGCCATTATGCAGTTACATAGTGATAGCGGGATTTCGCCATCGTTTTGTATACACAGGCCCAGGTTACCTGCCCACTTAATCAAGGTATTTCCCTCTCTTGTCCTCCCGTCGCAACTCCCATGTTTCCGAAGTACTGAACTCTCCCGTCACCACTACGCCCTTTCCGTTTGTAGCTTTACGTACTATAACGTGTATATATATATATATATATATATATACAGGTTTATGCAAAGATTTGCATACTTATAGCTACCAATGTAATATAACTGTTTTATTAAATATAGGTTAAATTCCTTTTTAATTATATATATTTATATATACAGGTTTATGCAAAGATTTGCACACTTATAGCTGCCAATGTAAAATAACTGTTTTATTAAATATAGGTTAAATTCCTTTTTTAATTATATATATTTATATATACAGGTTTATGCAAAGATTTGCATACTTATAGCTACCAATGTAGTATAACTGTTTTATTAAATATAGGTTAAATTCTTTTTTAACTATATATATATATATATATATATATATATATATAATTTTCCACTTTACTAATTTGTCTACGTTGGATTTCTCACTGGAGATATTTCATTCAAAAGTGTTTCCCATCAGTGCTTTATAGATCTTAATTCAGTTGGACTTTGTCCGTTCATCGCACGACTTCGTCTAAGATTTCTTGTATTTGAAGTACCAAATATGTCCAGCAAAGTGTTTTGTCATTTTTGGACGTTAGTAATTCACAAAACGCCCACCGATAATGCTGCATTTGAGCGAGTGCGCGAACAGGCGGTCGAAGCTAGAGAAGCCTACTGGTTACTTATGTAAGTCGCGAGAAGCGTTTCATCTTCGTAGACATCGACCAGCCTCGTCAATAGCGCGGTACGCAGATAGGCTGCACGACATTGGTATGACGGGCCGGGCCGGGCCGAGGGACAGTTACGTACTTTTCGATCCATGTCCTCACGGGCCACAGCCAGTTCCAAACCTATATGGTGCAGCTTGGGAAGTTGCAGGTGGAGACGTGCACGTTCTGCATGTCGGGGCAGTCGGACGATGTTGATTATACAGTTTTGTCCTGCTCTGTCCTGGCCCAGGTACGCTGATTTTTGACGTAATGCGATACAAGGGGGCCGGCATCGAACATTGTCAATCAGATGACAAAGCATGCAGCTTCATGGGTGGCAGGTGTCTAATGTTTAGACGCTATAATCCGCGAGAAGACGCGGCTTGACGCTGCGCGCTCTACGGAGGCACGCAGGTGCCATAGGGTGGTCGAGATAGGGATAAAAAAAAATATATATAGAGCCTACAAAAAAGTCTTTTCGGATTGGCGCTTGGCGGCTTTCACAGCGCCCGCCCCGGCGCCTAGGCATAGATCATTGGCTCACTCTTTGTTTTTTGTGTGTTATGTGAAAAAGAGCGGGGAATCTGCTGCTTAACCATTTTGAAATCTGTTTAGCCGTTTGTTCGTAAAAGTGCTGCAAAATGGAGGTAGAAAAATGCCAAATTCGGGCGATTCTACGCCATGAGTTTAAAAATGGACTGAGTGCAAAGCAGACTCACAACAAGTTGTTAAAATCGTTTGGAGATGCCTGTTGTACAGACAGAATGTGCCAACAGTGGTTTGAGAAGTTCCGAAAGGGGGGAAAAAACAAGGTTTTAATGTGTATTTGGTGGAATGTGGGCGGAATAGTGCACTATGAACTTATGTACCCTGCACTAATTTTGAGGAAGGGTGTCCTGTTCCACCAAGACAACGCAAGGCCCCACGTGAGTAGGGAGACCCGTTCGAAAATTTCCCAGCTAAAATGGAAACTTTTGGAACATCTACCGTATTCCCCGACTTAGCACCATTTGATTACCACCTATTTAGATCGCTGCAACATTTTTTAAGTGGTAAAAAATCACTTCTATTGAACACGTGCGTTTTGGACTGGAAGAATATTTTGGATTTCTTTGGAAATTTGGAAGATTATTTAGGAATCGAAAACCTTGTAAATCGTTGGGCAGAGGTTGTATCTTCCGGCGGAGAATATATAAATCAATAAATAAGACCTCCCGTGTCTCCTATATATGTGTTTTCTCTATAACGCCAAAACCGAAAAGACTTTTTGTAGTCCTAATATATATATATATATATATATATATATATAATATTGTGATGATTTAAAATACGTTTGCACACTCGGCAGTGCTCGCCTTCACTCTCGAGTATAAATCTCGCCAATCGAATAGGTTTAGTAAGACGAACGACAAGATTTCATTCGTGACAGACATTTGTTCGCCTCTTGGTTGTCGCTGTTCATTGGCATTGTCCTGGAGGGCTGTTGCTGCTTAACAACACCAACAACAACAATATTGGGACAGCAACAACAACTAAAGCACATTTAAAGCAAAAGAAACACCTAGAAACGGCACAATTTCCTCACCTTCAATCAATGTTCAATTGTAACGGCGTTCGGGATGAACCTACCGCGCGTAAAGTGGATAGGGCACTCGCTTAGCTTATGTACGCATCGGCGCCGGAAATGCCAATGCGAAATCTCATTGCATCTACACTACTCCGACTGTTTGTCCAGCCGGCCTTTTGGACCGTCTACCTCTCCCCCACACAAACACACACCTATATGCATAAACATGTGCAGACAAAAAGGCAACTTTAGTCCGCTCACGTCACACGGCCCACCAGTGCCGGAATGTACGATTATATGTATATGCAGGCACACATTCATATCGGGTACGTATGTATGTATGTAAGTTTGTTTGTTTGTATGTTTGTATGTCTGTAAATACTCTAAATTATAGACCTAAACCTGAAGCCTATGTTCCTATGTGCGCTCGGCATTTGTTCCGATGGCTGTAGATACGAAGTCCCCATTTTTGTGTTTGTTGTGTCGCTGTTTTCTTTTTCGTGGCTTTATTTCCAGTATGTATCCGCCTGTACATCACAGCTCAGCCACTTGCCAATGAATCGGTCGTATTTTGTGGCAAATGCTGCCACCGTTACCGCCACTCAGTACGCATAGACATGGCGGTTAGATAATCAATTACTGTCCCTCTCTCTCTCTCTCTCGGAACGTTTGGACAAGCAACCGAGTTATTTAAATTCTAGACACAAGCATGACTATAGTTATAGAAGTCAAGCTCTAGGTTGTTTTCTGATAGACCACACCCCGCTGAATTTGGTGATTACCTGGTGACTGTAACTTTGTTGTTTCATAGGCATAATCCTATAATAAACGAGACCACATTCAGATGGTTTTGCTGTAGGAGCTCCGAGAAGTTCCAAAATCTAAAACGAATCAGATATCTACATAGGAACTCTGTCATCGAATGCCGTGTCGAAGCCTGTTTCAAAAGCTTCTAGCCGGTTTCAAAAGCGCTAAAAGCGTTTAAGATTTCTTTGTCGCTAAAGATACGGCAAAGCCCGGCGGTTACCACTGAGTACTTGTAGAGAACCATAAGACTAACACTAAGGTGTTCAACAGGCTTTGCACGTCTTCCGTGGTGTAAGTGCCCTCAAGTTTCTTGAGGGGAGCAGACAAATGAAACTTCTACGAGCACTTCACGGCAAGACTATAATTCTGAAACATTGCTCATAGATCGATTGGCTATTTGCGTTGAAACATACCTCCTCTCAGAATATAGACAGAGAAGTATTCCGCTTGAATGGATCCCACAGTCACTCTAAATGAGATGTTTGCGTCAAGTACGAGAGGCAGCGACATTTCTGAACTTCTGAAAACAAACCAGAAAAATAAGTATGATCCTTCGCTACCAGTAATTTCGGCAGCTTAACAAAATATACCTAATTGTGTCCGCAACATACCAACCGGCAAGCGGTTTACAGTCTGCAGCGGACAGTACGCAACCTTACATACATCCGCCTAGCTTGCAAACTAGGCAATAGTTGAGATAGGGACTCATTAAGCTACCACTAGGTTATTAAAACGATTACTTCAAGACTTACTACTGTACACTCCCGAATCTTAAAAATGTTTTGCTACAAAACATTGTGTCTCGTTAAAAAAACGTGCACAATGATGGATAGCATTTCTTTGATACCGGACCCTAAGAGCTCCGCAAAAATGAATCTGTCTGTTGTTCTTTTACTTATATATTTTTAAAGCAGCAGGGTAACACAGGAGCTAAGGGTATTGCTAACTTCAAATAATTTACTAAATCCTACGCCCTAGACCTCTACACGTAATAGGCATGACATATTTCGTAAGGCATTCTCGATTATTCAACTCTCGTAGGTATAGTTGCACGCTATTAGGCGCATCTTGCTTTATTGTTACGCTGGGCTAACTATTTACCCCCAACTCCCAGTGTTGTACTAGCGTTGAATGTATGGCGTCGGTATCCGGGATTTATTGAAGGATGGTCTAAAGTAAACTTTTCGGGCTGACTCTCAGCCAAGATTTAACGTCTACGGAAACTGTTTTTCACATTGCTTCATAGACGGACCCCCATGTATACAAATGTGCAACGGTAGGGCTCGAACCCAATGTGTCTCCTCCGGTCGCGAGGCGCAGGCGGAATGCACCACACCATCGGGCTTGACTGAAGGCCTGCCACCCATTTAGTTCTCCCTAAGAACATAATACTAAAAACGTTATGGTACAAACACGTGTAAACAAAATGCTTACGAACTGACAATGATGTAGAAACATACGACGACATAATACGGCGCATTCTTGGCTAGACATGTGCAAGAAATAGAATAGGAATAAAATGACAGAGACTATGACGCAATATAGTTAGACAAGACCACCACGCAGTAAAAAAATGCGCACATTCTGTCCTGAATGCATGAAGCACTAAAGCTTGAGATCTCCTGACGCGCCTCCGTGAACCTGAAAACTCACAATTTTATCTGGCTCGAGCAGGTATGCTGCCGATTAGACTTAGAGAGAAGAGGTTTCTCAGCCCAGCATCTATAGTCGCTTTTTGTGCGTATCGTTTACACTATAGGGTTCATATCCGTAAGGAACTTGCGTTTTAATACAGCACATATATATCGCGTGCGTTGACTCCTCTGGCGAGTACGCCGTACAAAGAGCATTAGTTATAAGGCACTTTCAAGAGACGAAGGGTTGTCCCGGTGAATTTCCCGGGAATAGGAAAGCTAGAAGAGCAGCTAAAATATTCACCCCGTTAGGTCGGTTGACATCGTCCTAGCGGGCTGGGGAAGCCCGCAGTACAAATGTGAACATAAACATAGATCGTGCTCCGTTGTGCAAGAACACTGCCTTTATATATATATATATATATATATATATATATATATATATAACGTTACAGAATGAATGTTTAAAGCTGGGAATAAAACGAAAAACATATTCATTTAAATATTTCCAAAAATTGTAGATTATTACATTTTATTTTGTTTGTTGAGTGAACAGCTGTGATTGAAGCGAACGCAGTGCTATGCTACCCGTTGAACTGCAGGCTAGCTACAAGCAGCACGGACACATTATTCATTATTGACTTGTGCCGCTACCACGACAACTTTGTTGGAATTTGTCTATGAGAATGAGGTCATTTATTTATGCATTAATCCATTATTTATTCGAGGACAGCCATCCGTTTTCTGAGCTCTCCGCGTGACACGTCGCAGCACCCGTCGTCGAGCTTTGTGGGCCTGGACGCCTCATTCAAACAGGCCTAACCTCACTGAACGACGCAGGGGTGAGTGAGACCTGTGTGTGTCCTCACCATCGACGCAGACCTTTGTTTAGCTCCTGTTGACAGAGCGACTTCGTGAGCAATCCAACACGGCGTCCCAGCCAGCTCCAGCAGGAGAACGCCGATCTGCTGCTGACTGATGAACACTTCAGTGCAATGACAGTGGCGATTGACGACTTGGTAAACAACAGCCGCGACAATAACAACAGCAACAACAACGACGACAATAACATCGACATAAATCTACAACGGACGTAAACTGTTCTTTCAGAATCAAGTGTGGCACTCCGCCTGCAGGACGTAGAAACACAGAGCAGACCAGTTGGCTAAATGGCGAGACGCGTGGTCTACCAAATTGTATAATTTGTTTGCAAAAAAGGTATCAGCTTTTCGTTTTGTACAGGTTAGTATATGACAAACTCTAACATTAGTTTGCAAGCTTTTTAACAGTACTAGTAGCAGTAGAAGTAGTCGTCGTCGTCGTCGTAGTAGTAAGAATACAAATACAAATAATCATAAAAATAACAAATTATACGACGAAGACATATTATTGGGCACACGCCTGCGATCCTGTGTGTGCATAAGCCGGAGTTGTTGCTTAGAGACGAGAGGTTGAGGACGGTGAGGTGAACTGAGCTCGTTACTCTCTGACAAACTTTATGAATCGCTGAGGTCGCGCGGCGCAGAGGACAATCTGTTGGTAACCGTGTGCCAGCCATGCTCACGCATTAATGAAGATCTTGCGGCGCTCATGCTGCCTGCTGTCGGAGCGACGCTAGATTTACGAGCTGAGCGCCGAGTCCTCGAGGGGGTTGCGGGAAATGTTTACTCAACGCGCACAGCTCACAGCGGACAGGGCAGACATTTTTGCGACAGAGAGATACGAGAGAGAGAGACACAAACCCGCACTCACGCACTACTGTGAATGGTTACAGATCCTCCTCGTAACTTCGCTTAGCCCGGTGACGGCGGCCTTTCGGGCCTTTGCAATAGCAGAACGCAGAAATAGCTCCGGCAGGGACAAATCCTAAACAGAGGCACGGGGACAAATTGACCTGAAAGTTATCGTTCAGTTTGGGCTCCGATCTCCTCACGTGCTGTATACAGAACAAAACTGCGAAAGCTGCCCCTTGACCAACAATGTAAATCCGGGTTACGATTGGCTTTACGAAGAGGCTTGTCAAGTATATGTATATAGGAGGCCCACCCAAACAAACGGACGGAATGGCGGTAAACGTCAACCTAGAGTAGAGAGAAACGTAGGGTTTTTGTCGAGCGTACGAAACGATAAGACGGATGGGTCTCCGTTAACGTGCGCATCGGATCTGGTTGTATCTTGTTGTTGTTGTTGTTGTTGTTGTTGTTACCGATACGTTTTTTGCAAATCGCCACAGATGTAACTAGCGACAGACCGCCACAAATGTATGCAGAAGGGTATTATCATGATGGAAAACGACGCATCTACAACTCCATAGCTCGAGCGGCTTTTCGACGATGGTTTGCTTCAAACTTATATCAAACTGTTGGCAATACTTTTTCTTGTTTACTATGACCTTGTTCTGCATAAGCTTATAGTACACCACGGCGTTTTAGTTCTACCAACTACACAATATAGTCTAGTTAGCGCGATGGTCTGCTCTCGCAACGGCGTTTGGTGTCTTGCTTTAGCATGACCCTTTTCTGGAAAAAATGTGCCTTGTGTCGTTTTCAAGAAGGAGAATAAGATCCGTATTAACTGATCCATGAAATGACAACTGTGCGTGTTTTAGATATGTTAGTTTATATTATTTATATATATTATTAAATCTGCATATCTTAAGAAAGATCACTTCGGAAGGATATACATTGTGCAGGGTTACATGTATCGCATTCAGTACGTAGTAATAAAAAATCAAAATCCTTAAGAAAGTTGTTTCTAAAAGCGGCATTTTTCTTTACCCACAAAAACTGCAGACCCTTCGAATCGAAATACGTTTATAATCAGTGGTCGGCATTAGGACTTTGATATCCTATGAAAAATACGAATAAAAACGACAAAGATCGATTGTAACGATTTCATTACATTTCTGGATAAACGTGGCTGGCATTAAATAAATGAATCAAATAAATAAATATGCGAAATTAATATGACTAATGGTTAGACAGAAACCATTTCCAAAAGAGGCTTTGCACTAAAACCAAAATTCAAAGCCTGTTCACAGCGTAAAATAAATGAGTAATTCCGTCACCTATTTATTTAAATTTAGCAAGTGGAGAACACCAACATCGTAGTATGTACATAAGTGATACACAGTAAATACAATAAGAGATAAACTAAACTAACGCAACAACACTCATAAGAAGATTTATATAAGATTCGTGGCTATTCGAGCTCTATAAAGCACAACCGCTACGGCATGTCTGTTGGGTTACATAACCGGTAACTGCTGGAGCCAATTTTATATACATGAATACTTTAGTGCATGCGCATTGCACAACTCACACCCGCCAATACACTTAAACCTTGCTAATAAGAATGCAGCATTTGATGAATGACATTTTAGTAATGACTCCGGTGAGTTTGCCAGGCGTCCCAGGGTGCAAGTGCCAGTGGGCAGCAAGTAACATTACATTTCTTGAAGGTTTTTCTACACCTGGAGCACCCGCAAAAATCGTCGGCGTCATGGAAACCCGGAACTCTGCAGAGGATAATATGAAATCTGTGTACCGCCCAAGTACGAATTGCAAATCTCTTATGCATACACCATAGACGCTAGGAACAGAGCAACGTGGAGCCTGGTTAGAGCATATTGCACCTGGAGCCTATTGCTAGGTCTATATCGTACCAGATCTGCATATAGGGTGACTTTAATGCGCTTCTTCGGCCTTTTTATTTGATCGAAAATGTTCTTCAGCCAGACGGGAAACAGCAGTGGGCTTAGACTGTTTCCGTACGAGAGAGCTGTGGTTTGTGAAAATGCCGGGAGTTTGGTACTTCATCGTCATTAGATATACTGTTCTTCTGGAAAGTTGTCGTGATTAGATTGAGAACATTCGATAGGCCTACCTTCATCAATGTGCAAAATTCTGTCCCTGAGCGTCGACTCAAGAACCGAAGGCTACGGTAAAAGACTGGCCCTTGTTATAGCCGCAGGAATGCTTGGGAACAGGGAATCCTTCGGTTTGTGAAACAGTGAAATGGTTTTGCTCAGGCCTCTAGTAATTGCTTTTTGAATAAAGATTTCAATTGTACTCACTGTGTCGTTCCTTACCTTTTCATTTGAACCCACTTTATATATTTACAGTTGTAAGTGCGGTCTGCGGTGCAAAATATCATATTAGATACGATTAAGCTGATCGACTAATCGCTGTACGATGTGTGAGTACACGAATGTATTGCTAGTCGCAGCAAGTAGCAGCGTTTGGCGAGCAAACAGGCGAACGAACCAAGGAATCCTTATGGAAGAGAAGCGGAGAAAGCGTATGGAAGAGAAGCAACGAAAATGGCTGGTGGGGTAGCGGAAAAACGTCTAGAACCACAGTGGGAAAAACATGTGGATGAGCGAATGTCTAGCAGCCTGAAGCCGGCTAGCGAGAGCGGTGTGGGCGCTTGGTTGCCCAGAGTCGACTGCAATCATCGATCGCCGCGGCCGGACAAAAGTCATACTGCTCAGTATTGGTTTTCTATGAAAAAGAGAGACTGAAAGAGACCGAAGCTTGACTTAGACGAGCGACCGTGGTCGTCATCCATGTGACACGTTCACGTCCTCTCATCTGTGTGTGTGACACAACGTCCCCACCGCCATCCTTCGAGCGGAGAGGGGAGCTGCAAGCAACGAACAGGGGAACCCGCGGAGCAGAGGCTGCCTTAAACCGCTGCCGTTGTTCCCGCTCTCGCCTGACCAGACTCGAACCTAACTAACCAGCCCTGGTGGTTCGCACCAACGACGTGTCTGCTGGCTATATCTCCTGGTTTGTCTAGGCGGCGATTTCCGATTCTGGACCAGTCACATTGGCCTTTCCCTCAGTATACATATAACAGGAATTCGTACTAGTAGCTGATGTAACCGTAGTGGTAGTAGTAGTGATTTTAACAGAGTTCTCTTCGCGTCTCGGCCTCATTTTTACCTCCAGTTTCATTAGCTGTCATCGGCGGTAGTGCTCTATTCTCCTTCGATCGTTACCGGCGATCCAGGATATTATATACCATATGACACTCCTGGAGAAAGAGGAGAACCTTGTAAGTGTCAGCAGTCCTCTGTGACTCTTGAACTTAAGGATCGTGATCTGGGCTGCTTTGACCGTGTCTCTACAACAGCAGTCTAATCAATCGTAGCTATAGTTGTTTTTGTAGTAGTAGTAGTAGTAGTAGTAGTAACAGCGCTCGAAGAGCAAATAACGATGCTGAGCGTCTTTCAGAATAAAGGACGATCAGTAAAAGAACTGGTAGCATGGATGTCCGAAGGCGAGGAAAAGTGGCTGCTGGGAGTGAAAGCGATCGAGAAGATTATGCAGAAAAAAGAGGAACTGGAGCATGAAAGAAAGCGGAGGGAGAGAAGCTGACGACCAGCTCAGCGCTAACTACTACACACACCACGAAGTAAAGTGAAAAACATTTCCGTGGTTCTCTTAAAATAAACTTGCGGTATCACAGTAGTGTGAACGGTCCAAAAAAAAAATAGTAGTAGTAATATGAAACATTTTGACAATTACGACTGCACCATGCTTACAGCGAAGCAGCTGACAATGTAAGGCCGACTCGTGGAATTCGCATAGGCTATGCTCTACAAAACGGTAAATACGTCGTAGTTACGCCCCCTCGCCCTCTTACTTGACGTCCAAAACGCTTTTAACAGCCTACCATAGAGAGTCATCCTGGAGACTCTCCAAGAAAGAACGCTCCCTTTTACCTACTTCGAATCGTATCAAACTACCTGCAAGGCAGATGATATTGTCTCACGGAACCAGTTTTAACATGACTGCAGGGGTGCCGCAGGCCACTTGGCCCCCTGCTAAGAAACATAACATACGACGACGTGCTACGGCTAAGGGACCGTGCTGGCATTTATGTAAGCTTCGCCTGCTACGATCCTTTCGGGAGAAACTAGGCTTGTCCTTGGCGGCGTCAAGCGCCAGTTTGAGCAAATCTAAGCCAAGTACCTCTAACAACGGCAAAGCAATGATTCCACTGATTACGGCGGTGTCCTCACAACGTAGACCTACTTAAGGTAGATTACTGTATCGATCCATGAATCATTCATGCTAGGTGCCGCATAGAATCCCCGGCTGTGAATGGCCTTGCGTCCTGATGGATGGGTAAGTCTATCTTTGCTAATCGACCTGCACACCCGCAACCATCTCTGCGAGCTGTTTGGCTTTCAGATAACCTAAATCCACTATTAGAAGATTACCATGACAAATACTTAGGCAAAATAAATCATATATATATATATATATATATATATATATATATATATATATATATATGCAATAAAACTATTAAAGCTACTATTACTAAATCTCACGTATGTATATATATATATATATATATATATATATGCTGTGCGACAGCCAGTTACAACCCACTTTAGATTTTATTTCTAAACTAGAAACCATACAAACCAATTTAAAAGCGGCTTGTCCCACATTTAAACCACCGACTTTCGGTATGCATAATTTTGCTTATCCGGGTTGCTGTGTACATGTGCGTACATATAGAATATTCGAATACATTCTAACCACAGCCACTAGCACATATAAGGCTGAGATCGATACCTTTGGGAATATGTTATTACACTTATTAGAGGAAACTTTGGTGTAAAGCTAAAGTGGGTTAGTCTTCAGTATGTCTTCAAGATGTTGTTATAAAGGCTTAAATAGAGAGTAAGAACAGAGGAATAGAGCATTTGAGTAAAAACAAGATAGCGAATTCGCTACAAATGCAGCTAATTAAAAATAGAGCCTAAAAACACCAAAGGTTCTGCTATCTTTATTCATATTCTCTAAAATTATTTTAATTTATAATAGGGGCACAAAGTAGGGATTACTAACATGTGTGACGCAGGTGCGAAAGCCTTTTTTTTATTTATTACCTTACGTATTTTTTATCGATTGATTGTGCATTACTAAGTCAAGGTTATTGAAACTCAGGGGTGACATATCTATTTATGCAGTGTACGTTAGTAGGAAAAAATCCATAATTATAACAGCCGATGTTTCTTAAAAACAATAAAGTAATAATGTGTGACGCGGGTGCGAAAGCCTTTTTTTTTATTTATTACCTTACGTATTTTTTATCGATTGATTGTGCATTACTAAGTCAAGGTTATTGAAACTCAGGGGTGACATATCTATTTATGCAGTGTACGTTAGTAGGAAAAAATCCATAATTATAACAGCCGATGTTTCTCAAAAACAATAAAGTAGGATTTGTCTTGTACCTATGTATACAACCCAAATTGGAGTAAAGCTTTACTTTAGGTACGATTGCTTCGATAGCTCCGATACTTTGCCCATCTTCATGTAGTACTATGCATTATTCATGCTCGTAGTAATCAATATTGAGCTTTATTCCAATATTATATTTTTTACGACGTAAGCAACGCCAAAGAACAAGAAAGGACAGCGGAGAAAGCGGTTATGCCACAGAGACAAGGGCAAGATAGCCTGCCTAGAGGTCTCTGAACAGAAACAGACGCCACGAGGAGCTGCAGGATTTCTGCAGAGCTGAGTAATGACAGTGACAGTCCGACATGACACTGTTGTTGAAATCGGAGCAACCGGATAGTAGTAGTGGTACAGCGACGTTGCCAGACATGGCAAGAACAGCACTGATTGCACAAACAGCTGACCCACCCACAACCGAAGGAAAATGTAGCCACGACGATGACTTTGTCGTGGCTCGGAAACGACAAGACAGCATAACAAAACGTTGAATGCAGAGGAGCAGAGTAACACACGGCATGGGCGAACTGGAAGTCCATGCCAGATCTGGGGGGATCTGCGCCATCACCGGGTGGCATGGTTGACGCAGAAAATGTCGGTTCAACTGGCAGGGGCATAACTATAAAAGAGGTTTGGAAGCTACATACACATGGTGGTGATGCTGTGTTCTGTGCGACGCTGTGTGGCGAAGATTAGGCAGGCTATTGCAGAAAAGAAATCTGGCCGAAGGAAGGCCTGTTTCATCGCTCGATCGAGGACGTTTCCTACGAGAGGAGAGAGTTAAGGATAATTTTATCGCACCTGGCAGAGACATTTCACAGTACGAACTGCATATGATATGCGGGGTTTCTTGTAATAAGCTGGCTGTCTTACCTGCGAAAGGTCGGGGAGGACCTGTGTGGGTTATTTATTTACTTACATATTATAGCCTATTAATGATGCAATGCGTCACTGCTTTGTGCATTCCGCTGGGAGAGTAAACGTCGTTATATTCTATTTCCCACCCACGTTCGATTCGGCGGAGGTTTCTGAGACAGTGAGCTTTGGACTTTCAGGATTAGACCTGACCATGCCAACTATCATCGGCGGTGACTTCAATTTGCGATTCGGCACAGTCTGCTGTTATAGGTAGTAAAAACATATGTCTAAAATGATTAAATAAAGGAAATTTAAATTCAATGAGGAATTACTGAATTTAAATAAATTCGCCATTCGTAATATATATATATATATATATATATATATATATATATATATATGGCTTGTTTTCGTTTACCTAACAAGACGTCTACTCCAGTCTTCAATTTTCGAGACGGTATTCGTCAAAGTGGACATTGTAAGAGAAAAACTTGAAGCGACCTGTTCCGGGGCGGAACCTTTTACTTTTCAGTAGAAACGTAAAATCTAACTAAATGCGAGAAAATCGCTCTGCCCCAAGTAGGTTTCCTCTCCCGTATGTCTTTTAATGCAGGCGTTTCATTGAGACTCATAGACGGGTTTTACTTCTTGTGACTCAGCTGCGACCGGTTAAATGCGTGAGACCTTTTTTGGTAAAGTCGTTTATAAATTTGGTGATCTATTATTGCTCTAAACGGGAAAGGAGAAATTAAGAATGAGTTCCGACTTAAATGGGTTACATGAAAAAAAAATGCCACTCCTATAAATACAGATAGCAAACACGACATTATTAGACCGGACTTAGATCCAAAATAGAAGCGACAATAGCAACAATATCCCTCCTAGTAGCATTCCGTATCGTGTCATTTAAAGAACAAGGACACCAGCCAGTCAGCCAGCCACTTCGAGCATTAGGCGCCTCTCACTCACTCACTCACGATACGGACGTGCTTTTCTTGCACTCAGCGGGACTCAGCGGTGGTGCAACGCTCTCGAACGACACGATGACGCGGACGGACAGCCATACAAGAATGGTGATTCTTGTACACATTGTTGTAGTAGCAGCAGCAGCAGTAGTCGTAATAGAAGTAGTAGTAGTAGTAGTAATAATAATCGTAGTAGTAGTAGTAGGAGGTAGTATCTTACTAAAGGGCTGAGATAGAGCCGATCGAGCAGCGGGAAACGAAACGTGTGTATGTAACCCCGTCGAGGAGCAGTTTCAACGCTGGAGTGGAAGTTGGGCGTGCGCAGACGCACGCTACAGCTAGTCACCGAGGAAGCAAGCGAGCGAAGCAGCTCTCGAATTTGCCTTGGGTTCCCATCGGGTCGCCACGTTAGCTGTAGCCTGGGCCTAGCCTGGGCAACTCGCGGCCATGCCCACCTACCGAGGCCAGTGGCGACGGCAGGGGCGGCGGCGGTGGCGGCTCCACCGCCTCCTCCGACTGCCGCCCAAGACTTACAAGCGGCACTTCGTCGTACTTCCTCAACAGCAGTCTCCCGGGCGGCCGGCGGACCCAGTTGGCTGGAGAAAGTCTTTTAGATATATACATATATATGTATAGTTAGAGGGAGAAAGAAGAGCAAAATTGCAGCCCTCAATGCGCCACCAAGCAAGCGCGACGAGTAAGTAACAGGGCGCTCGCAGGCCACGTGTCGCTTCGTATGCTGAACATGTTCCTCTGAAGAACCGAGGAAAGAGATGGTAGACGGATGTATGATCTATATATATATGGTATATATATATATATGATATATATAATATATTTAGATATATAGATGTATATATAATATATATATATATCTATATATATATATATATATATATAAATGAGATAGAGAGAGAGAGATAACATGACAGAGAGAGAGGGGTGCGGGGAAGAAGAGAAGCATGGAAAAGAATTAAGAACCTGATAGAGAGGGAAAAGACTGGCTGGCCAGCTTCACGAGGGTAACCGGCGCTAGCCGGATGATCGCCGCGCAATGACACCGGTGCGTCCGTGCTGCATCCATGTATGGCTCGGTGGCGCATTGGTGACGGCCGTTTTATTGGAGAAGAAAGTATCAGCAGCAGCAGCACCACCACCAGCAGCAGCAACGACGGCGTAACTGAGTCAGCAGTTTCAATGGCCGATTGAGCCACTGACCGTAAGCGGCTCACGGACGACGGTGTGCGCGGCAAAGTGGCACGCGACTTCTACCCCGCCTGCTTCTCATTCTTAACAATTTTCTCATGTTTTCTCCCTATATATATATATATATATATATATCTGTATAGATATATGTATACTTGTCTTTCACCTAGTGACACGTGCACGCTCGCATCCGTAGAAGCGTGTGCAAGCGATGATGGTGCTATGCATGCACCGTCGTCGTCGTCGTCGTTGTGGTACAAAGGAGGCTTCGCTACGCTCTTTCTCGCCTGACTCTTCCTAAGGGAGATCATCAGCAAATGGAGGTAGGACTCTGGAAGCGTGAGAGAGATCTGCAGAAAGCGCCAACGACAGAGAGATAAAGAGAGAAAGAGAGAGAGATGGGGAATAAGAGAGGGCGAAAGAGGACGAAATTGAATGGAGACGAGTCCGCTGCTGTTCCACTGCAGCTAACTGGCATTGCCCCGAAAGTGCCAGCTGCAACAGCACTAGCTGCGGCAAGAGGGGTTCCAGCTCGCCAGCGGCGACTTCAGTGGTTCGACTACGAAGCCGCCTCCGACGCCGCCGCAGCCGCCATCAGACGGAGGGAGAGCAGACCCAGCCCAGCTCTCAACCACTACAACCAACACACGGCCACAAGGACGTTGTACTACCACCACCACCAGCAGCAAGAGCACCAATAAGAATCATAGCGTAATAATAATAACCACCACCACCACCACTATGCTATGCCTCGAGGAGGAAACCCCGACCCTGCTCTCTCTCTCTGTGATCGCCCACCACCGCCTGCGGCTGCAGATATCGTCACCTTGTTCGGTGTCGGAAACTAAAAATTATCTCGAGTCGAATAAATTCAATCTAGCATCTACGACCGCTTCGGCTATTCTTACCGCTGGCACTGCTACCTCTAGGCCGTGCCCGTAGCGGTTATATATATATATATATATATATAGAGAGAGAGAGAGAGAGAGAGGGAGAGAGAAAAATATATGTTGCTATGTTTGACGTTATCTATATATATATATACTCTTTGGATTACTGCTGCTGATGCCCCGCCGCTCGTTGTCTCTCTCTCTGTCGCCTGTTTGGCTGTCGGCGGCCTTCTCATCGTAACGGTGCTTGTTGAGTTGGCCGGCTGTTGCTGCAGTGCAAGCGTGGCGGGTGGCCAAATTTCACGGCCAATCATCGAACTAACCGTCGGGCTAACCCACATCACACAGTCCGCTCTTGGAAGCCTGCAGGACTTCCTCTTTCTAGTCGGGTTGCCTCTCTTCTTTCTTCGCGCGCTCTCTCTCTCGCTCTCTCTCTCTTTTGCTCTCTTTATCTCTATTTTGCCTTCTTCCTGCTACAAAGCGACGTGGCTTCGTTGTCCGACTACTTACTAACACCTACTGTGCGTCATTGGGCGTATCCTTTAATGCTTGACTCAGTTGCTGATACGTTAATAACCGAGACCATATTGTGGTGATGTCCGCTGAGTATATTAAATATAACACATACCTCAACATCTTGAGACAATGTTTTTTGGTACTATATATTTATATGAACATGGTTGCTCTTTGTTTGCATAAACTCACAAGTCAATATTCCAAATAAGTTTATTGCAATTTACAACGCTTCAATTCGCGCTAGAAATAGTACACACATATATATATATATATATATATATATATATATATATATATATATATATATATATATATATATATATAGTCCTACGTGGATGACACAATTTTACAACGAGCACAATTAGATTGTGAATTTGAAAAATCTCACAGTGAGAGCAGGTTCCACGCTGAAAATAATTCAATATAACACCTGCGAGCACACGCCCGCGCGGAGACAATCTTTCACTTCAAAGCGCTGACGTAACAATATTATAAAAATAAAATCCACTTCAGAAAAAAGAACATGCTTACAACAAAAGGCACAGCATATCACAGTAAATTTATCATCGCAGTTTTTTTATGTAAAGGCAAGAGCGCAAAGCTCATGCTTCAGTCTTGACGTGCTGCAAAGTGCCAGAGAGTTCCTGAATTCCTGACTTTGCGAACAACGAGCTTCGGCAAAGTGATCCACGAGTGCTTCCCCAGATGATCGCTCAGCGAGACGCCAGCGCATATACGCTAGATTTCGTGTTGACTAGAGGCACTCTGATTGTTGTGGCACGACGCAACGTTTAGGGAAGCGTTTAGGGACTAGGGAGAAGGTCATAGGGAAGGAGAAGGAGTCCTTTCAATAGTAATGGTAAAACTGAGGATTGCAGCCCGAGGCGTACAAAGCGTGCCAATCTAGAGAAGCCTGTACGTCACGTAAATATACCCCAAACTGAGTCGCTACGCCGTCTGGCGACCATGGTCTACAGCATTCATTGAATTCGATGATATAACTTGGCCCTGCGAAGAATTAGTTTGTATCCATCCACCTTGTCTTATGAGAATTTCGTAGCAGAGTACTAGTAAGATCCGGGTTTTGTAAACTATAATCAAGCCGCTAATGAGAACGCCCATTTGCGCTCATACGACACAGAGACGAGATAATGGCGTAACATTTGGACATAAGATAGCCTTTACGCGTGCTACTTCATGCATTCATGAAGCAATGGTCGCGCTCTATTTAACATGTGTTCCACTTGCGAAATGCGGTGTAGCGATTAGGAGTCAGTATTGGAAGGCGTGAGTCGAAAGAGTATCGTAGTATCATCAGCAGCGAGCGCAAATTCTCACTCTGAATATATAAAATTTGTAAATTCAAAAACATTATAAATAAGAAATAGTCAGTATTAACAATCGGACTTAATAAGGACTAAAAACATGAAGGGGCCAACTACGAAACGCTGCAGGGTACCGATGTCGACGAATTGCCATACGAATTCGACAGTTCCAAAAATCTTATAGCCTGGCTTTTGCAGAATAGGCACGATCAAAACTACTCGACTGTACCAGCTGAGCATCCTAGCTTTTGAAGCATCTGTCAGATAAATGATGCATGAGAATCTTAATCATAAACATCCTATGTTAAAAATTAGTATGAATCATAAGCAGTGGTAAGATTACTGAGTAAGCCGCGGCAACGTCAAGAAAAACTCCCAGATGGGCTGTAGACGTTTCGACTAAACCTGACATGGATTTCCATGGAAAGTTAACTTTTGTTCTGATAATGTATTTTATTAGCATAACGCCCGTGCC
Organism: Dermanyssus gallinae; assembly: GCA_003439945.1. NCBI lineage: Eukaryota > Metazoa > Arthropoda > Arachnida > Mesostigmata > Dermanyssidae > Dermanyssus > Dermanyssus gallinae. The sequence goes on along the minus strand of QVRM01000587.1, from coordinate 47,204 downwards.
GCCGAGGCTCTAAAGAAAAAGAGAAATAATTTCGCGCAGGCTAAGCATGTCGTGTTGACGAAGGTGAACTACTTACTGGCTGAGAACAAGGTCTTAAACGCCAGAATAGTATAGATTTAGCTTTATTTCCCGGTTCCAAAAGTCGAGTCAACGAAACTGCTTTATCGAATTGTTGAAGGTGATATAAGTCACACTGTCCCCCGCAGAGTTCGCGCAAGCATAACGAGGCATTTTCATGGAACTTCTCTCAATTACAAATCTTTATGTGGAAGCTATGTACAGCAAATCAGATGTCTATTCTCATATTTGCTGCGCTTCCACGAAATTCACGTCATTGCCTGGGCCTCATAAAATAGCGGGTCAATGTCTCTCACTCAGAGATGTACTCGTTGAAAGCTGCAGTTTTCGGTAAAACGTGTCTTTTTTGTAAACCCGTAACAATAAGCGGAGACGGCGCCAGTAAATAGACTAATCTGTCAAGAGTAGTGCGGTGGACTCTTAGCGCCTCCTTCATAAAAATGGCCTTGATTTGGTCAAGCGCCTTAAAGTTTAGGTTCGATAGATAAGGCCATATCACCTGTATACCGTAAGAAGCAGTAGGTAATCTTCAGGTTGAAGAGATGAACGGCAACGTCTATTAATAGTTTATGAGGGTCTCGGACACTATGAAAGGATCATAGTTCTTTCCCAGTTTCTCTTCTGGAAAGTCGCTCACTAGCACCGAAAACAGCAGGGGGCTAAGATTATCACCTTGTTTAACACCAGTGGTCTGCAAGGTTGTCATGTGCTTAGCAGTTCCATCATCTATAATGACTTGTCTTTACTGTAAAATATCCTTAATGAGGACCAATATATTCAACGAGACCCAGCAAAGAGCCAGCTTTCCAAGTATAATTGATCGTGCGGCCGTATAAAAAACCGTTTTAAAGTCTAGTACTACAGCTAGTTCGAAGTGCCCGTTGTATATCATTTAGAAGTACAGCACATGCTGTCATTGTCAACCGGCCCTATCTAAAGCCATGTTGTTGCTCCGGCAGTTTTCCGTGAACCTCAAGAAAACGTTCAAATCGACGGGCGAGGATAGCCGACAGAAGTTTGTAGATTGCTGCATCAAAAACCTTTAACCAAGAAGTATTACGAAGTCAATCCGGAGATATTTCGATGAGCGTTTTGTGATGCATTTTGAATTATTAGCGCTAAATGGGCAATTTTTGTGTTACCTTAAATTATTAAAACTTTTATTAAATTGCTAAAATAACACCGTTTTAAAAACTACAGATTGAATAGAGCGGAACTAGGAAAAATTCTTCACGGCAATGTTGTCGATATACATACTCAAGTATGGTTAGATGATATGATCAATTATATATATATATATATATATATATATATATATATTCGAAGATATGTAATGCGCGTGTACCCAGCACCACCTGTATACAATTTGAATGTATTTTAAAATCACTTAAGGGGCCTTACAAGGAGCCACAAAGGTACAGTCTATCTAGTCAACAGTGTATAGAGTACTCTTACAATTTAAAAATACAAATGACCTAGGGAGAGTAGCTCAGAGCTTGTATAGGGATCTTTCGACTATTGTCGGCCATTACTCTCGTGCGATAATTTTGCTCCACCAAATACGGTGTTTGTAATAATGCTTGCATACACTGTGATTTTAGCCACATCGACTACAGGTATACGCAGCGAGCTGCGTATCGGCGGTCTTTGCACTTTTTCGCCCGGTAGGACGGTCGCTGGCGTATTCAAATTGTATATAGTGTAGTGTAATTATGTACCATCTTGAAATGCAATCTTATTGCGAAATAAACAATATGTATATACTACAGGTATACGGCGCTCAGAGAGGGTTGCGTAAACATTCGGCGCTTACTCCGTCACTACGCTACAAGACGCTGACTTGTTCACGCTATTTTTTTGCGAGTGTCCTCTGTCATTATACGCACTGAGTGCAACGAAAGCGGGTAAAGTCGTCATGATCCTGAAGCGCGTGTTAGTGACTACCCGCAGGTGGATATGGGTGCCTAGTGGGCGCATCTCTCTGCTTGGCGTTGTATATGTTGTGCATGTCGCGTCCGCGCGTGTTGTCCGTTCTACCTGGTTGTGCACGCATCTGTTTCGTTTTTGCCACGTGACGGCTTCAACGACGCCATTAATTCGATTGTTAGCGAACGCCCTGACGACGACGACGACCATGCGCGCTACCTGATCCGTGAAGAACGAGCTGATGGGGGTAGTCATCGTGTCGTTCCCCTATTCCTGCTTTGCTCCACGCGTGCAGCCCCCGCAGCGTCACAGCCGCCCGCTTGCAATCCCTATGTGTTCGTTTTTCCACTTTTCCATCCCCTTCGTCTCCTTCCTTAGCCGCACATTCCAGACTATGACGGCAGCCACAGCGGTGGCGGCATCTGTCATCCGGTTCCGCACGCATCTTTTTCCACCACTACTACTACTAATACTACTACCACGACCCCTATCATTCATCTCTCACCCCTAGTGCAGCTCGGTATGCTGCACCTCTGAATGCGAGACGTGCACGATCCGCTCTGGGAACGTGGGCGCTACTCCTGCCGCTTGTGCATGGTTTCTATCGTTGTCCTGCTTGCGCGTTTCTTGGCGCCACTCCCCGCACAATAATAAAAAGACGCCCAACGCTAAGGCAGAATAAGCGGGCCTCGGGCGAGTAAGCAAGCCATGGAGCCAAGGTAAAAAAGAGAGCAAGAAACGCCCCGCTCCAAGGCGTATGCCACAGGCCAAGGCACATCGTCTGCCGAGACGGCCCAACCGGCCCTTGTCGAGAACAGGCACGTGTAGTACGCTAAGTACGTGTAATGTGATGGTAGCAGCAGTGGTAGTAGTAATGGTAGTAATGCATTCGTGTCATATCTCTACGCAGATCGGTCACGGAGTTCTGCCTTGTCCTTCACCCTGTACGTTATGTCTTGTCTTCTGCGCCAGAACGACGATACTTATTCCTCTCGCCGCGATATATCTGTCTACTTATCCCTGTCTCTCGACTTCTGTCTGCCCTTCCCTCAGACGTTTTTTACTATGTGCCTTCGCTGTTTCACAGCAGACTTCTTACTCTCGAAGCCTCGAAGCAACGCCTCAACATATGCAGTGAACGCAACTGCATGTTTGTGCCCCCGTCCGTCCCCTCTATTCCCCTTCCCGCTTTTTGGCCTTAGCTCCAAAAGGTCCCGTTTGGTCGATGTTCCCCGGCCTCGCAGTTGAGCCGCCAGCCGGTCAGAATACAACGACCACTAGAGCAAGGTTCAGCTTTGCCCAGCAGCAATTCCCATAGCGGCGTTATCATCCAGTGCAGGGTATTGTCATCATCGTCTTCACCATCACCACCACCACCACCACAATCCTCAACATCAATAACATCACCACTAGATTCAACATCAACAACACCACCATCATTTTCAACATCAATAACACCGTACCATCATCGTCTTTATCGTCACTGCTGCCAGTTGCCAGTAAGCTGGTGCTAATCGGCCGCTATCTGTGGAACGAACAGGCAAAGCAAACACCTGCGCGTCCACCTTCACTGCCATCACCATCGTCTGTCCCGGAGGCGGGAGAACGGGGCACGGTGAGGGTGGAAGCTTCGGAGAAGGAAAGCGAAAATCCACAACAGATCCTGGAATTGAGGACGAAAGAGAGAGAGAGAGGGGGGGGGGAGAAACGCCCGGGGAACATTCAGCCGTGTCGCAGTCGACCGGTCGGCTTGCCTTCGTCGGCCCTTCTCAGGGGAATACGACAGACGGCACTAAGCGGCAGCTAGCAGCAGCACCTCCACCAGCAGCTCAGGTCGCCGTTCATAGAAGGTGGGATATCGTAGCAGAAGGAGTTGTTGTTGTTGTCGTCGTCGTTGTTGTTGTGGTTGTTGTTGTTGTTGTCGTCGTCGTCGTTGTGGTTGTTGTTGTTGTCGTCGTCGTCGTTGTGGTTGTTGTTGTTGTTGTCGTCGTCGTCGTTGTCGTCTTGGTCGAAGTGGCGGTAGCCACAGCGACGGCAAGCGGCCGGTCGCGGTACAGTCTGAACAGTTCTTCCTGCATCGTCGTAGGCTTGCCGTGCAGAGATAGCCCTAAGCGACAACGATTCCCCTGAGGTATCTTCCCCACCACCCCCCCCACCCGCTCTGCTCCCACATCCCTTCTTACTCAATATCCGCTTTGGTACGGAGTGACGCGGACGGGGCTGCCGCGTGAAGCAACGAAAAACTCAACTCGATGCGGCGAGCAGAAGCGTTATGGGGCTTGGTGGGGCTGGGCACTTCTCCAATATTCCTCACGTCTCCCCACTAATCTAATTATCGAATTTCACCTCTCAATAGGTCATGGTCTTCTAAGACACAGAGAAGAGAAGAACACCGCAGGAAGAAAGAGACAAAAAGATAGAGATAGAGATTTGAAGTGTCTCCGAAAATAAATGCACAAACAGAGTTTCAATCCACTTATGGTATTTTACAGTTAAGTGGGTCGCTCTTCGTTCCTGCGCTGAGGTCATCGTTCGCGTGTGCTTATACGCGATGAGGTTAGCGGTTGAATAAGCTTGTTTGCTGCGCTGCGTGTTTGGAGCTTACGGTTGCTTGCAAAGTCTATCTCAAGTACGTTTTGTTGCCAAAAGGATCATCCTTTTTACCATGTCTCATAATATAATTAGGCGTTTATTTGAATGTGGCGCACCTTTTGCCTTACACCATGCGGCAGCAGCATGATGCCGACCCTTTACGCTTTCCTAAGACGCCGCGTTTACCCTTTCGGCAATCTTGCCGTGGTATAATCTTAGAATCTTGCTCTCTCTATATAATCAGATCTATATAAAATTTAAGTGGACGCCTCGACATAATATGATCACGGATTAACAGCTAAATAAGAAAGCGACTTAATTTGAACTTGATTATCAAACAAGCTTTAGCAATTGCAGTCATACTGGTCGCATTAGCAGTGGCATTATTTCTTTGATAGAGCAGTCATTAACATAGGGTAATTCAGATCAAACATGCTACCACCGTAGGGTACTAGACTGTGATTCTCAACCGAAACTAGAAGACCACTTTTTGTCTTTGATAAATACTACTTTTGTATTTATCGGGAGTTCCATCCACATTATATGAACATTCGACGTCACACAAATACAGTGCTGTGTATGGAATACACGATTTAACTGTAATGAACATATGGTAGTGTTAATTGACTATTTGGATGTCTATGCCTGACTATCGACGTCGTTCGGCTAGGCGAATTTCAATCGGGCATTTAAAATAGACACCTCACCAAAAATGTACGTTTTTATTGGCTACCTAGAGACAATAACACGAACCAGTTTGGCTCTACTTTACAAAAAAAGTCTAATTTTGACAAGCCACGCGCACAAAGGTCATTCTGCAACTCCCCAATGCTCAAAATAACACCTATCGGGTATCTATCTGAGTTAATCGAACCGGTGTTCTTGGATAGACCTCACGTCAAATTTCAGCTAATCGCCGACACCGCATCCAGCCATTTTTTGTCGTTGTACTCTTCTATTTTCACTTGTGTTTCTCGATCTTGCTTCATATCGGTGTTCCCATTGGGCGCAGATACAGATACCAGTACGCATCCATACGGGAACGTGTTATCTCAGCTCGCCGGGCTATTTCTACGCCGGGCGTTGATCCAGCCAGGGCAGGTTCCTACCGTGCTCCCAACCGCCTTGCAAGTAGTTGTAGTACCCTGAGGTATCCGCTCGCCAGGTCATGGAGCAGGAAGGCGCCTCTATAGCATGCGTATACCTTTTCTTGTCATGTAGTAGTAGCGGCAGATGCTGTGTGCGTTGTAATATGCATAAGCCAGGTTCAACGACGGAAGGCTTATCACCTTATTCGACGGTCCTTTGTACTCCGCGACTTCATGCGCCTTGGCACAATCTCTTGTTCTCATGTTGTTCTTTTTCTTCGTGTGTTGCCTTTTGCTCTTTTCTCTCTGTCTCTGCTCTGCCCGTCGGTAGATGTTCAACAGAGAATTAAGCAGAGATGATCGTACAGCAACCAACCAACCAACGAGCCAGATATGTAGGCAGGTTGTGTAAGAAAAACTTCCCAAACGCCGCCGCATTGATACCACCGTGGGGTGGCAGCGGAAACGCTGTAAAGGTAAGATCGGGCCCGCGTGTGAGAGAGAGAGAGCATACCGAGTGTGGGCCGCGATTCCTACGGCTCGCTACGCTACGCGCGCTTCGCAATGCCCTCGGTCTGGAAATGCGGTAGATACGGGGCGTGCCAGCGCACTTTTCTTGCGTTATCAAGAAGTCAGCCAACAGCTTGGCAGCAAGGAGCAGGGCAAGATAGACAGACACACTTAGTGCCGGCTCCCCTCGATGAGGTTGAGCGTTGAGGCCGCTGTACTCTTCCGCCGTTCGGCGCAGTCTCTGCTTAGTTCCTAGGCGACTGCTTTTTCCTTAGGACAAAACTACTCCTATTCCAAGACGAGTACGCGGCTACGTACACACACAATCATCGAGCATAGCAGTATGTGCGGATGCGGTGAAGGGCTTTACAGCATACGGTCTAATAGTGCGTTGTTAGTATATATATATATATTTTTTTAATGTATGTTTAAATAAACATTGTATTGATTGGCTCAACGAGTCTCAACAACCGACACCAAGTTTTGAGGTCTCGAGAAGTGCAAACAGCCCATTTATTTCTTGATCGCGACAAAAGAGCTTCGTAGATCAGAGTACTACTGCTGAGAGCCGATTTTACGCTCACAGAGAAGAGGTGCAAGTTGTCGTGCCGCCAAGATGACGAGAGGTTAGAGCTATAATTACTACGAGTGAAAACATTTACGATCCTTCAACGATGGTTTTAAGTTCAGAAGCAGCAAGCAGTCGCTTGTTTCCGCGACTGATTTAGCTGGCGCTAGAAAACGCTACAGTTTGACAGTATATAAAATATATTCTCCGTGTATAATATATTCGAATTAGTAAACGTTTCAAAGCTCGTCATGATGCGCACCTGTTCAAGCATCTAGCTTCATCTAGTCAAAAATTCAATCAATCAATCAATCAAGCTTTTATTTCACCATACATTGGTAGATTAACAAAAATTCTCCCGCTACATTGAGATCAAAGAAAGCCAGCTTGCAGGATGACTGGAGGACTCCTCGAGGACCTCGCGATCTAAATCCATACCACGTATTGGCAAGCGGCGGGTGAAGATTATATCCTCTGCATGGAGAGTTCATCAGAAACAGCAGACGCATCGAAGTGTTACAACTAGGGCTTGCCTATTTGCTTTATCCTTCCATTCTTGATTTCATTTGGTGATACTTGCTGATTTCATACTGGTCGGTTAGTTTGCTTGCATTTGTTAGCAGTTTGCTCGTTTGTTTGCTGACTCACGCCTTGATTTCCTTTTATTTCGAGCATTTGTAAGCGTTGTTTCTCGGAGCGGATTTTGCAGCTTCGGAGCTGGTCGTGAAGTTAATTCACTTCGTTTAAGGTCACGACTCAAAGGCGTGCGGGTGTGACGAAGATCGAACTTCAGATCAGACATATCTATGAACATACGTATATAAACGTATATACATATATGTATGTATATATATATATATATATATATATATATATATATATATATATATATATATATATATATATATATATATATATATATATATGTAAACAAGAGGTTAGTGCACGCACATGAGTCTTTCATAAGCAGACACACACCACCGTTATGTCAGAAATCCGAGGATAGCGACAAGCAGATGCTAACGAAGTGCGTGAAAAAAGCTGCAGTAACTTCATACTGCTTTACTTCAATCGGACAAGGTCGGATTGTTGACCGTCTGGCTCGTTAGAATGGCCGTTGCAGAGGATTAGCGCCGGGCGGTCGGAGGCTGACTCGTGCATCTCACAGGAGATCGGCTCGGCTGAAGGCCAGGATCAACGGACGGATGTGTTCCTGCTTGACTGCAAATAGTAGTAGAGTTTCGATACAATAAACTTAAGCTACCAATTTTTAATGTCAATGTTTTCACTTAGATAACTGTGTAATATGGCGTACATAAAGGTGTTTCTAGAGAACGAGCGTTTTAAATAGGATAGCACGATTTTCAAGCAAATATATCTGTATGCATTGAATAATTGATCGGTGTGTTAAGTAGCAACGCAAACAATTACAGCGGTATCCGATGAGCTGTCTAATTGAAAATGAGTTTAGCTTATGAAAATACGCTAAAAGCTCTTCTACAACGAGGACCTTAGTACTCCTATAGTGCACTAGAACATTCCAATCATCGGGTCGTGTGCACGAAATGAAACGCAGAACACTGGTGATTTGGTAAAATCTTCTTAATTTTTTAATTTGTACCAGCGTACGTTGCCAACTAAGTGTAAGCCATTTTTCTATTCTATGACGATAGTACAGTGTATTTTTTAGTTAGTTTATACAAACCTAACTTACAGAGATGAATGTACGTGTTGTCTTAATTGAATGATGTAAGCCATTTCTGTTCTATGACAATAGTATTTAAGACAGTTTATACAAACCTAACTTATCAAGTGTCATGTACGCGTTGACAAATCCGACCGAGCGAAGCGGCACAGAGACGTCTTGTCCCACGCGTTATAGCCAACAGCAAGAGCATCGTAAACATAGCGATTATGTAATGTAATTAAGCATCGCTTAGTTAATAAAACGCATATTAACGTAAGAGACTCCACTAGCCCAAATTTTCTCTACATTTAGACCGCTGCAAGATGGCCTCCTAGAGGACGCCTGACCGATTGTTGTCTTAAACTGTGAACATAGTTTTCGAGATGTGCGGATAGCCTTTTCTGATAGCTTTTCCTGACGCCTATTACATAGACGCACCTAGCTAGCGGCACCAACGTGTGGAAGCACTGCTCCTTCTTTTTATTTTAATATTGTGGGTAATATATGTATATATATATATATTCCAAGGTTGTTGTTTCTTTTTTTTTTTACTAAGACCAGTATTTGGACGTATATGCAAAGTTGTATGACCTAAAAAAAAAAAATATATATATATATATATATATATATATAAATTCATATTGTTCGCTGGAGGACAATTGTTTACACCCCGTTATGAGTTAAATAAAAATGTATATATATATATATATATATATATATATATATATATATATATATGTATATATATCGTCGGTTGGGGTGATCGATATCCGTTGTTGATCGATTTTTTTAAGCGATGCTCAATGAGAATAGATAACAATCTATAGCGGTCTTGCTGCTACAAGTATTGTTGGGGAAATCCTAGATATCTCAGCATGTCTGTTGTGCTGTTGCTGTTTTAATCGCCCCCAAGATAAATGGGTGGCATTTGTATTTAGATACACTTGCCAAGTAAATAATAAAGTCATCCAACCATAGAGTGCGGCAATCGTTACTTGGGGGTTTTAAACAGTTTGCCATATAAAGCAGAGTAAACTAGACGAAAAATTTACACGTACATTATCTTGTGTGCCGTTATGCCTAAAAAATTATGTCAAGAAAGTGGTCTCCCCGGAATTCTTTCGACAATGTCTAGGTGAGATACACCATTTTGATTACTGTTTGGAAAAACTTGGGTATTCATTTCGGAATCTTTTGTATAGCGTTTCTCTTCAGCTCATTCACGACAGCAGACTTATTATCGAACCTTCTTCTCTTGTGAATAACCACCCATTAACTTTTTCCAATCAAACAATTGTGTATAGTTTAATTTAGTAAGCTCCACTCTCTGAGAGATATCCATGGCAGAGTGGTATAGGATGACAATTTTTACAAACACCGCCGCGACTCCGGTATGGCGGCAAAATGCGAAACAAGCCCTTAGGTGACTCTTGCCGCATTATATATATATATATATATATATAATTTTTGCAGCATATGTTTCTGCAGCGCGGAAGCCCTAGAAACCTACTCTAGCTTCGTCACGTGTACGCACTGTGGTGTCAGACCAGCATCCGAGTTCCAGCAGCACAACCCTATTCTGCTTATATTCTAAAAACAAACAGACACGCAGCCGGCCTAGCATCGGCCACAGGGCCCAACGGAGCCGTAGGGAGTCGCTAACTCTTCAGCCACTAGACCCCCGCTGCCACAACAGCAAACAACAACAACAATAACGACAACAGCAGCAGCAGCAGCGAGAACAAAGACAATAGCCAAGCATTACCCTTTACGGCCACGCTCGTTGAGAGGGGTTGTTCGACCCCTTCTTCTCCTGCCCGCCTTCTCACCCCACCGACGCTGCGCCCCCGGTTTGTTCAGCTTGGGGGGGGGGGGGGGGGGGTAGGTGGGTCGCTGACCACGTCAACCATGCATGTATGCATGCATGGCTGTATGTGTGTAAGTACTCGCTAGGAGTGCTAATAACGGAGCTGCTACGAGGCCGATGGATGGTGGATGCGATTTCCCGAGTCCTTTAGGAGGAGCAGGGAGACAGACTTTTTGCTGCTGCTACTGCACAGCCATCGATCTCATAGCGTTGTCGGCGCGCAATGCAGACTGCCGTCTGCCGAACGGCAGCACGGGCGGCTGCGCGACGGGTGCAATGACTAGCGAGCGCCATTGAGAGACCGCAACATGGTAAAGAAAGAGAGCGCGCACGGGATAGGAGACCGAGCGACACAGAGAAACAGGCAGGGAGGGGGAAATAGAGAGAGGGAGATAGAGGTAGAGAGAGATAGAGATAGAGGGGGGGGGAGAGAGAGACGAAGGTAAAAAGGAACCGTACAGGAATCAACGAGATGAAGAACCCGTTGGAGTCGAGGGTGACGATAGCAGCTAATGCATTGCAGCCAGTGCATTGTAGCCAGCGCCTCCGACTCGTATATTTTGGGTCCTCAACGACGAAGTGGACGCGAGATAGAGGACGGGGCGTCACCGGGTACCGCCCACAGCGTTAAACAGCGAAATGCAGAGCACTTCATCCGCTAGCGCAGGCGCCAAATGCTGCTGCTGCTGCCGCCGCTGCCGTCGACGCTGGTGCTGATGTTCAGCCCGTTCTATTGTCACTAATCCTACTACCCCTGTTACTATTACTTGTACAGCTTCTGGTACTTTAGTTACTACTCTGTGGATTGCTACTAGTGGTGCACTGCCGCAGCCGACATGATCACCATTATATCCAGTCGCCCAACAGGCAACAACAACATCATCAACAGCACGACAACAACAACAACAGCAGCACTAACTACAACAACAACATCAGCAAGAACAACAACAACTACAACCACAACAACTCTATGCAGAAAACTGTTTCCTGGACCTAGCCCGTACCGAGCCACCACCCAATTCATCTCTTCCCCTTGTCTCCTTCTTCTCCTTCGCCTCTTCTCCTGTTCTAGAACTCCCCACCCAACCCTCCGCAGCCGCCCTCTCTATTTACTACACCACCACCCCCCCCCTCGCGTATTGAAAGCAAAGGGGGGGTGTCTCAGCTGCGGAGCTGTCTGTTGATACTGCTGCGCGTCGATGCGGCAGCGGCAGCGGCGGTAGCGATGATTCGTACTGACGCCGGCGTACCGGCGACAGGCGTCTCGCTCTCTCTCTCCACCCACCCCCCTCTCTGTATGTCTCCCCGTCTCTCTCTCTCTCTCCCCTTCCTCCCCTCTCTGTATGTCTTTCCGTCTCTCTGTACTCAGCCAGTCGTCTCGACAGCGCCGTCACCATCGTCGTTGTCGTCGAGGACAGGCCGACAGTAGACAGGCTTCCGTCCTCTACACAAGCGGCGACCAGGTACGCAGACCGGCCCCTAGCCTGGCCAAAGGCGCGAAATTCTCCGACGGCTCTCGTCGTTGTCGTCTCGACACAAAACTCCAATGGGAGTTAGGTGCTATGCATATATGTATATACCCGCTTCACTATATGTATGTCCATATATATATATATATATATATATACTCGTCCCACTATATGTATATATATATATATATATATATATATATATATAGTGGGACGGGTCAGCAGTTGCAATTTTTGATGCCGTGCGTTCTCTCGCTTGCTCTCGATCTCGGTCGATTGGTCGATTGTTGTGACCGTCCTCGAGCGAGCTGTGTGCACTGCAGACCGACCGACGCTCGGCCCCTGCTCCTCGATGCAATCAACCATTATTAGTATGTAGGTAGAGTAATAGGACTAGCTGGATCAGTCCTGGTAGGATCACGACCAGCAATAGCAGCAACCGAATAGAATCTGTAGCAATAATGGTGTAGGCAATGTTAGGAAGACATGCGCCGAACACATGCAATCCAGTCAAGCGTCGTCAGAAACGTCGGGTTTGTCATTTCGGTCGACGCCGCAGCAGCAGCGGCAGCAGCAGCAAGTATCGCGTGAATTGTGATCGCTTGAATTGACGCCGCGAGCCGCGCCGCAACCTAACCAACGACAATACAGCATGATGAACACATCATCAAGAGTTAACACAATCGAACAGCCCTTCACTTCTTCAGCTCAGAAGTGACAAAAGTCGAAACGATCGTCGAAATCCTTCTTCTTCTTTTTTGCAGGCATATAACGCATAGTCAACATGCACGTTTCTAAGGGCACACAGATATATATATATATATATATATATATATATATATATATAGTAGTTCAACAGGTTCTTAAAATTAGCTTTTCAGAATCCGAATTTTGGCGCGCTTTCACCGCTATTGGAAATGGCAACTTTTCGACTGCTAGCAGTCAAAATATTATAGTGATTGGCCGTTGCGATTTCGTTTGATCGCTTTTCCCGTGCAACGTATCGGCGCCATGTTTGGCCACTGTTTCCAACTGGATTAATGAGTTAAAAAGAGGGTCGCAGGAGCACCGAGAATGAACTACGTTCAGGACGCCCCAAAACGGCAACTGATGAGGAAAACGTGGAAAAAGTGCGGGAAATCGTTGCCGCAAATAAGCGAGTGAACATTAAGGAGATAGCGGAGGCCTTGGGGATCAGTTTGGGTAGTGTGCATTTGATCCTGCACGAGAATTTAAAGATGAAAAAGATCAGAGCAAAATGGATGCCGCATTTACTCAACCAAGGCCAAAAAGACGCGTGTGTTTCCGCTTCAGTGCGAAATTTGGCCAATATGTCGAAAAAACCGTCGGATTTTTGGCGCAGATTTGTGACCGTCGATGAAAGCTGGGTCCATCACTACACTCCCGAGACCCAAGAAGCATCTCGCCAATAGTGTGCACCTGGTGAAGAACCTCCGAATGCACTTTCATTTCATGCACTTAATCTGGACATCCCACCGAAAAATCGGAATTACTCTGCAACCACAGCTCGCATTGCCATGAGTTTGGTACCAAAATGATCGTCATAAAATGCGCATTTGCTGAATATGTTAGCTTTAAACACGTGGGTGGTCGTATGGTTATGATTCTGAAGTATTTGGCGTGAAAGCTAATATAAAAACTTCATTTTGACGAATTCTCTTCTAAACGACCGTGTCGCATCTTCTGACCGGCATTGTACATTTGTATATTCTTCGGAAGAAGCAGAATTTTCTCACGAACACGACAGTGTGTTTAGTCTCTGTATAGGAGGACTGGTTGTCTCGCAACAACACATTTTATGCCCCTATGTCGGGCAAAAACACTAGTGTCACAAATTGTAGTAATTTCGCTCTCACTCCGAATCAAGACTTCTCAGAGACCATGTTCCATTGAAAAAAATGTTTGCTTTAACGAGCTCTACAATTTGTATATTCTATTAAAACAAATTTCTGCAACACCCTGTATATATTGCTGACGCGCATATATACACTTCGGGGACAATAGGCAGACTATTACGCACGTGCATGTTGATTTGCACGTACATGTGTACATTAAGTAAAGTTGTGACTGTATGTGTATGTCGGCATTTTCGAGCACTCTGTTCGGTGATTTTCGCCAATGTGCACCTCCTCTGTGACAGTATTGCTTTGTTGACTGGTTTGCAACAACCATATCGCATGTACACAAAGCACGAGCGCCAGGAACACCACCACCAGCAACAACAACAGCAGCAGCAACAGCAGCTTCGACGACAACAATAATGCCATCAACAACAATAGCAGTAACAGCAGCAACAGCAACATTTGACGGCCACTGAAGTGTATTGACTCTCAACACCCTAGGATCGAAGTAGGCGGTTCCTCAGGATGGCAGTCTGCAGACCGTGCGGCCTTTACTTCTCGCCATCGCCACTTCATTTCTACTTTGCAGGCCGCGCTGATAAAGACGCCGCCATGCTACCGTAGCAATAAACGCTATGTTTTCTCGTGTCGTTTCTTCTTTTCTTCTTTTTTGTAGATCATCGGCAACAACAACCATAAATCGACTCTGCAAGTGATTGATAATGACGTGTTGAGGGTACAACAGACGCGATCGCAATGTGTATGGTGTAAGTGGTATGTGCATGTGAGCACGAAGTCATGCCGATACGATGTGGGGCTGTCTGTGATATTCGCTATATAAAGCTGTACAAAAGAAGTCAACCCTTTTATATTCTACTTTACGTGCGCCCTTGTATTATATATTATAAAAGTAAGCACCAATATACATATATATATATATATATATATATATATATATATATATATATATATATATATATATATGTACATATATATGCAGTCATGTCCAACTAAGGCTAGTTCTAACTAAGCTATTCAGGCAGTTTGCGCTTCACACAACGCTGTATAAGGCAGAGTGACGCCAACAATGTTGTTTTCTTCGCTGCTCTTGTCGCCTGAAGTGCCACTTCCTAAACGTTTTGCGCCAGAAGTGGTTACAGTTGCAAAAAGAAAAAGCCCATTTGTAAAACTGCATGTTACGACAACAATCGAGTCTTTCTGCTCCGGTGAAAAGAAACATTTAAGTTATTGGCTTTCCATATATCATACAAATCTATCTTAGAGTGCCTAGAAGCGCCGAACAAGAGGTTTGCAAAATGCGGCTAAGCAAACAAAGACGTTCTATATCTAATAATACAGCTCATCTTTTGCTCCAATACTTTTAATAACGACTTTTTTGTTAGAATTCGAGACACTAAGGCTAGCACTCTAACCCTCATAAATAAATCTAACGTTAACCCTATACATGTTATCAGGACGTTTCAAAAACTTGGAGCCACCTTTAAGCCTTGTAGACTAGTTTCTCTCATGCAGGTAATTCTTTTGCCCACGTAACTTTATTGGCTTGCTTCTCACCGCTACGTTCCGTTTAGTGACCTGGAACAGACACTTTCTGCTAGAGTAACAGCAGAATAGATTTTCATTGGAGGGCACAGGCAACTTGAAGGGTTGAGCCAAGTGCAACGTAAATTATTTTTTTTCCGTAAATGCGTCTTATAAAAAACACATGAAACAAAGAAATCAAAAATCTTTTTGCCAAAACTTTAAAGAGATCGTGAAAACTCGACTCAGACGTCCTCGACCAACCAAAATAGTTGACTTTTGCAGGGGCACTATGCGCTCTTACTTATTGTCTTAATGTCCAAACGTTTGGCTAGCTGGAACAGACTCCTATTATGCATCCACTCTGTTAGCATGTTATACTTTTAGACAATTGTTTCTTCAGCTCCCTCAAAGGCTATCTCTCTCTCTCTCTCTTCTTCTCTCTCAACATGTCCTACTCTTGGTGCATTAATGGTATGCCGGACGGCGATTCCACCCCCGAAGGGAACGGAGAATGGTCTAGCTGGGTCAGAAAAATGGCTGAGAAAAAATCACGACATTAAGGCACATAAAGAAAGAAAACAACTCGTAATTTATAGATCCTGTTTACAAACAAGCACACATGTACACTTCCACTATAGTCGTGTAATCTGTAGCTTAAGTAATGCGCTTTCAAAGTGTATTCTGATGAAATGGATAAGCAAAATAAGTGTAATTTTGATAGTGTTACAAGAACTCGCGGCTAACCTCGCATAGTAGTCACATAGGTTGTGTTCCGCGCTGCTCTGCCGCTTCCTTCGGTTGCTCGCTCGCTCGCTTGCTTATCAACATCGAGCAAACATTACGCTTTATCACAGCAACAAAAGTACATGTCGTATTTCATTGCAGCGATAGACAACGCAGACCACCATCGGTGGAACCGGCGCTGGACCGCCGCCACTCTATCGGCAGGAAAAAACGAAGATCGCCATTGCCCATCGCAGTGGGCATGAGCTGGCGGTTGCGACCGTAGACAAACAAGATTATTCCAGATCTGTCATTACTAATCATTCTCTAGTCCAAGCTTGTCGTTGTTGCTGTTACGCTCGGGCGCCGCGTGTGTGGGTGGCGTGGTAAGTGTTTAGCCTGCACCTGCAGCCAGCTTCACAGCTGGATTGTGGTCGCCGCTCCCGTCGTTGTCACACGAACAGACATCGATCATCACCATCTTCTTCGTCATCGTCAGCGTCATCAGTAGAACAGGAGTGTATTTGTGTGTGTGAGTGCGAGAGAGAGAGAGAGAGAGAAGTGTCAACACGCACCTTCGACGGCGGCGTGTTTGGCGGCGACCTTTGCGCGACGACTGATTCTTTCCGACGGTACGTAAGTTGTTCGTTCGCTGTTCTTTGCCATTAACCCCATTTCCACCTGAGCCTGAAGTGTAGGTGTGGTAGTGGTGACGGCGGCGGCCTGTTTCTCTTACGCGCGAGTCCAGATAATGAACAATCAACCGCTCGCCAACCGCAATGCTGCTGCTTCGGCCGCGGCCAGCCAGCCGCAACCCGCGGCGCTTATTGTCGTTAGCACAATGGCTCCCGTTGGCCAGCCTAACGTGGGCGCCGTCCAGCCCCAACCTCAGCTTCTGAACGCACGTGCAGGATCACCGCGGCCGCAAAAAACTCAGCAGACGGCCGCAAAGAATGAGCAGACAGCAGGATCTCAAGTTAAATCTCCGCGACCTCAACTTCAGTCTTCGGACGCCGATCTGTCTCCTAGAAGGTCACAATGTCACTCGCCGAGCGCCCGTCTTCCGTCGTCACGACCGCGAGCCCAGTCGCCAACGCGAAAACCGCCGGCAGACCCGACAGCTTCTGCGTCGGACAGTGAAGCAGCCGCAAACGAGCCCTCATTGGTGCCAACGCATCAGATACTAATATTTGCACCCAATCTCATATCCTCAATCGATCTGGTGAACATCTTCAATGCCGCCACCGTGTGTCATCAGCTGTCGATGTTGGGCGGGCAGCCGCAGCTACAGCAGCAATCTCCTGGTGCCCTCTCGCCAGCGCCAGGAGCAGCTATAGCCTCGCCAGCTCTGAGCGACGAAAGCTACGACGTGATGCAGGACGGTCCCGTTTCGCCAGCGCCTCAGCCTGCAGCCAAGGAAACTTCGGAGAGGCTTGATATGCCACCGTCAGGCCCGATCGGCGAGGCTGCCGACGACGCGCCCATCTCGGACGTAATCGACATGAACCAGTCGGGTCTGGATGACGCCGGCGGGCTGCAGCCCGAAGGCGACGAGGCAAACAAATCGCCCGCAGGGGCGGCAGCAGCAGCAGCCGACGCAGATGTCGGCGCGAAGGAGGAAGATGTGCCCGGAACGCCTGGACGCGAGCTCGGGCAGCCGGCGGAGGCGTCCGGCGGCATCACGAGCTCCACACCCGAAGGGGACGCTCCCAAAGCAGCGAGTGTCGATGCTGCTCTGCCGCAAGGCAAGAAGAAGGCCGCTGATGCCAAGGCAGCCAAAAAGAGCGGCCAAGCTACGCCAAAGATGAGCGTGAAATTTACGGCCGCCGGATCGGACGCTAAGGCAGTAAAGGACGCTGGAGCCGCGTTACCAAAAGCAGCTAAGGCCGACGCAAAAGCAGCTAAGGCCAAGTCGACTGCCAAGGGCAAGGTCGATGACAAAACCAAGGGCAAGGCCGCCGCAAAAGGCAAAGTCGCCGCGCCGAAAGCTAAAGCAAGCAAAGACGACAAAAATCCTCCCGCAAAAGGCAAAGGCACGGCGGCCACGCCGAAAGACGGAGCAAAATTACCGAACGACAAAGGTAAGAAAGCCGCCCCTCCTGCCAAGGCCCCCGGCGATAAGGCCGCCAAAGGGAAAACAAAAGCCAAAGCAAAATAGTTGTCGTAAACTTAGTCTCGTAGTTATCGGTGTAGTAGTGATAAATTGAACGCTGTTAACTCAAAATTAAACGTTTGTTCGTCATTTACTGTCATCTTGCGACGTCGTTTCTGAACTGCACCTATGGTCACCTAGGAAACGTTTAATGTATGCATGTTCTTAAAGGATTTCGTTTTTGTTTTTATAAGAGCATCACGAACCTGATGCCAGCGCCGTTCCACGCCTCTGAACCATGCACGAGTATTTATATACACGGGTTTACGAGTAAAGTATACTCGAAATTATTATTATTGTTTTTTTTTTGAGGGGGGTGGGTTAGCGCGCCAGTAACGACTACAGTTTTATAGATGAGGATATTTATAGGCCGCCCGTGCCACTACGAAGTAGCTGGTCAGAATTTCGGGGAGATGTTTTGTGAGCGTTCATCATGCCGAACGCAAGTTTACCGTCCGAATTATATAGCTAGACGTGTGTACTGAAAGGAACACTCAAACGTTGGCACTAATCAACTACATGTTGTGCAGCTTGAGACAGTGAAGCTCGTGGTTATCAACGAAACGAGCCACCCAACGAAGGGTACTATCTGGTCACCGCTGGGTTATGCTTAGATATAGTGGTGCTTAAATTACAACTTACCGACTGCCGACAAGGTGGCTGAGCTGCTCTGCGCTTCATTCTGCGTTCACTTTTGTACGATCGTGAAGAAAACTAAAAGCAGCCACTCTGGAATACACGCCGACGGTACTTCCAACCGAAATTCCAACGAGCTACATGACTGCTCGCAGGAACGCACATGACACGGCGGAAGCATGCCTGATGCGGTATGATTTGCATCGCTGACCTAGACAGGAATCAGTGGTGAGACCAAATGCGAGAGTATGCTGCGTATCTGACGTGAACCACTAAAACGGCACCACAAAGACAGTTCTGAAAAATCGCGAAGTGATCGAAGTGAACTAAAGGACTCCCTGGGAATGTTGAATGACGCTCGTGTGTCTAAGTAACCTACCAGAATGTTTCCCAAGTATTGCTACTGTTAGGACTTGTCAACCTACCTAGAGGACCACAATAGAGGTGCGTTTTGGTGCATCAGTGCTATTGAGCATCAAAATGCTTCAATTATGGACAACGAACTATGTCAAATCGATTGTAAAATGCGTCTCTAACTTGCAAAAGATTTAGGAGTGGGGTAATGAAAAATGATTTTGATACGATTGGGCTGTGTTGCGTAACTCGACTTTTTTACGTTGGTCAGCGGAGTTTGCCGCAAAGATGCTCGGAGAATCGGGCGTCCAAGCATAATTGCTTATTCGATCCAAGTTAATTTCCTTACCCACTTATTGTCACCTCGCTTATTTATCCGGTATTGTGAGACGGCATATTCACAAAATTACTTCTAAAGAATATACTCTCAGCCTGAATAGAACGAAACCCGCTCTTTTCTCGACTTCTGAGTTGCCTAAGATTCACGCACGCAAGTGAAGTAACATATTTGTAAAAATTCGCAAGGGGAGCAACGCATAAACCATACGTAGATTGACCTAATGGTAATAATGATTTTCACGGATAACCGTCCCATGTATGTGGCATAGGCGCATTACGACGAGGCTGGTCGCTAAGGCCAAGCTTGTGTGTACCGTACAAGGCTGTAGGAAACTATAACAATTTTTTTAAAGGCTTTGCCAGGTATCACTAGTAGGAGAAAACATAGGTCTTAAATTTTGCCTTGGAGAATGCGGTGGTTAAGGCTCAAACTGAGTAAATATGGCAGTCTAATAAAAGTCACCGAACTACAGGTTGATAGAGATCAATTTATCAAACTTTCAAGTTATTTTCGTGCGCAGCAGTAGACCTGGAAAATAAAGCCTTAGAAAGACCTGCTTGGTTATTGTTTCTTATAATCTTAACATTATATGGAAATTAATAACTCTGAGACATCTGAGAGTTAGTAACCAGTTAACGAAAAATGTGTAGCTTATAACAGCTTTTAAACATTTGAGGCAAAAACTCTTGAAATTTGAATTACCGATATATATATATAAGTCTGTTCGGATTTTTCGCTTATATTTATAGTATATGTAGTATTACCCACTTTGTTCAACTACCTAGCCCAACGTTCGGGCAAGCTCATGATTCCATTCCTCCAGAAGGTGACGTCCTGGCCCCCAAAGTAATGATCTATTTACGTTTTAATACGTTCCAAAGAATCAATTTCTTTGCCATTAAGGGAACTTGAAAGGGACCGAATCATATGATAATCCGATCGAGCAAGGTCCGTACTATACGCAGGATGTGGCAAAATATCCCATCGCGTTTTCGTGGTGGAAAGTCACGCCTCGTCTGTTTGCCAACTCCGGCGGCTTCTGATCAATTGCCCTCTTCAAATTGTCCAGTTGCTGACAGTTTTTTTTGTCGTATTGATTGTTTTGTTTGGCTGCAACAGCGCATAAAGGATCACCCCTTTCGCATCCTATCAGAAACTTAACATCACGTTCGTGGCATGGGGTCCGGGCCCTTCTGCAAACTCCTCGGCATGGCGATCCCTTTAAACGGATATGTATGGCGCGTCGACAATGGCCACGATCCCATGCAGCGAGAGGTGTGCGTTTCGTTCGACCACTGATGTTAATGTGACTGTGTTCACTGTCAAAGGCCGTCCGATCCGTCTCCGTCGTTAACATCAATGTCGCCGTTCTTAAATCGGGCAAACCACTTTCGAACTGTCCTCCCTGTTACTGCCTCTCCGCCATACACTTAACATATTAGTTAGTTAGTTACAACTAGTTACGACTTGGGTTGCATTATTTCCTTTTCAGAAACAAAATAGCATAAAATAACGAAAATGCATGTTTAAGTCTACTCGTGCATCTTCACTCGAGCGTTACAGTTTGCATTTAATTAGATATTCGAACGAATCCACGGTATAATCCAACGCAGGGATGCTCTTACCGCCATTTAAACAAGCAGCCCTCTCCCAACAGTTTTCATCCTCATCCGGGGCTGCGCAGTACGGCGCATGCAATTTTCCGAACTTATGGATCAACTCATATTTTTATAGTAAAGTGCAGTGAACTGATATAGGACGTCTACAAAAATGCAACCTAGAATACGCAGCAGCAAACGCTTTAGGAGGCATAATGTTTATTAGGGGTTTTAGAAGATTCGTATGAGATTAACCGAAGATTTTCCTTAGTAGCATATAAAAAAACAGGTGACAGCGGATATCGGAAGACCGTTGTATCTGCGTTTAAACACTCACTTTCTCAGTAAATATAACGAGAGAAATTAGTCTAGTAAAGCTTGCTGCTCCCCGCATTGCTGACCCCATGGCATATCATTAGTATCTCAATTAAAATAAGCGAGTTTTCAGGATGCTTATAATCTTCCTTTGCCGTTTTGTTATACAGTGTTCAAGGCGTTAGAAAGCTATATTATCTAGCTATTGCCGAACCTATGCCTCTCCACGGATGCAGCCCTGCCACAGCTCTATTAGCATGTGGTTCACTCCGATGAACTAAAACTAGTCTATTTGGGTGTTTTCCTTAATATTGCAGTTGCTTTTAATTGCCTTAATGATTAATTTGTTCGTTGGATGCTAGCTCATCTGGACTAAAAGATGTCCACCGTGAACTGGTTGAAATTCTACTTAGTGGGAAGGTCCGGGACTGTCAGGGCTAGTAAAATTCAGGCGAGTAGATTGTGGACATTGGGATCCCGCAAAAGTCAATTGGTTCTTTTATGTTTATATCCTATACACATATAAAAATTATACAAGACAACCTCGGCAGTATTTGTTTCCGTTTCCATATTGATCCGCCTGACATTGATTAACTTGGTCAGCCAGGTCAACAAGATTATAACATCCTTTAATGACTTTGGCTTGGCAGTCAATTCTAGTAAAGCACACATCGTGATCTTTCCACGTGACCACGTGGTCAAATGTTTTTCTACTTCACCATGATAATCTCTCTTGACATCCGGATTTGTGCTACATCGGAGCGTAAAATCCTACACCGTTATCGCGGCATTGAGGCGTATAAAATAGTTACGGTGCCTATCAAGGGGTTGCTGATTACAAGCTATTCCTTGTTCCTGCCCGTTTTGTGCTCTGGGATTGGGCGATTGGAGGACGGGAGTGCGTTACATTCTCTCTAGGACTAAGGTCATTCTGAATGATGTAGTACGTGATACATTTATAAGAAGACGCTATGTGTGTGTCGATGACCCGCATGGTACTTATGGCTCCTACTGGTTACTGAGTTTTACTTAATAAGAGTGGGCACCCACGCTTACAACTCCAGTGTCAGCCTGAAGCGTTCTCCGGATAGAGGCCACATTGCTTTATTGTACATCCAGTGACAGACGACTCTTTCAGGAGCCAATATGGGGGGACCGTGCTGCACGAGGACCCCCGGGCTGGACGGTTAATGCCCCGGGTGACACCCGGTGGTACCGTCCGGGACTCCTGCTGCCTTGGCTTAATAGGCAAAATGAGTGAGAAGTGGCCACATGAACGCAGGCCACCGGTCGAGAGGACCTTCTGGCCCCGTATTCACGGGGAACCCCTGCGCTGGAGTGGGTCAAACTCCCCTTCGGGGGGGCGCGTAATATTCTGGTGTGTAACGCGAAATCGCGAGGTGAACGCGTCTAATCGGTACGGTGGAGTAGTGTGGTACCCCCCATTCCGAACCTCGATAGGGGGGAGGGTGGGAGAGCTGCTGGCCTGTCTATTCGGGCTGGCGGGCACTCCCGTCATAGGCTCGCGCGTAGTAAATCGCGGGCGGCGGGAGTGTAAGTATTTCTCTCTTTTAGTACATCCAGTGACAGACGACTCTCTCAGGAAAGCAACCGCTATATGTACATACGTAAATTAGTTTTATGAAAACGGTATTGCAGTTTTGGTATCCAATTTATCCAGAGGCTTGTAGATCTCTCTAAGCAGCATCATCATAGGAAAAGGTGATACGTCTGTGATAGAGCGGCAATTACTTCTGATGTAGCTTGTGTAAACGTTAATGGTTTTAATCCCCTCTTCGATGAGGACTCAATTAACGAAGTCAAACGAAGTATGAAAACAAAATGGCACATTAATCTAAGATACAGAGAATAGGCTGAAAAATAAAAAGGTCTAACAAATAATTACAAACACACTTGGAGGAACGTCTCGAGCAATCTGGTAAGAGACAAAGTACAGACAGATGCTCCAAAAAATCTAAGGCTTTCTTCTAAGGTTTACCCTGCGCGAGATTACTATTACTAGAGTTTTTAGACTCCAGTAATGCTAATGAAGTAGTGGTACTAATAGTAACCAAGTAATAGTAAAAGTGAAATTTAAAAAAAGTGCAATAACGTTGATCTACGCAAATAAGCTACACAGCGAGGCTAGATGGATCGGTGGCCAGCAGAAAGATGGGATTAGAGGATAAGTACGCTAGAATATAAGTGTACAATGTGACGAAGTGTATGAATAGCCATCGCCTTAGTTGAGCCTTAGAAACACAAACCTGTCCTATTTTTTGCCGTTTTGAAGTAGTCACTATGGCCAGCTGGGTGCCAACAGGCGAAATACAAAGATCACCGCCTCGTTTAACACGTCCAGATAGATATACGTGTGCCTTAGTGAGCAGGTCGGTAGGTCAACGTCTCGATCCCACACTGTGCAGCATACACTTTGTATAAATTTGCAAAAATAATTATACACATATATGTCGGAATCATGGTCGTAGATGTTATGACCGCATAGTGGTGGTTCATTTGACCAGCGAAAGAGGCAAGCGAATCGGTCAGCCAACGACTAGAGTCTATCTGGCAGAAGCACTGGTAGTAGTAGTAGTAGTTGTTGTCGCTGCACGGCACGGCACAGAGCAGAAACGGATTCTACGTACGATTGTTTAACCGCGTCCGAGCGACTGTGCTTTCCTTGTGCTTGGTCCACTCGAACTCAATGGCAGACGAGAGGAGAGCAGCAAAGAGTCAGAGACGAACGCACCCGCGAGATAAAGACATAAATGATCGGTGGAGAACATATAGGTATCGACCGACAACGGCAACCACGACATCAATACGTATAGCAACGGCAGCAACGGGAAATTGTGGAAGAAACCGAAGACAAGAAGGAAAAGACGACGAAGAAGAAGGAAAAGAAGAAGAAAAAAACACAGAACAGGAAATGGAACCAGTCTTTGCCCTGCTTTCTTTCCCCGCCCGGATAGCCAACGTGTTGTATTTGTCCTCTCGATCTATCTCGATGGTTGTCGTGGTGGCGGATGGCAGCAATGCTGCGCTGCTGCTGATGCTGCTGCTGCTACGACTCATAGGGGTAGCCGAAGCCCCCGGCATCATCGCCGGAGTCGATGAGCGCTATAGAGCACCGACCCGATCGCACGACAGCACGACGTGCTGGAGGACAAAGAAGAATAAGCAGGCAGAACAAGAAGAAAAATACAAGGAAGAAGAAGAAGCCGAAAAGAAAGAGCAGCAGGAAAAGGAACAACCACCGAAATAGGACGAGCAGAGGCGGAACAAGTGGAACACGATGAGGGCGACGAGTACTTAGGAGAAGGGCAAAGGAAAAGCGGCGGCCTTTGGATGAAGTCGTTGTTGTTGTTGTTGCTGTTGCTGTTGTTGTTCTTCCTGTTGTTGTTGTTGTCATCATCATCAATATCATCACTGTCATGATCGCGGCCGCAAAGGAAACAACGCCGAGATGGAACGCCAAATGGAACTTTCCACGGCGCGGTATTTCCATTATCTGGAGGACGAAATCGCGTAGTAGAGAATCAATTATCTCTTATTATGCCACTATCTGCTGTTCTTCGTTTCGCGCTTTCTCCTATTTGTCCGCCTTTTTTCTTTGTGTACTTCTCTCTCTCTCTCTCGCTCACACGCATACTCTCTTTCTCTCTCTCTCTCTCTAGGGTGCGCTACTACACACTTTTTACCGTTGCCCCTATGCTTTCGTGTCTCTGTCTATCTGTTCTCTCTTATACTCGGTCTCACAATCCTACAACAGTTGTTGGCACAGGCAAGGAATTCTGACAGACAGAAAAAAGGCACGGAAATAATGGGACTGAAAGAGGAATCTGCTGGATTCAGGCAGATTCTTTGCTGATGCTCTGTGCCATAGATATACGACCTATGAACATATATGACGAATCGCTATCCGTTAAACCTTCGCAGCTGCGGCCTTTCCTCCCTCTGCTGTGTTCTCTGCTCAGTGCTTGGCACCAATCAACGGTTCATCAGGACACAACAGTGTCAGCAGAGATCCATTTATTTTCGAAATTCCACATACGAGTGGAGCGTATAGGAATACCGTATTGGTTGGAGGGTGAGAGCGATTGCAAATCCAGCCAGCCTACGTGACTAACAATAATGTGCCTCTGTATGCAGCCAGTCCTTGAAGATGATCTACAAGATTGCTCCTCTTCTATACAATGTAGGATTTTGCTCTCCCATTATTTCACCATCTATTTCGCTTAGAGATCTTCTTAGTGACATGGTGCTTATTTTTGTTGGACCGCTTTAATTGTTAATTTTGATGAAATGTATCTTTAAGAAGTCCCTTGCAACCCTTCGCTAGAACTAGCTTGAGTCGAGTTCACCAACCCTTGAGCGTTACGTTCCATATGTAAGAGTGCATCATCATTCTCAGTACTCCCTGAGAGAGTTGTCTTCTTCTAGTCTTCTTAGTCGTTACGGAAGGCAATTTGTCGAGAACGGAAAACATATGTACGTGTCTATCAATCTATCGAATCCTCTCGTGCAAACCACAGCCGTTTTTCTTATAGTTATTTCTTATCTTCCCATCTCAGCGTCTGTTGATTTTAGAATGGGTTTTGTTTCCTAATAACATAATACAGAAGTAGTCCTATTTTCCTTGCAACACGGAAAAAACTCAAATGGCACAGGCCGCGATCTTGCAGAGTGGCTTGCACAGTTTGCAAACAATTGAATGCATTTAGAGCGCTCGAGATAGAGAGAGCCCAGTTGCATTTGATACTCCCGAGTGCTGTTCTATCTGCTATACTGCGGGAAGTTGCTAGCCCATTGCTAGAATGAAAAATCTGTTTTAAAGTGGTTGTTTTTAACTCTAGACCATCATCCGTCCATTACGACCTTAGAATTGTCGTGAATTACGTCTTAAATGCACCGAGGGCCGGACATGCTAAGGTTTCTGTATCAGTCTTTGTGGCAGCACCATCGCCGCTGACACTCAGCGGTATCGTTTGATGATCTTAACGAGCATCACTCAAAGAAAATTTCGGTAGATGACGACTAGGACTAGCATCATACCAAAGAGGTCTATTATATATATATATATATATATATATATATATATATATAGTGGAGCTTCCTCTTTAAGGGTCTGCCATGGTCGTATTACCAGGAAACAAGCCAGTACGACAACACTAGTTTGTTAGTCGTGTTTCGGGCACCACGGGCTCACTTTGATGCGCACAGATCCTTCGAACGGACGTCGAGCAGTCATCGTCGGTGTTTTTCCGGTGTTTCGATCTACACAAAGGTCTTAGACAAGGGAGGAGAAAGGCCAAGTTTCCGGTTGTCCAGTTGCAGTCGACGTTCTTGTAGGCGGTTGGTTACCCTATCACATAAAAGCCGCTTATATTCGGGTGGACGTGGCGTTTCATCGAGCACCGTTAGAACATCGAACTTCGTTTCTTAGCGACGTTCTACAGCGGCGGCAGAGTCTAATTAGTGTCACCTATGCGATGCCACGGTTCGGTATGCGCCTGTGCCATCGTCTTCACCTCTCGATGTACATTGTGCGCCTTCCCCCCACCTACTTTGCCGCGCGCGCCTGTCCTAGGAGCATCTCGAGTGGTGACAACTGAGTCAAGGCCGGCAGGAGATGCTGATGTCCACAGACAGCTGCCGCCATCTTAGCGGCGGCGGCGGTCACGTTGTCCGACTGTCATCGGGCCATTAGGCGCAATAAGCAAACGCGCGTGCGTCACGTGAACTTAGTTGACGAACGACGACATTGTTCACCTTGTTGTTGCTGATCATACGATCGTATGAGAAACGATGCTAAGAATCATACCTCGAATCAACTAGCCGACGTGATCCAAACGGTGAACGGTGGAAGTTACAAACAACAGCAACAGCCGCAATAATAACAGCAACAGCAGCAACAACAAAAACAACAGCAACAACAACAACAACAAAAAACAAAAACAACAACAACAACGGCAACAACAGCAGCAACAACAACAACAGCAACAACAACAGCAACAACAACAACAAAAAACAACAACAACAGCAACAGCAGCAGCAACAACAACAACGTTCTCGACGACTGCTCACGACGAAGCGGTCTACGCGTATGTATTACACAAACTAGGATGATGGACTTCAACACTAGGTAAGCGTCAAGCCGAAGACGCTGAACGTCGTCGACAGCCGAAGCGAGCGCAAAAGAGAAAAAAAGCGACACTAAGCAGAGGGCAAAAGAGAAAAAGAACTGCGGGGGCAGCTTTGTCTCATGAGGCCATGAGGATTATTAGACAAATAATGCTCTCTCCGCGCACATGAGTAGCAGACGCGGTTATTGTTGCGTCCACATGAGTTCTTCTCATGTGTCCAGGCATCGTTAAGCAGCCGTGACATACGTCGGAGAGGACGAGCTGCTGGATCGTGTCTATTGCGGACTCGATTTGGTCTTAAGGCGCAATATTTTGTCATACAGAGGGTGTGCGGGGGATGACACGAAAAGACACGAATACTATAGTGAACATAGAGGAACAAGCTGACAGGCAGGCCCAGATCTTCTTCAGTGTTTGGATTTTGACACGTGTCGTCATCATTATTGCCGTTATTGTTGGCATTATTGTTTTTGTCTCTTTTTTCAACACGTAATGTACCGCCGCTTGCGTTGTCGCCAGCATCGACCATGATATATATATATATATATATATATATATATATATGTATATAAGCTGTAATCGTCGTGGCAGCGCTCGCCACAGCAGCCGACTCTGTAGAGCGTTTCTTTCCTGCGTTCGCTAATTTAAGAGTTTTCACTCCTAATACGACTACAAGAGCTAATACCACCACTACCACGTGTATTGTGCTAGCAGCGAGGCGAGCGGGTCGACGCTTTCCGTCCCGCAGAGAGAGGCAGCCGCATAAAACGCTTAGTTAGTTACAGTGACAGCCAAGCCCCCCCTTCCACCTCGAGCCAGCTTGCCGAGTGCGCTCGTGGTTCGGTGCACGAACCGGAAAGGTGCGATGCGTCTAATGCGTACATGCGAAACTCGCGGAGAACGAGCAACAGAAGCAGACAAAAGAAAGAACACGCAAATAAAAGAGGAAATAAACAAGGAAAACAGGATGTGGAACAGCAAGAAAAAGAAGATTACGACGAACGAATGCGCGTTCTGCCGTTGACAAGATAAGCTTTAAGCTTCTTAGTGGTGGCCAGCAGCGGGGGCGGTTGCCCCGCAGCGATGGTGACAACAACGAGCACAGCAACAACGACGATGTTGGCCAAGCCGGACGAACCCGCCGATGTCAATACATTGTCCACCTCAGACCGGTTTGCGGTCATTATCGAGCGGCGGACGCACGAAGATACGATACTGCGCTATTAACTTAACACGGGCGGCAAGGATGGGGAGCAGCATCGCCGAAGAAAGGAGATAGATACAACGTGGGCAGACAAACGGTGGAACTTCGACAGGAGGAAGAGGAGCAGGAAACACGCTTAGAAATGGCTTCGTTACTATCCTCATTGTCTTTATCTTGTCGCACCACCTCCACAGGCAAGAAAAAGAAAGCATATATACCACATACAGGGCAGGACAAGACTGCCAGTCTGACTGAGCTGCTTTCATTGCCGTTGTTGACGCCGGTGACGGTATTACAAGCTAGATACTTTACGACGTATTGCCAATCAATGAGTGCCTAATTATATGTATTTTGCGCTTTTAAAACTCGACTTCTATATATATATATATATATATATATATATGTAGCTAGTTGGATAACATAATTTAGTCCAAGTGTATCAAGTTGCATTTAAGTTTACAGAGAGTACACTCTTGTTATGAGGTCGACAAATTTAAACTTGAGATCTTAACAGGTGTACACGTTAAAACATTTCAAATCGTATAATAATACTAATATATTTGTTGTTAAACCGTTGCTGTCGCGTGCGAAATATTTTACCTGTATCTGTCACATGCCAGGGTCTGCAAGGCGAGACAGTTAGTTTACTAGGTAAATAATGCGACTAGCTATGTATAATTGAGATCCTGTATTCATAGTAGATGTCGTGGGCTAAAGGTCTGTCGTGCTATCAAAACTGCGGCCCACACGTTCACGCCTCACAGTTGTGAAATTAAGTCAAACAACAACGTGAGAAAGTCGAATCGATGAGACTCCAGGCTGCGATTGCCGTATTGAAGACCGACTTCAACAGCCCAGTGAGAGCGCTAAGCAGTTCTGTATCGTCGAAACGGCATTATGCATTAACCGTCAATTGGACACTTTTTCTCGATCATCCGACGGTCTAACGGGGACTTGTTAACATCCTGGCGGTGCTACGGGGGCGGGTGCAGACACGCCGTCAATCGCGTTCTCTGTTGCCGCTTCAAACGAACCAGCGAAACCAAGGAGATTGAGCGATGGATATATCAATCGTTCGCGAACGATGGCTCACATAAACAAACAACGATCCTGCCTAGGGCACCAGGCCATCAGTTCATCATCCCGAAGCGATCGCCGCCTTGTTCCGCCGTTAGCCTGCATCCATGCACGTATGTCTTTGCACGACTGTGCATGTAGGAAGCATGAATGTTTATGTCATATATATATATACACTCATATATATATATATATATATATATATATATATATATATATATATATATATATATATATATATATACATACATATATACACTCATATGTAGAGTAAGCCATGCGACGAGCTCGCCGCTTCCAATGCCGCCAATGAGCAAATCATACGGTGCGCGGGCCAACGAAAGGGCAAATAAGCGAGTGAGCGAGTGTATTCATAAATTCCCTACAAAGTTGGACGAACTAGAGCCCACTATTTCTTGTTCAGCGCATTCTTTCACTAACTCAGCATAGCACGGCCGTTCTAGCACGCTTATTTATCACTATAAACAGCCCTACGCATATATATATATATATATATATATATATATATATATAGGATAGACAGCTCCGAATTCTGATAGCGGATGTTAAGAATTCCACTTCCTGGCTCGGGTGACGGGCAAAACCCAGGTCGAACACAATACGATACAAAGATTTATCTGCATTGTTCGTGTTGACCTGCGGATGACCTTTCGCGCCCAAAATTGCCAACTGCTTACTATATCTTATGCATTTGAGTTAAAAGGTCATTTAAACGGTAATTTAATCACCTATATTCGGACAAATGTTATAAATGCTATACGACGCCTGCGTCGCGCGAGTGCCAGTTTTAATTTGACCGTTTTATCTGCACTGATATTGCATCCTCATGGCCGCATGAAATTACTGCGCTGTATGTTGTTTTGGCCTTGAACAACTACCTACCTTTGATACAAAAAAACGTTGCATCACCTATCGCACTTGACATTAGAAATATTTTGTAATCACATTAACTATTAGGGTCATATGAACGCTGACTACACCATTCATAAGACAATTAGACCGGCTTTAAAACGCGATCAGAATGTTGCGATAGAGTGTGTGTTTTTATTGTTTAAAAATTAAATACAATATGTCAAAAAGTAGCTATGTCACAATAAAACATTTTACGATCTAAGATAAACGTATGGCTTAAATTGTTTGTTTTAACTGTAAAATTGATTTAATAACGTGTGCCCAGTGCGCCCTAATAAGGGCCGCTATGTGACTTGGCCCTGATCCAATTAACTCATCAGAGATTCCATTCTACTCCACTCCTCGCGCGTAGCATTCATGAGCTCCACAAGCGTTGCTGGAGCTGCAGTTCTGGCTCTAACTCGTCGTTTAGCTTATCCACCCACATATTTTCGGTGGGATTCGGGTCGAGAGAACATGCTAGTCGCTCCATTAAGCTAATTGCAGATGCTGCTGCCACTGCTGCTTCTACCTCTTCTACTATGAAAACCGTGTACTTGAAGGTCGTCCGCAAGTTCGGCTCTCCTGCAAGAGAATATTGCACCCCAAACGATTGAACTGCCGTAACTGACATGCTCTTGACAATGCAAGGCGGCGCAAACCACTCTTCTCCTCGCTGCCGGTACACTCCGTGCTGCAGTTCGCCGCGGTAGAGACACATCCTGTTCTCATCCGGAAGGAAACGCCCTGCCACTCACTGGTCAATAGCTCAATTTTCGTGATTTCACGCATACCGTCATCCTGCTTGTCGGTGGGCTGAGGCCAATTGTGGACGTACAGCGGAGTTGTGGCGTCTAACATTGGGGGTTGCAGTCTTTACTAGCCGCAATGTCTACTCGAAGTGTACGAACGGGCTATTGCCTTAACTGTACATTAGCAGTAAACCGGCGAGTTTGCAAACTTTTGGGCAATGAAAACTGTCGTCCCGATCAGTTGTAGCTTGATTCCTGGTCACTGCATCACAGTGTATTGCTATCAAGTTAGCCGATAATGCATTTTATGACTTTTGTGTTAATGCCCAAAAATGCCGGGAATGCTAGTAGGAGAACGTTGCGAACAACCGTTTAGTTAACTAGTTGTAGTTGGATAATAATAATGTTTATTCGGGATTTGCAGAGCTGCGCGTGTTTCAACCTAACTACGCAGTGGACACTGGTTTAATATATTCATAAATGCTTTTAAGGATTTTTTAGCAACCTGTACAAGCATAATAATACTAATAATTTGTGTTTGTAGTAGTGGTATAAAACAAAAATAAGAGTAATACTATGACGCTGATGATAATTCGTTGTGATAATTCATGGTCCCATTGGTGGTGGCTGCCAAACTCTTGTTAATTAATAACGGAATCCCAATTATGGCGGAGAGTTATTGTCAATGAAACGCAAGTAGAAGCATCAGCTGCAATAACAAAAATAACAACAACAACAACAACAACAACAACACTAAAAGCCTCGGCGCTAAAAGACGCTGACGTACCGTCAGTAGATCAATCGAAGGATGGGGTTGCTCCGTACAACACGCGTATCCGCCGGCGCACATTGAGTATGATGCTTACGTGTCTGTGTATGATATGATGGGTACATATTTGACGGCAAGCTGGCTTTTCGGCTCGGTCTGCCGATTGGTTGGTTGGCGCGTCGGCTGGGTGATGAATAATGTACAACGGCAGGAAATTCCAGGTAACCGCCGGAGTTCGATTCCCCCCCACCCGTCGTACGGAGAACTAGCCAGTTAGCTGGCTGGCTGGATAGATAATAGACCAACAATCAAGATTGGGGGCGCCGGCCGTCGGCAAACCGCACCCCCCCCCCCCCCCCCCGCGCCACAACACCGCCTTAACTACGACAGAGCCTCGAGCCAACAGCTTCCCGGTGGCGAACAACTGAAGCTATGGGTTGCGTTTTTTTTTTGTATTGCAAATGCACAGGAGTATTCTTCTATTGCAACTGCTCACGAGCGGCGCCCAATTGATTTTCGGTGTTGCAGCTGGATCTCCTTGCGTGGTAGCTGCTGTTCCTCATCGTGGCCTTACGTACTTGGTTGTCTCGTGCCCTCCGTGTAGGGTGGCCGCATTTATTGGACGGCCTCCTTGCAGGTGATGTTCAGAAGCTTAGGCAATCTCCGAAACCATTCCGGAGGCCATCTCTCACCACAAACCTTTGGACTGGACGTTTTGCTTCTGCGTGTAAATAGCTTAAACCTTGTTTGGTACGGTTCGTGTTAAGAAACGCATTTCATTTAGTCTTTGTTTGAATAATTTTGCGGACGCTGCACGCGGAGCCAATTTGGTTGACAAGCAAGCCTATTTTGAGATCGATTCGTTACAGCTGTTACACGGTTTTTGGCTTTGTCCCTGTGTAGGCCAACGCAGCACTTGCAATCAAACGTATTGCATCTTGGGCGTTTAGAGTTTCTAGATCTCACCATATTTGGCTCTGGACTCTGACTTGCGAAACGCCATCTTATTGGGAACAGAGAACAAGCCCCACTAACAAAACTATGTCACACACAATTAGTGAGATATGGTGTGCGCTCTAACAAAAGGTAGAACAAAAACTATTCGTTTTACGTCTGCATTTTGGAAAATGTATAAGTATAAATATTGAAGGTTTGGAAAGCAGCTGCAAAAAGTACATGCAAGATTAAAGACGTAACAGTGACTAAATATCAATATTCATATAGCGATCGTAAGACTCAAAGAATGTAAAGCACTTTGTTAGACGGGGTTTTAGATCAGTTAACTGTAATTGAATGTGTAGTGTACATGCTGTATTGTACACAAAGTGCATTGGCTTCTCTGTTAAAGCGGGTCGTTTTGAAAACTCCCTTTCATAAATAATAAACAGTTTCGTGCTTGCTTATCTAACCTCTAAGGTCCGAGAGGTAGCCGAAGAGAGGTTTGGAAGCGACGCCGGTCTTCTTTATCGTGTTTCTCAATCGTGACGTCCTTTTTGTCCAAAGGGCTCGACAATGTCTACTAGTACAGTTATTACTACTACCACTAGTATTTTTACTTCCGCGGCTGCTACGCAAGAAATTTCAGCTCAAAAGCTCCGAACCACCACATACCAGACAGATACCTAAGATGATTGAATTGAGCACAGACCAAATTAGCTTTCAAACTGTGCTCAACTCAAATGGACCGGAGTCTTACTGTTTCCGGTTGTTGCAGCAACTTTAAAAATTGCTTTTATGCGGACAATAATAGCGTTCTCGCAAAAATACTTCCTATTTTGATGCCGCAAAAGCCTGGCGAGTAATCTATTCAAGCGGCGTATCTTTTATGGTATCTATTACATGATTGCTCACGAGCCTTCTGTTTCCTCCACGTTTGTGCATTAAACAAGTGCAATGGGGCACTCAGACACAGGACATGCCATGCACTTAACGACTGATTATTAGTGTTTGCGTTTGACGTCTAATCGAGCACTGTTATCGTATACTCATTGCATAAGCGTACAGACGTATGCAATAAATGTACATCGTCGCTGTAACTGAATTCCCTATTTTTGTTAATATGAGCCTTACTACTGTAAGAAGTTGTTAACGTTTGACGGCGTTATTATTATAATTATTACTAATATTATTATTATTATTATTATTATTACATACATCACAGAGCAGGGTATTTTACATATACAAACAACAAAGTGCTAATCTGCTTATTGGCTGGGACGCTCGGCTGCAACAGACAAAACTCTTGCAAACTCCAAATGATTAGGCAATCATAACGAGCGACGGCAAACCATTTGACTCTTTTTTGTTCTGTAAACTTTAAATCTGCGTTTGAATCCGTGACGCACAGCTTACAATTACATGATCTGCTGTTAGAGTACAGAGTGCGTAATAAAGAGCGTTAATAAATGAATCGTCAGCTTTTTGCTGCGTGCGGTAATTCGCCGGCAGGTTCTTGACTTCTGGTCTATCTCAAGAAACAGTCCTGGAACCCTTAATGTGTGCGATTATTGCGTGCACAGGCTCGACCAAGACTGCACGGCCATCTGACGGAAGCGCAAACATTTGCGCAGATACATTAACTGAGTCATGAGCTGTATGTATATAATAAATATTGAGTTCAGCCGCACCGTCTGAAGCAGACCGAACGGATCCGACTAGTATCAACGCTAACTTTCGATCGTAGTTAACTATATTTGGCATAAATAATTTGCACATTTGCAATTGTTGCTATAGACAGCCAGACGGACTGCGACCGTCGTTTAGCCGTTACGTATTAAATGGGGTTTTCTATATGGGAAATTTCAGGAATGCCTGGCGCACATTCGCCGCCGGCAGCTGGCAACGACTCGAATGGGGCTCAAAAGCATATTAAACTCACATCTTCATCTCCTCAGGCTCGAGGTTGTTTGCCACAATTTGGAAGTTTGTTTAGCCGATCACCGAAATGAGCAGCTACCAAATTCGAATAGCAATAAAAAATAGTATCATTTAGCGGCCTGCTTACTGTTTTTAATTAATCATACATTAATCATACATGCAAATATATATTCATAACGTGATTTCTTACTGGCGTGTATTGTGTTGTACTGGGACGAAATGCCGCTAAAAACGCAACCAACGGAAGTGTCGCTGCCACGAAGTCGCCGTACGGCCAGCAAATGAAGCAATCTTCAATGAATGAAACTGCTTTTCTATGGGCAGTTTGTGTACCGTCACGTGAGCTGTAATCGCGTGGCCTATTTTTCCTAAGCTGATAGACCAATGCTGTACGCGAAACGAAATAAATTGTGTGCCCAGACCGGTTGACCTTCCCCACCCAGACACCACTCGGCCAGCGGATGGGGTTCAAAGTGCCATCAGAACACACTCACGACGTTCTGTTGACGAAGTCGCCTTTTATTCTACCTCCGAACACCACATTATATATCGATTTTCAACGCTTCCTGTTGAGAGAAAGACTACATCAGGAAAACTTGCATCTATCTCCATTATATGCACGCAAACCAGCTTCACTGATCGCTTATTCTCGAATGTGGCCGAACTATGCTATGTCAAAAAAACAAACTTTATTCAGGACATAAAGCTGTAGCGTTTTGATCTAATTTTATAGAAACCATCTACTTGCAATTCGTATTGATTCATCGGTTCATTTACTAAATGTACAAAACCTACAAAAATATTATCAACTATGTCATCAGTATACTACGGCATTGATTGCAGTACAGCCGAGCGACACGATGCAGCTATATAAAAACGAAGTTGTTGTAAAAATTGCGTTTAAATGCCCCTCGACACACAGGGAATAGAGAACAGTGCCAAAAACCCAAAGGCACTCATAAATATGCGGATAAAATGCATGAATACGAGTTAAATAATTAACTGACAACGGAGAACTAACATAATCCAAAATCAGATGCCAAGGGCTTGTGCGTTCTTTGTGACTCCAATATTCTCCAAAAAAATAGATCTAATACGAATATTATTGAACATAAACAAAAACAACTTTTCCATCGCTAACAACACACTACATCAAGTTGGCCTGTCATGCTTTGCCTTTAAACTAAAATTAAACTACATTACAATAACGGATGATACAATATGTCTGTTTCTACCCGCAATAGTAAAGCACCCTTCTATGCT
Source organism: Dermanyssus gallinae (assembly GCA_003439945.1). Classification (NCBI taxonomy): domain Eukaryota; kingdom Metazoa; phylum Arthropoda; class Arachnida; order Mesostigmata; family Dermanyssidae; genus Dermanyssus; species Dermanyssus gallinae. The sequence continues at coordinate 10,891 of QVRM01000587.1, read as the reverse complement.
AAAATTTTTAAATCGCAAAATGTTACCAAACAAAAACAGCGAAACACACAGCTAATGCGGAATCTAACAGAGAACCAGTCTTAAATACATGCGATACCTCTGTTAAAATACGCCTCTTCTGTGTGAAGGCCTGGGGCTAAAAAAACAAGCATTAGCTAAAAAAAGTGAGCAAAATATATTTCAGAAAAGTAGCTTACAAACACAGCGTGGAATACAGCAATTTGGCTGTCCGTGTGGTGGTAATTGTAGAACTTTTAGACAACGCTGAAATTGGGATGCTTACAGCAATTTAAAAGTCGTAAATAATATTAGTATGGAAGATGTTTAATGTACTCATTATATCTGCACAAAGTAAAAATAATATCTCGCGGAATTTTGTAGTTTCCAAGGGGTATAATCGTTTACACGGAAACGACGTGTAAATTGACCTTTGAAGAAAGTGATGCTATTATATCTGGAGGAAAAGAGAAAATGTCTAGCATGCTTAAACAATGCTGTATAAACATGACTACAGATTTATTTACCTTTAAGAGAAACAGCGGCGGACTCGCCTAGGCCATCAGAGACGTCGGCCTAGATAAGTCACGGGCTTCCTTGGAGAACTAGCACCGTGTTGCTACCAGTTGACTTCGCTGACAAATTGTAGGTGTCTGAAAAGCTTCCAATGTATCTAGAATCAAGGCCTAATCCAGCCAGTTCAACACTTCCGAAACTTCCAGTGGACAATAGAGATGCATTAGCAGCAGCTGTGACAATTGCATTCATTTTACCGCCAGCTATCAAGTCGTTAAATCACAACGCCATCTCACAACTATGCAGGTCCCCGAGACGTGTTTTTAAACGGATGGCATGACACTTCTATCGGATAATTCGAACAGTCGGACAGTATCCAATTTGTCTGTCTATTTATGGGTATGCTCAACAAGTTGGTTAGCATGACCGACAAGTTATGTCTTGTCTACTACAAGCAATCGTGAAGCTACAACAAACCGAATTCAGATTTTTTCTTGTGCACAGCGGGGACAAGTAATGCCAGCGAGTGCCGTCAGTACAGATCGCCATCTACTCAGCTCAATGTGCGTTCAAATAAGCACCTAACTAGACATAATTTTATATATATGTATATATACATTATATATATATACATATATATATTATATATATATATATATATATATATTATCGGCGGCTTGGTAGTGCGCAGTATGTATTGTGCTAAGCGTCATTCGAAACACAAATATATATATATATACAATTTCTGCAAAGCTTTGGCCAAACATGTTGACTTTGTTAGAAGCAGCAGCAGCAGCAGAGCAGCCGTGAGTGCCTGCGTCTTCGTTCCTGATAGGAGGGCAAGTATGTACCTCTACGTTGTCTGCCTGCGTGATGCCGCGCAGCAAGCAAACGATCTGGCCATGGGCTGCATGTGCGTCGGGGCGTAAGCACCCCGACGCTCTAGTGGGGCGGGCCGCGCAGAAGGCGTAGGAGGCAGAGGAGGCGGGGGGGGGGGGGGGGGGGGGGGCTGTGACGGATTATCGGCATGGGGGTTCGCTCGTTTTCGAGCTCTCTGGTCGGATCTGCGATATTCGCAACTGCAATATTCGCCCTCGACAGCCGTCCATGGATTGGATGGCTGCTATTGAAGACGACTACGCTGTACGCTGTATATGTATGGACAGCCTTCTAGCCTCGGCCCCCTTCCGAAGGCCGTTGTCGCCTCAATCGAAGCTATACGGGCGCCATTTTAGTGAGTGATTGCCCTTAGACCCTGCTATCCAACGCTTACTTTACTACGGCGACGACGATGACGACGACGACTACGGACGAACTCTCACTACTATGATTACTGATTCTCTCTGGAAAACAACGGCAGAGTTGTTTTCCGACCACGTCAACTAGCTCTCTCTGACGGGCCACTGGAAGTGATATAATCGATCCCTTTCCATGCGACCTGTACTACCTCCTACAATGGTCGCATGCTCCGCTACTGGGTAGAGTACAGTGATGCTGATACACGATTAACATAAACCTATGAACCAATTAATGGTTACTAAAGCATAATATTATATGATGCTGGTGACCAGACACTAGGCTAGAAAATTGGTGCTCAGACATAACGTCGCACAAACTAGTTCTTTGCGTGCTGGGATTAATGATTTAGTGAATGATAATGCTTGAACTAGTTGTTGCAAACGACAACGTGCGGCTAGAAGTAAATTGTGCTCTTAATCACCTAGTCAATGTAATAGATACGAATCATTTCGGTTTGGCGGTCTTCTCCATTCCGACGCTGTGGGACATCAGGAGTGCCGTATAATCAATAATCGTTTAGTGGCGAAGTTTTCTCCTCTAGTTTAGTTCAGGCTTAAAGATTAGTTACAAATAAAATAATTCTAAACACATGCATATTGACGGCATACACTTTAGCTGTGGTGGTTGCCGCCTGATTGTCCGGCCAATCGCCCGCAAAGCAGCTAAATGTACGGATGTAAATGTCCAGTTGGAACACATAGCATCGCGGTTGTACGTGGAATGCAGGGCGACGCATTTGGAGTCATTTTTCAGGACAAAGGGGCACTGTAGAATCAAAAAAAGTTTCTCCGGGTTCCTAGTGCTCCACCGCAGTGCTTGCCCCGCCAAACAATTGGCACGATAGTACTACCTTTAGCTACCTTTATATGTTTCTCCATTCAACCCTTCCGCTCCCCGCATGGGTAGCTTTTTAAAAAGTATATATATATATATATATATATATATATATATTCCAGCCTAGCGCCATAGACTCATTAAATGTATACATATATCTCTCTCTGTTTGTATATAAGGAGAAGAAGGAGCCATCCAAATGTATTCAAACGTGAAATTTATAAAATTGTCAGCAGCAGAGACTATATTAAGCATTGAAGAACGGCACGTTTGGCTCCCACAAGAAGATCTCTCGGCATACCGCTCTATAAGTATGCTCCGCAACCTACCCGAAGCATCTGAGCACATATCGACGGGCGACTAGCAACAGAATTCGAAGTCAACAAGGTCGGAAAACCAGCATGGTTTCCGAACCCTACACTCTGCATAGTCGACTGTCAGCAAAGTTCTAAACATAGCTGAAATACGGATAAATGCGCAGGCAGAAAACACGCATTGTGAGGCTATGCTCTTAGATGTCAAAAGGCGTTCATTACGCTTTCGTGGGACGCCATAACCAAAGCACTCGTAAACAAAGGACACATCTTAGCGTCGTTCCTGACAGAACGAGCACATGCCTAGGAAGACGTGGGAAGTGCAGTCACAGTCGGGGTCCCCTAAATGTCCGCTCTGGGACTAACCCTGTGGAACATAGCCTACGATGGAGTACTTAAACTCCCACATCCCGCGGGGGTTTATTCCGTCGCTTATGTAGACAATCTGATCCTGATCTTTACTGCCGTGACGAAGAGTTGCTCGTAGGATCGGCCAAGGGAGCCCCGACAAATATTTGACAATACTTCCACACACTAGGTTTCAAATTGGCTTCACGGGGCACAAAAACTATTCTTTTAGACGGCCTTGAAGCCTTTGAAGCGCCTCCTACAGAATCTAAACTTACGCCTGAAGAGCACCCAGTAACACTCACGGTGAAGTACCCGGGTGTGATCCTGACAACACCGCATGTGCGCGATGCAGCCAAAGCCTTAGCAGAGCTGCGAAAATGAAGTAATCTCGAGAAGACACTACTGCTGCCACTCCCGACACGGGGCAAAGACCACGACTAGATTCTACTGGGTTAGTGAGTCCCACGCTATCGTGCCCTTAACAACGATATATATATATATATATATATATATATATATATATATATATATATAACAATGCCTATAGCTAAGATACTCCCGTACTTTGAATTCTTATAAGGCCCTATGTTACGATGTTCCATGTCCTACAAGCGACGCTGTCGGCTGCAGATACAGACCAGCTGTAAACCAGCTGCTAAATGGTTTCCATTTTAGTTAACATGGCAATCTATGTAGAAAAGTTAAACTGTGAAGCTTTAACGAAAATACATTCAATACGATTATTATTATTTTCTCTCTAGCCTTATAGGCCAATTAGTAGGCCCGGGTACATTACGCGCACTATGCAACATGTCGGGCAGCAACGGCAGCAAGATACAGGCTGCTGCATTCGGATGGCTGTGGCTGCGTGGTGGGGGAAGCTGAGGATAATGCGCTAGTCATGGTTACTCCCATGGTTAGGTGCCGTCGGTTGTTGTTGTTGCTGCTGCTGCTGTTAATCGAATGTTTTTCAGCGATGCTCATTCAGAGAATAGAAGAAGAGAAACCATTCCATAGAGAGTCAGTGACCATGCTACTGCTGCCACAAGCACTGTTGAAGAACCCTATGTCCCAGCATTTGTGGACCCTCGGTGCATTGGAGATATGTTTCACGGCTTCAATTTCAAGTTCGTACGGGATGACGGATGCAGGTATAGGCTGGCTCACCAAAAAACCTTCACAAAACCTAATCCGGATGGTGTCGATTCAGACGATGACGTCTGTGATTCCCTTGACCGTTGTTGTTGTTGTTGTTGTTGCTGTTGTTGTTGTACTTGCTGTTGTTGTTGTTGTACTTGTTGTTGCTGTTTTTGTTGTTGTTGTTGCTGTTGTTGTTGCTGTTGCTATCCTAGTTGTTGGTGTGATTAGCTGTTACAACTGCAACAGCGCGGTGTGCTTCTGTAGCGGCGCGTGAACACACGATTCGCTTTGCTCATAGTCTGGCTGCCGAAGTAGCGACGAGATGCTGTATGTACGTATAAATGTGCATCTCTGTCCGTGTAGCTGTTTGTTTGTCTGTCTGACTGTCTGTATGATCTGTTCTTTTGTTGGGCGTTCTTCATTTCATTTCGTTTGTTCGAAGTGTTGCTGCTGCTACTTCTAAACTAACGACAACACTGCAGCAACAACAACAACACTACAACAACAACAACAATTGCTGCAGCGTTCTCAGAGACCTTGTACCCCTCAAACTCCAATGGTGGTGTTCAGTTACGACGATGTTTTTGTTGTTGTGGTTGTCACATCACGCCATGGAGATGCGCGCAACGGGTGCACTGATGGCGGCCTATTTGCCGACGACAACAGCAGCAGCAAAACACTCTACCTGCAAGCAACAATAGATAGCCGTAAACAGGGCTCTAGCCACAACAAACAAGTAACAATAACAACACTGTTATATAGTCGTAATTGAAGTAGCACTAGCGCGACAACCAAACTAGTGACGACGGCATCAACAGAAGCAACAATGACGGCATGAATCACCACCACAACAACAACAACAACATTTGAACTAGTAGTATATATAATAGAAAAAAAAAAAATATATATATATATATAATATACGAGTTTATGTATATACATAAAATGGAAACGAGAATTACTTAAGAAAAAATAATTAAGAAACAGTAAGAAATTCTGTCTTCTTCTGTCTGTCTTCTTTTCTTTTTATCTGTCCTCAGACAAGCACGCTTCGCTGCTTGGCATCGGCCTATATGCTGAGCCTATATATATATATATATATACGAGTGCGCAATTAACGAGACACAGACGTCCACGCCATATATATAGATCTATATGTATCCGTTACACGACAGATTAGTTAGTAGTGAGCCTTTTCGGTTAGCTCGTCTGCGGACTGGAGTTTCTGCAGGTGATATCTGCATATGCGTGTATACATTTGTGTACATGACCATCAACGAATATTGCACATCGCCTTGTTGTTGTTGTTGTAGTAGTAGTAGTAGTAGTTGTTGTTGTTGTTGTTGTTGTTGTTGTGTTGTTGTTGTTGCTAGTGTTGTCGTCGTCATTTCTCATAGTCATTGTTGAAGTAGTCGTTGATGTATGCAAACACTGAAAACTTTCAAACATGTTCTTGTTGTTGTGTTGTGGTTGTTGTTGCTGCTGTTTCTTTTTGAGTACGTTTCCGAACAAAAGGCAGCGCAGATCTCGTCCAGGTCGGAGAATGGCAACAACCTAGGCCGTCTTGTCTCATCTCATATTTCCTCGATCGGAAGCTCTGCTCTTTGTGTCGTGGCGGGCGATGGTGGTGGCGTATCCGCGACTATGTATCTGTATAGACTGTGCAAGTATATATATATATATATATATATATATATATATATAATATATACACATGCTTGTTACTGTGTTTGTACACAAGCATGAAAGGTTCGCCGCGTTCTCCAGAGTACACCACGTGCCGCAAATGACAACCAGAAAACACCACGAAAAAAAAACGAGTAATGTGCATGCATATAGCCATAGAAAGAAACGAGAAATAGAGAGCGAGAGAGAGAGAGAAAAAGATGGGGGGTCAGTAGTATCCATGCAGTGAGTGAACTTATGTCAAACAACCTAAGAGAGCCTCAAGAAGAAGAAAACGAGACGCAAGTCGCTTCGGGGCTAGCTCAGCCCTGTCTGCCATACGCTCTGCTTACATAGGATGCACGGGCTCTCATCCTCGACTACGGGCGAGCACTCGTGTGTGAGTGATATAGACTATGAGTGAAATGCGCACCAACCGCAATTCGATACTGAATTAGATGATCCTATCGTAGAACTTAGAGAGAACAGTAGCTCCAACCCCCGCGCACAAGAGCCTGTCGGCTCTATCGCAAGTAGAGCAGAGCCTGCACTCCCTCCTTCGAACCCCCTCCCTCCTTCCCATTTGCATCCACAAACAAGGATCAGATTTGATTTTTTCTTGCGATTCCATTACATAGTGGCGACAGCCAGTATGGGACTGATAAACTTGACCAAGGATGATCACACATATATATGTATATATATATATATATATATATATATATATATATATATGTTTAAAGTGCGTTGCAAAAAAATAGCAACTTATGTTTTTTGGTGATAATTTCGGCTTGATTTGTTTGAATGGCTTGAAAACGCACATGACAAGCCACGAATATGATGTTAGTTTCGTAGCAATCTCACAGTCGGTTCATACAGAAAATAAATAAGTGTGAAAAAACAGTGTTGTAAAATATTAGCAACAACAACGCCTTACGGAGTATTCGATTCTTAGCAGGGCTGTATGACTTATTTGATACTACATATTCTATTCTAGAAACGGGTTTTTTCGTCCCTTTTTCTGAATCAAATCGTAAACTCTGTCTTTCATGGAGTTCCCATGCTTGCTGGACAGCTTCTTTGAAGTCCGACAAATTATCACATTGTCGACCATTTGCGTAAATCTGCTTCACTAAATATCCCCAAAGATTTTTCGATAGGATTCACGTCTGGACTCAATGCCGGCCAGTCAAAAAGTGGCACTCCTTGTTCTTGAAAAAAGGCTATAGTGCTAGCCAAGGTATGAAACGTGGTCTGTCTTGTTGAAAAACTGCGTCAGGTCCCCCAATTCTTCTGAAATGGGCTTCAACTGGGAACCGACAATACGCTGGTACTTGTCGGAATTGTTTCGGCTTACAATCGCGACTAGACAGACTTTTCATTACATCCAAACGCGCCCTAACATTTCACAAGCTACCACCGGCCACACGTTTCGAGAACCATTTAGGTTCCTTCCGTAAGTCATGCCAATAGTACTGACAGCCGTCAGGGCCATCGAGATTAAAATTTCTTTTCATCCGAGAAGACGATGTTTTTCCACTTGTTATCCCAAGTTTGGTAACTATGCGAAAATTCACGCCATGCGACGATGTGCGTCGGTTGCAGTCGCGGCATAAGCTTCCTTTTCGCGTATCACGTTTTTTGTCAGAACTTAACACTCGGTACACTGTGGATTGGTGCGCTGGCACTCCCGAAGTGGTCTTGATCCTGAAAGAAGACAATTGGTCATGAGTAGCCAACTGTATGATCCTACGCCGATCTCGAATAGTCAAAACTGGCTTACGCCCACTGTTAGATCTGAACCTTTGGTTCACTCCAGGGTGTAAGAACCTGCTGATGGTGCTCTTATGCCGCCCTAATCTGGTTTCTATAGCAGTTACTGTATGACGTAGCTCAGCATATGCCTCAATTCTTGTCTTTTCGTTATCCGAGAGATCCTTTGTACGACCCATGGTTTGAACATAAGCTTCGTCGTTAGTTCGGAACAACGACTGAGCTATACGATATTTTGCAGCTATAGAACGATTGATTTAGCTAGACAATTTAGCCTGACATGTGATTCCCGGGATCGTATATCAGCTGTAGTATCGACTATCCTTTACAAAACATGTTGTAGCATGTTATTGTTTGTGCTTTTTTATTTTTTATTATGAGATTGCAACAAAATTTACACCATACTCGTGGTTCGTCATGTACACCATGCCCTTAAAATGCCCGGCGACTTGGACAGAAAACCAAGTCTTATAACGACGCTTGTCTATTACAGACAGATAATCTATCCAATCTTGCGGTAGTTTTTAACCCAAGAATAAAATCCTACGCGGGAGCACGAGAGAGACTATGAAGCCCACCGACACTGTTTTCAACAAAAGTTAGTAGCGCGTATGCAGAACAAATTGGAATAGTGTTAACACGTGAGTGTTCAATGTCTATTGCCATTCCGGCACTGAATTAAACTCTTTGAAAAAGTTTGACTTCCTATACTTAGTTTGATCCCCTTGCCAGGCAATACGTCGGCCATTTAGCTAAAGAGCGTATGCTTGGGTAATTTATTGATAACATGTACAATGACCACGATTTAATTTTCTATATATATTATATACATATATATATATTTATATATATATATATATATATATATATATTATATATATATATATCCGTGTTACAAAAATTACTTATCGGCGAGGCCTTGCAACGCTGCGATGGCCCACAAGACAAAACTTAGGAAAATAGGTTAGTCTAAGGAACTAAAATGTAGTTACTTTTCATTTGGTTGGTCATTAATATAACGTTACAACTGGCTTGATGCACTCTCTTTGCAGTAGCATCACCACTATACGCATTTTGTTTAAAGCGTGGCCACGCTTCTCTCAGGTTAACAACTGGATATGTGCTTAGTTGCGATAAAAATAGAGGCATAGTAGAGGAAACAACGATATTTTCACTTGCAGGCAGTAGCATGCGTAATTATAATGTTGTTTCAGACGCGTAACCCGCCGAGTCCCAAATTGTCCTTGTTTCATTTCCAATTTTTCGTCCATTGCTACCGGTGCACTCCAGACAACCCCGTAATGAAGACTCCAATCAATATAGACACGCATAACTACTAGGAATGGTATAAAAACATTACACCTACTGGTAGACGGAGGACGTAGTTGGTACAACACCTTTACGAAGCTGGTGGCCAAAAATCGAGAAGAAGAAACACAAGAAGAAGAGGACGAAGAGGAATGTAGCTAACGAGAATCAGGGAGCGCAAAAAGAATGCGATTGGGGGGAGAGTAAGATGGATGAATACGTTAAGCCCAGTAAATCACCGATCCACAAACTAGCAACGACGTGGCAAGTGTTATCTCTAGGGTAGGCGATGAACAGACTAGGTGATGGCTGGTGCATGCAGCAGCCCTGATCGGTTTGTTTAGTAGGCCGCAGGGCAAACGGGTGCAACGGGGAGGCGGTTCTTCTGCGCGTTTCGTAGGGGGAAGGGGGGGGGGGGGGGAACAAACACCTCTGGACGTCGAACACTTGCGCCGTCTTTGTCGAAGCACCAAGCCAGCTGAGGTTGCGTCTCCTAAAGCAACTATTTCACTATTTTCCTCTTCCTACCGATGATTCCCTTCGCGCGACTCCTATCTTCTTAGTTCCCCCCCCCCTTCTATCTCACCTAGTCTCTAGTTGCGTCTTATGCTGCACGTTTGCGCTGGGCCGCTCGCTATAATATCGGCCAAAGCACGCCGCCCCCCACCACCGCCTCCCCACCCCCCACGGTTTAGAGAAAGTTTTAATCCCTCACGCGGCCCGCGGAACTGTGCAGGAATCTCAGCGCCTTCTTACCGGCTGTCGTTAAGTCCAAAGTTCGTTCGCTGGCCTCGTTGGTCGGCAAAAGGTCTTTGCCGGAGCCCGAACGGTCATAGCCACCAGCGGCAGCAACACCAGCAGTGGCGGAGCGGGAAGAAGTGGAATTCCTGTCGCGTACCGGTTCTTTGGCCGCCCGTCTTTACACCGCCTTCTGCTTCTGCTTAGGTCGGTTGGATCGCACACAACCCTTCATTCAGTTCATTTCCCCCGAAACAGCCCACTATCCCTTATTCTTCACCTCATGCTTCAACAGCGCAACGATCACGAAGGCGTTCCAAACCCCCCCAAAAAAAAGAGCAAACGCCTAGATTGAGATCTAAGAGCGATCTAAGCGGAAGAAGTGATCTTTCGAGGCCAGGTGGGTGACCGCGATGCGGGATATATAGAGGTCTCTTTCACATCGTTGACCCGCTTCGGTTCGGCAGGCTGGTAGCTTTTGGAACCCGGCTGGCAATGGACGCTTGCCAACTTAAGCGAGTTTGGCGGGACGGCAACGCCTCGTTTCACGACTCGGACCTTTAGAGGCCAGCTTTTAAGATTTGCTAGTCGGTACGCTAAACCCCGGTATGGCTAACGCGTAGTGATATATTATATATATATATAATATATATGGAGAGCGGTAAAGAAAATAAGAAATAAGCGAGAGGACGAGAGAGAGAAAATAGTTTTCTATATGTAAATTAAACACAATGACAAATATAAAATGTGTATAGACATATAAGCAAGAACAGGCTTTTAGCTAGATTTTCAGAATAATATGATTGAGAATGAGTGTGATCAGAAATTTTACTGACGTAAAATGTTTATTTTCTAATTTGATGACAAAGGACGTAATTTTACATGTGTTTATGTATGCAACGTTATAGCACGTAGAGCATTAAAAACATGTAAATGATCAAATATCGAATAGCAGT
>QVRM01000586.1:0-42268 GCA_003439945.1 Dermanyssus gallinae | reverse complement strand
GACAGCGAATCGAGGTGACAACAGCGCAAGCGTCTCGAGCTGCGGCGGCGCCTGACCAGAGCAACAAGCTTCAGCGTGGCAAAGCTTTGCGCCTTGGTTAGGGAAAAAGGTGGGTAGGGGGAACGGCTAGCCCCGGATTCCGCCCTGGATTCGGTGGCAGGAAATGGGAGAGCGCGAACCGCATCCACGTATCTTTTGGCTTCGTCCACGTACCCACCTGTCTGGCCAGACGCACAGACAGACAGACGGTGACCGCCATGCGAAATTCGTGCGCTCGTGAATCAGGATCGTCCTCACGATTGCCCCACGATCAGCGCGGAAGAAAGAGCGCGCACGACCGAAAGGCGAGCGACTCCGGATAGGCGGATTCACGCGTCCGGTTCTGCTTGTCATCGGCTTCTTCATCATCCTCTCTTCCCCTTCGCTTGTGAAGTGGCGGAAGACGAACGCGTTCGTACAAAGGCGCGAACACAACAACAACAACCACAACAACAACGACAACCACATCAAAAGCAGCAACAACAACAACAACAACGACAACGCGTGGCTGCCGGTTGTCAGGGTCACGTCAATATTGATATTGTTGTTGTTGTTGTTGTCGTTTATGTGGTCATAATTTGTGTTGTTATTTTTTCTTCTTATTTTACTACTGTTATTCTTGTTTCACTAAGATTGCAATTTTCGTAGTCGTTGCAACGCTATTTTTGTGATATTGCCAAGAGGGCATTATTATTAAACTACTTCCTTAGTGCTGATGAAACCCAGTGTCATTGTTGCTGTTGTTGCTGGTTTTTTATTGTTCGGAAACTTGATTATTACTGGTGTATTACAATTGTAGTTGTTATTTGTGCCGTTTTTGCCGTTATTGTAACACAATCATTCCTATTGTACTCAATTCTAAAATTGCAGTCATTTGAATGCTATTGTAGTAATTGCCATAGTAGCAACAATACGTTGTAATAATAACAATTGTTGTTGCTATTGTTGTTGTTGTCGTTGCTGCCGTTGCGGCAGTGGCATTTGTTGTGTGTTTGTCGATATCATCATGATTATTGTTGTTGCTAATGTTGATGTCGATGGCTACTGCCGCCACAGCTACTGGTGGCGCTGCTGCTGCTGCTGTCGCCGTGGCCTCGATTGTGTTGTTGATGTTGTTGTTGTTGTAGTTGTTTTTGTCATTGTTGTCGTCTTCGTTGATGTTCACTGCCGGTTGAAGATCAAAGCTCGAAATTGCGACGACCACGACGACAACAACAATAACAAGAAAAACAACAACAACAGCAACAACAACAACAACAACAACAACAATAACACCGATGATGATGCTGCTGCTGATGGGCAGGGCCTCCCGTTCTTTGTTCAGGTAGGAAGGGATGAATGACGGACGGACGGACGGACGGGAGATGCCACATAGTCACATCGAAAGGGCAGCCAAGCCTCTCGAAGCCTTCGAAGCTTCGATCGCATCAGAAACGCTCCCCGCCGCCGCCGCCGCCGCCGAGCGCCCGACAAGAACAACGACGACAACAACGACGCCGACAAGCAGGCACGAGAACGTAGCTGCCCGCCTGGCTGTCCTCCGCTGCCGTCTTCCTGTCGTTTGTATGTCTGCCGAGCCAACATACGAACGAACGAACGAACGAACCAACGAAGTGCTCCCGAGACACAACGACCCAAGACGAACAGCCGGCCGGCCACGGCCCCGCCAGCACCATCACCACTCATGTAATAATAGTAGGTGATGTCGCTGTAGCAGTCGCAGCAGCCACAGACAAAGCAGTGATGTCTGTCCTCCTGTAGACCCTCATGGATGATGATGCTGCTGCTGCTGTTGTTGTTGTTGTTGTTCCTACTGCTGCTGCCGCTGTTGTTGTTCTTGTTGTTGTTCCTACTGCTGCCGCTGTTGTTGTTCTTGTTGTTGTTGTTCCTACTGCTGCAGTTGTTGTTGTTGTTGTTGTTGTTCCTACTGCTGCCGCTGTTGTTGTTCCTACTGCTGCTGCCGCTGTTGTTGTTGTTCCTACTGCTGCTGCTGTTGTTGTTGTTTCTACTGCTGCTGCTGCTGTTGTTGTTTCTACTGCTACTGCTGGCAAAGCTACTGGGGCTACTGACGCTGCTTGTGGGGCTGCTTCAGAAGGGGCTTCTGAAGCCACCGCCACCGCCGCATGGGAAAGAGATGATGGCGCATGATGCCGCCGCCGCCGCCGCATGGGGGAGAGATGATGGCGCTTGATGCCGCCGCCGTCGCCGCTTAGCGACAGACAGCCCAATTCAAATGATGTCTCTACTATCGTCGACTCGAACCTCGGACGCTGCGGGCTAGCGGGTAGCAGACACTACTACTTCGATGACTTCGCCTACGCCTACTTTGGCTACTACGGACTACTGGTACTACTACTACTACGACTACGACTAATCATAACAATATCAAGTACTCGTACCGCAGGCGACTACCACGATGCTTATTACGGCTACTGCTGCTGGTACTGCATCATCATTATCATGATCGTTCGCATATGGCGATGTAATACGCGCGACTCACAGCGCCTCCGCAACGGGATCGGTATAGCACAAAAAATTGTCACAGGCCGGAGCGAAGGTGGGCGCGCGTAGCTACGTAGACTAAAGACGACAGTCACTCCATCTCAACTACACGAACCTTGCCGCCCCCCCCCCCCCCGCGCCGTACCCCCGTCAACTACACGACCCTCGCCCCCCGCCCCCCACCCCGCTCCGCATGGTACCCCGTCAACTCAACTCCGATCGTCCACTCGACTGCCCCTGCACGTTTGCCTTGTTGGTGTAGCTCGCTGGGTTGGTTGGGGGCTTGCCTGCATGCACTATGAGGAGGGGTGTTCCTCTGGATGCGTGCATGCGTGCGTGCGAAGATGATGGCGTGTGCGAACGAGAAGGCGCATCTTCTGCTCGTGGTCTAAGAAATCAGAACATAGAGGCACGGTCAACGAGAGACACAGAAAGAGAGATAAAGATATATATATATATAGAAAGAGAGAGAGAGAGAGAGAGAGAGAGGAAAAAGGCATGCTCATGGGCGTAATCAAACGTAAGCACAACAACCTCCCCAGTGCCCCACAAAACAGCCCAAACCGATAGACGGACAAACGGACGGACGAACAGACAGCCATATCGAGAGATGATAGCCTGAGAGACAGACAATAAAGAAAACATCGAACCGAATGGATACTAAGCACGGTATGATTTGAGGTGGTCAATGGTGAGACGCTGATGTTTGCTCGTCCTGTGTGCGGGATTTACCCATATCCCATAGCACTATATGCGGAGTCTACTCGGTGAGTAGTCGTTCACTCGTTAGGTGCCGTTAGAACGGCACGATAGAGGTAGCGATAGAGGCTCGGGAAGTTTGAAAGCACCGTCAAAGTCAAACCAACCTCCCCTCATACCGTAATACATGCTCGATCGTATCACGACGGCCCCCAATCGTCACAAGAGAACATCTTGTTGAACACGCGCCATTTATGCGAGCCGACGAGGCCATTTAGACGTGGCTTTTCCACGTGGCTCTTTTGGCCGTTCGCTGGGTTATCTTAAGAAAGTGTTTGAGAAACTTTGCGAGATAAATCGACTCGCTGGCGTCAAGAATTGCGCCTGCTCTAAAAACCTCTCTTTTGCTTGCTAGTAAAAAGTCATTACGTTGGCAACGCATTAGAGTTATTCGGACGATGACGACAACGATTTCGAGACACTATCCGCTATGCTGTGCCCTGTGAATTACAACCAGTGCTCTCCTCCTGCACACCGATAGGCTAGAGGAAAGCCGTACAAGCGATTTGTGCAATTCGATATACATATATATGTATATACATATATATGTATATGTATATACATATATATGTATATATATACATATAGTGAAGTTGCTGCTACGGTATTTCTGTCCCAACTGCTCGTATTTAGACGTCATTGATCATGCACAAAGTTTTTTTTTTCTCTGAAGGCATACTGCAATTAAGAAGAGGAGAATCATGAAGAAGAAGAAAAAGAAGGCAAAATGACCGCTCTAAAGAACGTCGGCCGTGCCGCGATGTCTCTGAAGACCATCGCATCCTATCCCAGCTAAGCAAAACCCATGATGATGATGACGATGACCGAACTGGCTTAGTCACAGTAGTTACTTGAGCCGGCTTGAACCGAGGAAACAGGCTCGCGATTCATCTAGCCGCCGAGCCTATGAGCGTTGTATGCGCGTGTCGCTGGTCTGATCGCCTATCTACCTGGTTATCGATCTATATTTGCCTACGGCTGGTCGGTCACGTGCGTCGCTATGTTTGTCCTTCGCTATGTATCGCCGCCGCCACCGCCGCCACAGCTAGCAAATCTCGTCTCCTGCTGTCCTGTCGTCCCGTTCAGTAGTCCAGGACAGACGCCCAAAGGTGGCCAGTTCGGCGGCTTTTGTTTACCCAGTGCCCGCGCTCACGGTCCTCCGATACGACTGCAGCTAAATCTGTGTGTGGCCTTGTTCTCCTGTATCGTATGGATACCTACTGGTTTCCCTATTGCTTTCTCTCCTGTTTTCTCTCTCTCTCTCTTCTCTCGATTTGTATACACATATAGAACATGATGAGATATATTTATTTTATATATATATATATATATATATATATATATTTAGTATGTGGTACTCAAGTATGAATGACTATTAACTTTGTTGCGACTCGTAAACCCTGTTTTATTTGCTAAATAAATACACATATATAAGTCGTGTTGTGTAAGTATATATATATATATATATATATATATATATATATATATATACACGTATAGGCGTGTGCGAAACCCTACGATGAATTTGTCCCCGACAACGAGCAGCCCGGCCGACTTGTTGTATCGTCCAAATAGACTCTATATCGTTTCGCTTCATTGGCATTGTACATACATGTGGGGTAGCATACGATTGAATCGTTCTTGCTTTGTATGTCAACCGTCAGCAAGCGACAACGACTAAGAAGGAGAAGGACTCTGGGGAATGAAGAAAGCAAAATGATGAGAGATATGAGCGAAGGAGAGAGAGAGAACCTGAGATGAAGGCGATGCCGCTAATCACGCAGCTGGACATTACAGCCAGCCGACCGGTAGTTTAGACAAGCCGTATAACTAGCCTTTCCTCTTACTTTTCCACAACTGGAGAGTGTGGGAACGAGAGAGAGAGACTTCAATGCAGCAAACAATACCATGCACGAGAAGAATTTGGTTGTAATCATTGAGGAGGCACCATATATATATATATATATGCACGTTTTTCCCACCATGGAATGCTTTATATATATAAGCACAGAGTGAGAATAAAATTCATCCGTGATTTGATCTGAACATAGCGAGCAAATTTAAGCGCCATAAAGCTTCCGCTTGTCAAGAAAGATTTCAAGTTGTTTCCTGCACGCCAACAGTAATATTAATAATAATACGGCTCTGTTTAATTGTGTTCTCTTTTTAAATATGCTATAACTTTCAGTCAGATTGCTAATTAGAGAAAGATCGAATTCTCTGTGGCGTTTCGAAAGAGAGAGCGAGCGAGAGATAGAGAGCGAGATGTATCTCTTGTCGAGCTCAAACCCGCCACTCCTAAAATCAGAATCACTGTCCATATCGTTAACTCCGTCCTGTGTGCGTCCATCGTGTGTCTCGTATCAAACCCACGACTCAAATCGAGTTAGTTAGACCAGTGGCGAGTCACTCAGAAAGCAGGCGGAAAAGTTCGCTGTTCAACCTCAACAGTCAACGGCGGCAGCGAGAGCAAGGTCGGGCGATGAATGTCCTCTGCGTTCTCTCTCGTAGAAGCATTAGCAATGTCGATACAACAATAACAACAAAGACAACGACGATAACAACATCAACTGTACCAAAGTAAAGATATACAACACGCGATGGTTTATCGATTTACATTCTTCACACATACGTGAATATGAAAGAGGCATTTTGACGCTGCTGCATGTTCCCCAAGGCTGCCCCCAAGTCATCGCTACCTCACGTACACACGCATAGATATATACGTTTTTTTTCTTTGATATGTAGCGTAAAAGGCGAGAGATCGAGAACAAGAAACGCAATCCACAACAACAAATGTGTCTAAAAGAAATATGCTCATCGCCGACTCGTAAAATTCCGGCCAATTCGCTGTTACCGTTAGCGTGGAACACCTACTATGCGCCTGTCGAATTCGCATGCCACATAAAACTGCACTGCAATTTGTGCCATTGTGCCACGCGATAAACAGATGATTAAACATTCACAGACGCATGCGTTTACATAGAAGATATATAGTGAAGGGGTGCCGCGAATGAAGCAATAAAGACCACCGAACGGGAGGAGGCAAGGTATCGACCATTCCTTTGCCGGTGCAGTAGCGGAATCATGGTTTTCATCGTGGTCATCATCATCGCCGTCGGGGGTCTTCCGTTGACGGAAATGCAGTCGATACGAGAACCCGTAATCGTTGGCGTGGTATTTGTTGCGTTGTTGTAGCAATAACAACAACAATAGCAGCAATAACGACACTATCCATGCGATCCGAGGAGGCAAACGTATGCATTTTTCCGACACTTCCCTAAACAGCCGCCCCTCACTGATTCGTCTATCTGTGCACATTAACCACGTGCGGGGTTGTTTTCTGTATGCAAATTATCCATTCGTGTGCTGAAAGCTCTCTCTTTCTCTCTTTTTACCTCACATTGCGTGTATATGTACTTCTGTGTATGGATATATATATACAAGATTTGTGTACAAATATACAATAAGATATACAAGACATTTCAAGATGTCCGTGCCAGTCCTGAGGTTATTCCGTGGCACTCACAAAAAAAAGTACCACTCTAGTAAATTCATCTTGCGTTTACCGCCTCCACTCTAAGTTTAGCATTACCCCTTGCAGTGCAAAGATTTTGATCCATTTCAGCCATTTTTTCATACCTCTCAATGCACTGGAACTGTTCTACCGATAGAATGTATTGGCTAGCAGATAAACAACACGATTACATGCGGAAGTTTGTACCGAATACAGGTTTCAGAAAGGCAACTATAACTCAGTCAAGTACCGAAAGATTTCGAGGAAGAGAGAAGAAGAAGGCCGCTTCGGGACATTATTAGAAGGTTTGGCGCACTGCCATGCTCAACTTGTTACAATGTGTTTGTAGTCATCTTTAGCGCCAAACAAGTGAGAAAAAGTACTGGTGCGGTGTTATTACGGCCCTAGCTTTTGATTCATGTTTCGCAGAGAAATGTAGTAGCGGGACTAATCTACTCTATACGGTTCTTCAGCTATAAAAGCCACCGCTATTATATAACTGTAATATATATATATATATATATATATATATATATTACCAGCAGAGCTTCAAACTCCAAGAATTGACACGTTTTATGCGATGTTTAAATCATTACCGAGTTCGTCGCAGTACCGGCGATCAACGTTACCTTCGTAACATTTTTTATGTAGATAGTTGCAAGACTTAAAGGGTTTTCGTGTCGCAAATATTTTTCTTGTTTGTCTGTCTTGTTGTCGTAGTTGTTGTTGCTGCTGTGCTTCTCTTTGCCAATTGTTCGTTCCTTGTCCCTCGTTCTCTCAGTTTCTTGCTAGCTAGCTACTAGGTATTTAACACGACGACGACAGCCTCTCGCTTCCCGTATCACCTCCTCGTTACTACTTCAATCAATGTCGAACACATGCAATCTGCCACGTCCCGTTTCAGTGCGCGTTTTTCACCTTTTCCCTCTTAATCTTGTTCTCTTGGTTGCTCGCTTACCTCTTTCTCTTTTTCCCTTTATTTCTTCGTCCCTTTAGTGGCCCTCCTTTACTCTATTGAATGTAGCCTTGTAGATTGTCCGTGTTTGGTCTGTGCCTCTTGTCCTCTGCTCCCCTATTCTCCATCGGTCCTTTCTGACTATTACTTGTGGTAGTAGTAGAAGTTCAATTAATCATCATCGCATTGACGCATGCCGCACCGTATTGCTGCTGCTGCCGCTGCTTTTGCTGTCCGTCCGTCCGTTCGTTTCTACACCGTTGGACGCCGTTTATCATAATTTGATTTCTATTGGAGCATATACGCTTAGCATCTATACGCTGCGTACCGGGCAGCCATTTCTGCTTTTGCTGTGACAACTGGTAAGCATCTGCCTTCGTAAAATTCGACACAACGAAGGTGCTCTTCCAGAAAAAAACAACATTGTCGTATATATATAGACAAATGTGTTTTTATATATGTAAGCACATAAATAAGCACGTATATATATATATATATATATATATATATATATATATATATATATATATATATATATATATATATATGTCATTGCAAATTGTTCTGAACGATGTAGCAAAATAACGATTAGTGCCGCCAGCAGTCATTCATAGCAATTACGAAAACATGTTTGGCCTGACATAAAGTGGAATCTGAGCAATCCAGTAGCACGAGTCTCGAGCGTGATATAACGTCGTTTATGACCGAACGGCTTTATGGCCGCCAACATTTGAACGGCGGGATGCCGCCTTGTATTATTTGCAGAATTATACTCAAATAATCGACGAGAATATCTCTTCATAGACCTCATACTTATTATTATTATTATTGTATGTATTTCTGTCACTATTATTACACTCGCTCAAGGCTATTATAATGCTTGCCAGCTTCCTTGCAACAGGTACAACGATGATGTAAAAGTATGCTCCCTTGGCTTATTTATTGTCACCTAAAAGTATCCTTAAAATTATCCTTCGATTGCTTATAGACAATGGATATGCAAAACTACCCGCTCCAGTAGTTTCCCGGTGAGGGGATGAAGGGCTGCCTGCGTTCTGCTGTGTCACATTACAAACACCAAGAGCTTACCTTCATGCTTTCGACAATAGCTATTGGATCAGTAGTTGTAGAGAGTCTAAGTAATCATTGCATTGTGGCGTTAGCAGTGCTAGTAGCTGACAATCAACTCGCAATTTCGTCCAATTTTGTTATATAATATTGTTCCCTTTCTGTCGTATATATATGTCGTATATATAATCCTTCAGTGCCTGCAGGATTGCAGGCACTGAAGCCATTGAATAATTACGTCTGCTGCACCCAAAATCACACTCAGCCACTGCCGAATTAGCTGTGAAGGATGAATCAAGCAGGGGAAGAAGGAACTTCCGCACCGCGCTATACATAGTTCATAACCGGCATATCAGAAGTACACCGCACAGCTATCGTGTTCGTTTTACTTGAGCATTGGCAAAGCCGTGGCAAGGCGCTAGGTCATACTTCTTTATATCGTTTCAAATTTAAATCTTCAAGCTGTTTGTTTCAGGATTCAATCAGGACATTTTCCCCCTTTTTGGAGCTTCACCGAATTTCTTCGAAAATGTTGAATTTTTAAGTGGGCCTTTGTAACAACAGATATTTATGACAGCAGGGAATGACTAAGTACAGAACCCAATCGCACCAGCGAATTGAGTACTGTCTTTCTAGTGCGTTTCATACACAGTTCCGATTTGATCGAACACACGAAACAGCTCCAGTTTTCTGACCATGTTTACCATATCTGAGACCTGTGCCTAACTAGCATGCAATAGTTGTCAAGTATCGACGTAGTGCGCGTGTGAGTCTACGCTCCTATTTGTCGGAACTTCTTTTTCTAGTCGAAACGACTAAACCCAACTGACCACATGGCCTTTTCATATATATATATATATATATATATACATATGACAGCATTGGCCCAAATTTGCGACGCTCTTCGCACAGCAGCATAATGTGAGCGCTAATGATCGGTATCGCAATCATAACGAGTATCTTCTCTCCAGCTGATCGAAGCTGACCTGCTGCTGCTGTAAACAACGTGCCACCATGTTAGTGTGGCAAATTAAAAAGAAAAAGAAAACAGCAGCAACAACAACAGCCCAAGTATAACAATTTATTTAGAGACGAGCTGTCGGGCGGGCGCCAAACCAGCGATTTTTTGTTAACGATGACGTCGAGACGAACCCAAAGACGAAAGAAGCCCCGTTAGCTGTTCCATCAATCTCTCTCTCTCTCGAAAGAAACGCTACTACTGCGCTGCGCTGGCCTGGTTGAAAAAGAAACAAGTTTTTCCTCTCCGCTCCTTTCCGAACGCTGCGAAGATCGACACTGTGATATAAACACACTAGCGCGCCATAATAAACACGAAGACAACGACGACGACGACGGCGATGAAGGCGACGAAGCTGCTTCTGATGCTGATGCTGATGAGGGGGTGGGGTAGATGATCGAGGCGATGTTGGCAACGACCATAAAAAACGACGACAATACACGTTGACAACGAGGACGGGGCTTTCTCCTTTTGAACTCGCACGCATAATTAAGAAGAGAGCATTCGACAACTAATTTTATCGAACCAACGAATGTGCTCGTTATGGACGCAACGCCTTGCGCGCTTTTAGCGCGATATCCTATCTATCTCCCGGGAAAAGGGAGGGAACCCGAGAGCAGAGCTCGTTCATAGATCGCCGATGCAGCCAGCATGCTGCCTCCGGCTAGAAGACAACGAACGGACAAAATCGGCTAATTGTCGGAGTAGTAGTAGTAGTAGAAATAGATGTAGAAATAGCAGGGACAGTAGCGGGGGTGTAGGGTAGTAGCGGTACTGTTTTCCAGTACTAGCGCGTCTAGGGTCAGACGTAAAATACCTATACATAACTACTTCCGACGTTGCTGCGGAATAGCAATTCAAGTTCGTCGCTGACAGGATATACGTTTTTTGACAGAAGCACCAAGCTATCTGTCAGGGGTTAGCATACCAAGCATACTACTGCTCGCCGCTCAATGAATTTCTACTGCACTCTAATGTTTCTTAACTTTGGCACGTTCATCCTCGAAGTATTACCACTAGCAGTGGCAAAATCATCTGCAGAAACGTAACCTCAAACGGTAGTAGTAGTAGAGAAGCAAAATACTTTCGCTGCGGGTTCAGACACATTTGATCAGGTCAGATGAAGGTCCGAATCGAAACAATCTAGGTCTGTACCAGCTTGTTAAGGTCCACAAGGTTTGCACGCTTTAGACCGTAGTCTCACAGCAACACAGCGGATTCGTTTCGCTCACCAAAGCGAGCCCGTACAAAAGGAAGTTCTTGTTCATTGGAAAGGTTTCGTGCACTTCGTATATATCGCCACGGTGCCTTGACTTAGTCGAACAACTTTGGAGATACCAAGTTAGACATCTCGAGACGTCCCGATCCCATCAACCGAGATACGTTAGAACACCAACTCGGCGATCCACGTAAACAGTGGCTAGAAATCTGACGGTGTCTCAACGTCAACGAGCTCGTCACGTAGGTGTGAGCGATTGGACGACGACAGGAATTGTACCATATAGCCATACCAACGTCAATTTAGCCAAAGTCTAACGGCGTCTGAGGGAAAATAGTCATCTAAATCGCTTCATTGTGGACGGTGCCACCTGGAGGTGTTGTGGTCTAATGGGTCAAATTTCGACCTGCAGGAAACCGTAAATGTATGGCAAAATGATAAAGTACTACTTGCTTGCAGCGTAGCAGAATGGTCGGTTGATCCATGGGGTCCATCGTTTGGGGTGGT
Source organism: Dermanyssus gallinae (assembly GCA_003439945.1). Lineage (NCBI taxonomy): Eukaryota > Metazoa > Arthropoda > Arachnida > Mesostigmata > Dermanyssidae > Dermanyssus > Dermanyssus gallinae. The sequence goes on along the minus strand of QVRM01000586.1, from coordinate 30,684 downwards.
ATTCACATACGCACCACCAACATCTCGACCAACTCAAAGGAGTCATTCAGCAGGCGTGGAATGATGAAATGATGAAACCTACCGGTGTCTAACAGTGGATAGAGTCTTCAAGCGCTTGACCAAAAAGGCGACCAATTAGAATGAAAATGAGTGTGTACATACAGGAGGGTCCGCTATATGTACATGAACAACAAGATTTTGAATAGTCATATGCAATCTATTTGCCTTTAATTTTTAGCTCTGTGACAAATTAGAATTTAAACGCAATGCGAAATGGAGTATAATAACATGTGGTTAGATAGAGAGAGGTAGCGGAGTAACATATATAATCACCTACAAAGAGATTAAGAGAAGTCAACAGCCTTGATGTGAACATGGAATAGTTATTGGTTCACTACGCTGGAGACAGTCGACAGCTTCCCCATGATGCTCCCGCAGCAAATGAATGCACATATAGGGATAATCGCCGGACGAATGATTATCTCGGACAAATTGCTCGAAAAAGAGAGCCATAGAGCATAACATATATGGCATGCATGTTCGCTTATATATATATATATATACATATATTCTTGTAGGAAAGTGTGCGCAAGCACCGGAAAAGATTATATATATATATATATATATATACACTTGCAAAAGCGCATGTCTGCCTAAGCACGTGCGTGTGAAACAACAATCGACTCTGTGATGATCAATCGCAATTACAGTGACATTCCGCCACACTGGCATAATTCATCGCCAATTATGTGTCATCAACAGCCTTGCTTCTGCTCGAAGTTGTTGTACGCAATCCTGACGGCGAGCCTGGCGGACGCTCACGGCAGCCACAATGATTTTCCTCGCATCGAAGGTGATGACGATTTCGACATCGTCGTCCATTACAAGTTCGAATCGATGCGCCACGACCACCACAAAAAAGAAACCATTTCTGACGTCACCCGAATAGTGTAGTTGGGCCATATAGCCAGATACAATCGCATACACGACCCATCAAGTCATGCCAAACGATTCAGCGTAAAGATACAGCGGGATTCCTGACAGTCTGATTCTGAGGACTCCTGACGGGAATTACCATAGTAACATAACAGAATAGCAAGAGCATTATCGTGGCTTCTTATCTTCATGTCGGAAAAAACATCATGTGCGAGTAGTCATAGAAGAAAGATCGAATCCGTTTTCCTAAAAGTAAGCACTAGCAATCGTTGGCATTAGATACGTAAGCGAAGGCATTAGAGGGCGGCATGCTACCCAAGTACCTTAAAGCCCACTGCAGTCTGCTTACGGAGGAACGATGATGCTGAGAGACCGGACGGGAAGGGATCCTTACACCTTTCGAGCGTTATGTCCGACTGACCCTTCTTCGGGACGCGATGGTGATTAAGGCTCTTTATGACGCATTCTAGACTCATCCTCAATATCTGTCTGTTGCGCGGAGTCATGCCCGGAGCAGGCCATGGCGTCTCAGCGACCGAGAGAATACGTAAGCAAATTCACAGAACTAGCCACACCACGCACGATCTTAGTCGAGTGGTCTTCGAAACATTAGGCGTTCCAGGCCTGTTGACCGAACAACGACTACTGGCGTAACCCCTGGGAAAAAGTTGAAGATCAGGATAGCGGCGTCAAAAGAGCCGCCAAGGTTTGTCGCTGAAGGTTCCTTCTATCTCTCGCTTTCTCTCTCCCTTTATATGTCGATGTGTAACTGGGTAAAGCAATGTCCGTGTTCTGTTGATAGACTGGACTCGGCCATACCTATGTTAGGTTCAATGTGAATATGTTCGCCGGCGTTGTTACAATTGTTACATGACAAAGAAATAATTGTGTTTTTGTTGTTAAAGAATAAACATAGAAACACATAGTTTTCCTCAGACAGAAACAGAGAAAGGCGCATAGATCGGAAAGGGAACAACAAATAACTAGAGCGCGCCCGTATGTGGCGGCTTGGGAGATGCAGGGTTTGTTGGATCTGACTGCAATACCGCGATTTTGCCTGTGTTCACGGAGGCTACACATTTTCCTAGTTGTGTCTAACCCCCGTCTAGACTCTGATTGGAAGCATGCGTCGCCTTACCACCGGAGAATACACATAGGTGCGCGGTTTCGATCCCCACCTTTGCACATTTGTATTTATTACATACCCGTCTTACGAAACAATGCAAAAGCAATTCCGTGGACGTTTCGGCCAACGTTAAACGTTGGTTGAAAATCAGCCCGAAAAAGTCAGTACTGACTCGGATAGGGAATATTGTGGCCACAATTATTTTTACTAAATATATCTCCATTTCATGATAGGATATGATGGATTGCCGTGTGTGGCCGAAAATAGGCTCGGACCATACATGGAGAGAGAATGATACTTTATGTATACACACTCACACACAAAGCGTGCGCAAAGGGTAGAGGCATGCGTTTAATGTGACAACGCGTCGGTGACATTTATGAGCGTTAGCAACACAGTGAACATACGCGATCAGCGTTAAGCAGCCAATCATGATGACCAGCATCGCTGTTATTTTGGCCGTGTTTGCTTGTATGGGTTAAATGCTATGCGAATTAAATAGCGGCCAATTTTCTCTCTGCAATTTTGCTATTGTCGGCCCCGCCATGCCGTCTATCTAAATGCTCTAAACACGCCACTTGCGACACCACACAAACATTCGTTTTTCTCATCTCTCTCTCTCTGTTTCTTACTCAATATATATATATATATATATATATATATATATATATATATATACATTATAAACGTTTGTTTCTTCCTCTACTTTTCTGCGTTTTGTCGAGCGTTCTCTCATTAGAAGTGTTTATCTCTCTCTCTCTATCTATCATTCCCCCTCTCTCTCTGTCTTTGTGTATTGTTGAGTCTCTTTCTATGTCTCTCTCGTTGGGCTCTAATGACTAGCATACTGGATGATAATAATAAAAATAAGTGGATACGCCCAATCTGTTAAGTTGCGAAGGTGCGTCCCTGCTGTATCCAAACGACCGACTATTGTTATTTATGCAGTTTTAATAGTAATAGTAGTAGTTGTTGTTGTTCATTGAAAAGATGTAACGAGAAGACACTTCGCGATGATGACCGACGATGGTGTCCTCCGAGTGGCGTTTATTGTGACCACAACAAATAGTCGCTTCACTCGAATGCCAATTGGACAGAAAGCTGGAACAATTAGACATTCGTATGTGGCGAGAGAAGGGCGTCAGAGATCATTCTAGTTGTCGTCGTTGTTGTCGTTGTTAAGCAGCACCTCATCATCTTGCGACCAAATTGCGCCATCAAATGCTAATTATATACACTTATCTACCCACAAAAATATGTCTGTTTTATTGGCGTCATGTTGACTTTTTCTACTTTGTTGCCGTCACAAATCTTCGATCAGGCCAGCAATAGTGAACGGCCGGCCATAGCAACAGCAAGTACGTACAATATTCAGCAAGAGAAGACAATGTGAACGGAATCATAGAACAACTACAACGACTGACAAATGCAGTAAAGGCAACCGATATGGCGGTAGTAACAACAACGAGTAACTTCATCTGGATATTTTTGCCTCGCCTTTGAAAAACATTTGGGCCTATTTTTATACATATAGCGTATATCTATGCATGCAAGCAAAGTGCGTAAGCATTTCGGAGGTACGCTGAAAGTCCCGTCGATGCTTAATGTATCCAACGTACCTTGGAGAATGGGTTGGGGCCATCCCTAAGACAGCACCTCTAAGGGATGGCCCTGGCCCATTTGTTTCCCCCTCTGTCACTGCCTCTCGCTGTCTTTCGCCTTCTAAGTTTCTGTCTATTTATTCATTATTTTTCTTTATATATATATATATATATATATATATATATATATATGTTTCTTTCCATTTTCCTATCCCCAAGACCTTTTAACCCTTTGCCTTAGTGCATTTCCTTAAAGGCGCCGACACGCCTCTGTAGGCTGTCTATTGGGCCCATGGCGCTAATCAGAGCAATGTCACAACAATCGCTCTCCTCTCGAATAATATCGTATCTGGCTGTGTCTATGTGTTTGGGTCGACGTTGTAAAAGACAGTCATGCATGCATGCATGCATAGATGGTGATTGATGCATGACACCGATGCATTAATAGTGTTGATATCCGGCGACAGGCACGACAATAGCAATAACGCATTGTACGACATGTCCATGCCGCAAAAGGAGAGATGCGTGTTTTCGATAATGCGGTGTTGTTTCATCACTGTCGAATCCCATAAGCAACAGCAGCAACAATATAAGTATCAACAACAACACCAGAAGCAGTCGCAACAGCCGCAGCAGCAGCAGCAGCGGCAATACAAATAACAGTAGCAACAACAGAAGCAGCAGCAGCAGTAACAACAACAATAACAACAACAGCAGCGGCAGCAACAACAACAACAACAACATAAACAGTGGTGTCTATATGAGATGATGAAGTTTGTTCGAGATTAGCATGCAGCGATTAGGCATAGGCACAGCACCTCAAACAGACAGGGCAGCATTCTGTCCCAGTCGCTCCAGCCGCCACCGCCCCTAGAACTGCACCCACGATGAAGGTGACGACAATGACTAGATCGTCACCCACCCATCCACACCATTGCTGCTAAAACACAAGCCAACAACTTTTTGGAGCAGGCGAGAGTGGGAGAGAAAGAGGAAAAGATAAGAGATGGAGCAATGTAGCTTTGTTCTGTTTATGCTATGTCTAGGCTAGCATCTCCCTTTCATATGGCTGCCTAACCGTATATATATGTATATATATATATATATATATATATATATATGTTTGTGTGTGTTTAGACAGATGTGTCTGTGTTTGTGTGCACATGATGGTTTATTATTAGTGCGCTGTCCTAGCACGATGATGAGCTTGGTGTAGTGCCTACTTTTCTCTGACTATGCACACTTTTTGTTTTGTTTTAATGTATAAATTTAAAAAATTGTGCATTTTGTATTGTCACAGATCGATAGTTCGCCCGTCCGTCGTTTCGAGTGCCAACACGTACTGTCTGTACGGATTCGTACACACAGTACGTGTTGGCACTCTAAATGACGGACGAACGAATTATCGACATGTATCGAGCCGGTCGATGCTGCCTTGTCAAATGCCAGACATAACACAGAAATGAGCTGTTGACAATATGTGAGTGTCTGACTCTCGTGCGGAGCGGGAAAGTGTTTCGTCAGTTCAATATTTTGGTCGTGATTCAATTCGTCGAAAATTTCGAGTTTTGTGGAACCGTGCATTCAATACAGTGTGTCAACATCGGCGGCGAACCGACCAACCGGTCGGATACTGCCGAGGAAGAAACCCAGTGTTTTAAGTGTTCCGCCGTCATTGTTGTTTGATTAAACACAGATCCTTTTGTCGAGCCCGATTGCGTGGTGCATTCGCCTGCGCCTCGCGACCGGAGGAGACACATAGGTGCGCGGGTCCGAGCCCCACCTTTGCAAATTTGTATTTGTGAGGGCCAGTCTATGAAGCAATGCGAAATGCAGTCCCGTGGCTGAGGTCAGCCCAAAAAGTTTAAATAGATCCTTTTAGTTCTAATTTACTCGACAGCAGCTGAATGGTACAGCCAAAAGGCTGCAAGACGTAGCACGTACCCGGAAGGTGGTCAAATGCTGACAGAAGCAAAATCGGAAGTTAAGAATCAGCTCAAGGGCAAATCGTCCCACTCTGGACTGCCAGTCGACACTATATGGCGGTGTCTTCAGTGTTCGACAGTATAGATATTAGCGTGTTTGTTGTTGTTGTTGCTATTGTTGTTAATGTTGTCGATATTGTTGTCTTTGTTTTGTTTTACTTCTCTTCACTGATTATGTGGTTGCTGCTGCTGCTGCTGTTAGCGACGTTATTTTTGTTGTCGCTATTGCTACGTTTTGTGCTCGCGGTGTCACCTTATCAAAATGATTAGCATGATTTTTATTATTAATACGGTCATTGTTGCTCTGCACACACAAAGTACAAATGATATCCTCAAGATACGAGACCAGTAGCAGATATAGATATAGACGCGACGCTGATAATCGAGATGCATGACGTAATAAAGTCAAATATTGCGGCATTAGTGTCTGGAAACGAGCTAATTACCATCAATAAGCCGACGAGCGATACGCCACCGCTGAGACTCATTTATCCCGCTAAGAGTCAGCAGCGGCGGGGGTCGCAGTGGGGTCAGACCGTATTACGGCCCTGTCGACAAAGCACCCCCGTGCCAAAGTCACTTTCCACTCTCGCTATATATATACATATATATATATATATATATATATATATATATCCACTGTAATGACGCGGCGCATTACCGCAGCAGTTCCGGCTATTCGGTACTGCACACGGTCGATCTCCCACCCGCTCCGATTAGGAACGAAGAGACGGCCATTTAAAATTCTGCCAAAATTCGCAGAGCCAGGCGAGATAAGCGCCGAAGGGCACAGTGTTCTCATTGTTGTTATTGTCGTTGTGGTCGTCGCTTAGGTGGTCGTCGCCGCCATCATTGAGATGAAGCTCGTTATTGATCTTCGGACGTTGGCTCTCGGATCTCGGTCTCGGTTGGGCCAGCTCATAGCGTAGCCGCTGGCTTCTTCCGTCTCCCTTTACGTGCCGATTTTCCTATCTTTGGTTCATATATATATATATATATATATATATAAATATACTATTTCGTCCCTGTCCCGATGGCTCTCCTCTCGTACTCCTGTTTTTCGTTTTCGCCAAAGTTCCTATCTCTGCGGCGCTTTTTCTCAGCTATTATTTTCTCTCTCCATTCCTTCCCCCCCTCCCTCCCTTCCACATTTTCCCTTCACCTATCCCTCTCTCTCTCTCTCTCTCTCTCGTTCGCGTGCTCTTCTTATCTCACACGTAGTTGCAGTTATAATACCGAATAAGCAGCGGATCGATTGCCGACTGACAAAACCCGTCAACGTCCTCATCATCGTCATCATCATCATCATCGTCATTCTCATCAACATCATCATAAGCAGCAGCATCGTCATCGACGGGGCAAAACGATTCAATTCTGAACGGGAGAGTTCGGCCATACACGTCGTGCTGCACGGCTACACGCAGACAGCAGCTTTTGAGCAGCATTCAAAAGCCAAAAGAAGGTTCACACTTTTTCTACACATATCTGTGGAACAACAACAAGTCTTAACAAGTAAATCGTCAATGACCACAACATCGGCAGCAGCAGCGGGGTCCAAACCAAAGACGGCAGAACAATATCGGCAATGAAACAACAATGGCATAGCAAAGCCAGCAATAGCAGCCCAACGAGGACGATGACGACGACGACGACGACATCAATATCAACAACCATACGACCTAGCATCGACAATAACAACTACAATAATAACATCCAAAAAAACAACAACAGCTATGCCGACAACGAGGACGACAGCAATGCATTTATATATGCATATACAATGTGTTAAAACAAAAAATATATATATATATATATATGTACATTTTTCTCATTTAAAATAACTGTACGTTGCACTAAAATTCCCGAATTCCCGTGTTGTTTCACTACGTGCTTTCCAGCGCAATTTGCTTGGGCTTTTGCAGAAGTAGATGCGACATCTTAAATTACTAACTTTTAGCAGTGGTACGAAATATAAGTGGTTCCGTAGTGCTTAGACTTTAAATAAACATATAATTCATGCATGAAAAATAATACGTGGGTAATAATATAGTAGTAGATAGAAAATAGAGTCGTTACAAATGCCGTATATGTATTTTCGATTTCGTTTCTTGACATTGCATATTCATCGAGTTGTGCTCTAAAAGTATCTCGTACTGTGTTTATATTTAGAGGCTCTCTGAATACATTGAATACAGACGCCGACCACCACCGTTTGGTATGTATGAGCATTTTAACGAGTGAAAACGTAACATCCCTAAACGTGTGGTGATTTTGCAGAGGAATGTCAAAGGCACGTCACATATATTTTGATTAAGCAAAATGAGTACGATAAAGCAGTTTTTCCTGGTTCAAACGCTCGTACGCGCAACGTGTGCGTATCCATTTGGGGCCAACTTGGGCGATAATATAATACAAGATCCTGTTAAAACAGTTATAAGCGCAATATCAACCACCGACTAGCCGGTTAAGACTGTCCGAAGCTCGGCAATTATATTTGTACAAAGATTATATACCCGAATACATTTGTTCACAATGATATTACAACGTTAGGGAGATAGCTGCAAATGTACAACACACTTAGCGCAAAGGCAGACCGATCATTCAGACAAGAGTTCGACGGAGGTTTCCCTGCAGGCGTGAGACACTAAGTGCACACGCTTGTCCTATGTATGAGAACCCAGAGAAACACGTGGAAACTCGAAGAACGCTGTTTCGCCCGACAGACCAGAAAGATCAAACCGGATGAGGTCAGCGTTACCATACGCTCTCTACAACCGTGATGTAGAGTAGAACTAATGACAGTGTATATTTATATACAAATTCTACATGTAAACAATATATATATTGCAGATTATTCACAAACATTCCACGACACAGAGCGAAATAACCTACTACCTCTTCAATATTATTAGCTTTTCGCTTAAACACGGCGGATTCAATGTTACCAACACTTGCTTTTATATTAAGCAAGTTTATATTGTATGCTATATTCTGCATGAATATATTTAAGGTAACGGGTGATGACATGACCGCTTCCTTCCTGATGCTAAGCCTAATGCGAGTGTTCAAGGATTTGACAAACGTGACATTCCTGATTAAATGGTCCATCTGTGCTGCTATACCGCAATAAGGTTTAGCGGTTTAGGGACATGCATGGACGATCAGTGATAGGATGAAGGCATTGATTGTAAACTGCATCGTTGAGACTCAATCGCCATTGTCCTCTCGGCGGTGCACGAGCATTTTTAAGCTGAACGACACACGTGCGGCAAAGCTCAGCGCTATAGCTTCTGAGCCGTAGAATGGCTCAGACATTTAGCCACAGCAACTTTCGTTACATCGTTGTTTCGTTCTGGGTTTATCAGGCCAGCCTGTGCTAAACTTAAATCATTTAACCGCCATTGACACCAACACGCATGGACGCGCATGCATTAATATTAGAAACACACTAAAGAGAGAAAAAAAAACACAGAACGCACCAAAAACGTATGAGTGAACATCATATCTCGACGTACCACTGGATACGGACCAGTAGCCGAAGCGCCGCGAGCCACAGCAGCAACAGCAGCAGCAGTTTATTGTCGATATACATGGGACGCGTATTAGGAGCGTATCGAATTTGCCCCGCTAGCCGCCAAAGCGTGAAGCGCCTTCTGCGATGTCTGCTACTGTGCCGACGTTGCGGGAGAAAAGGACACCACCACCAAACCGTCCGTCCCGTTGTGGCGAGCCGCATAGAAGCCGCGCCACCAAAGAGACGGAATCGGAGCTGCGGAGGGAGGCACCGCCAGAGGAAACTAGTACGGACGGGCAACGCGGTGTTCTCTTCTGATCGCGCACCCAACTCAGTCACGGCGGATACAGAGAAAAGGACGAGGACGGACGCACGTACAGACAGACATGCAGACAGACAGACAGACAGGCAGTTGGTCGGTCAGTCGATTGGGGGGCCTGGCAGGAGAGGATCCCCATGTCCATTATGACATGGCGGTTCCCCATCTCGGCTACCTCACGGCTGCCGCTCAACTACAACTCTTCTTGTTGTTAATGTTGTTGTTGCTGTTGTTGTTAGTGTTGCTGTCGTCGTTGTTGCTTTGTTGTTCTGCCCGTCGATGTTAATGCTGTTGTTGTCGTTGTTCTTGTGAGGGTTGTTGTTGTTTTTGTTGTTGCTGTTGTTGTAGTTTTTGTTGTGGTTGCTGCTGCTGCTGCTGTTCCTCGGGTACCGCAGTATGCAGACGCAGACAGCGTGGTTGAGGCTAACGCTGAGGTAACCGGCCGGATAGCCAGTGCTCAGGCCTGCGCAGGCCTGCACTTCGCGACGAGGTTCGCCACTAGAGAACGACTGCATCTACTTATTGTCGCGCCCGCGCACACACACGATACATCGACGCGTCGCGTCGATCAGCACATAGACAAACAGCACCGCGCGCAGCCACCACCATCAGTAGTAGCAGCGGCAGCAGAAGCAGTAGCAGTAGCAGCAGCGGCAGCGGCGGCGGAGATGGCATCGCCTCAAAGGCTAAATGCACCACATCACATCACGATCGATGTACACCGAAGTTCTCGTGGAGGCCACCACAGGTTCCAGACTACGGCAAGCAAGCGGCCGTAGCAATAGAGGTAGGTAGCACCGGCAATAGAGGTAGCAGTGGCATCAGCAGGAGAAGGCACAGGACAAGGAGCGGAGCGTTCAGAGCAACGGAGAAACAAACTTAAGCGGTAGCAAACTCGGCTGGCCGGTCGGACGGTCGGCTGCTTGGTCGCTCGCTCGATCTCCGCGCATCGCAGCAGATGGATTAGAAGACGCTCTAAGAATGTTGTACGACGTGGAACAGAAGACGCATGAAGAAGGAAGAACCCCGGGGGTGGGCGGGGGTGCACGGGGGTAGCCGGAGGAAGAGAGAGGGGGAGAGGAAGAGGGAGGGAGGGAGAGAGGGGCAATGGGGTAACGACGAAAATCCGAGAGATTATCTTGCGGTCGTATAGAAGGTGCAGTCGCTATAGTAATAGCAGTAGTAGTAGTAGTGGTGGTGGTAGGTGATGGTGGCATTAGCGACGGCTGCAGAAGCTGTAGCATCAACGGCAACAACAATAGCAATAACAACAACAACAAGTACGTTAACAACAACGGCACGGACTACAACAATAACACCATGATGTGTGCGGGCAGTAAAATGTAGCAAACGACGGCAGCAAGAGCAGCTAGCAGAAACAGCAAACATAAGAAAAATGAAGGCGATAACAACAACAAATACTGTTACATCTACGACTACTACTACTACAGCTATTAAAAGTAGACAGAAGTTACAGCAGAAACAACAGCAACTACAGCATCGACAACAATGTGCGCGCGTCTATCAATTATGCACAGCGCTATAAGGCGTTCTAGTATAAGCATGTGAAGCAGCTACCTTTTAACTGGCACCTACATTCAATGCATTGGTAGACTCGTTAGGCAGTAACGTGTAAACAGTAAACGTGCGATTATATATATATATATATATATATATATATATATATGCTTACGATTATTTATGTTTATGTGCGTACGCGTCTGTACAGTATGTACAACTATAGATCTCAGTTCAAGTATAACCGAGACAAGATGTTCGCTAGCCGATTCACTTGCACATTGAGCAGCTTGACATAAACAATTTAAAATTGAATCTATATATATATATATATATATATATATATAAGTTCCTGACGCTGTGCCTCTATGTACAATACAAATACTTAAATAGATATCTAGATACGCACAGACACACAGTCAGATTTGTCGATATGAGAAGCACTGTTAATGCACGCGTACTAGACACATACTACACGTGACGTCAATCACTAGCATGGCATGTATACACATGTATAGGACTACCTGTGCAGATCACGCCATTCATCCCACGACATCTCAACGTTCATAGACATCCTCTATCAGCAGTGGTGGCCGCAATGAATGAATGGTGAAAGAATGGTGTTACAGTAAGTTGACAATGTCTGCGTCGTCGAGTTCGTCGTTGGCATTGTGGTCGATGATGATAATGTCATGTCGCCGCCATGTTGTTCTAGCTAGGCTGTGCTTCGAAACACGTAAACCGCCAAAACCGCGGGCGTCTCGCTCGTGAGTCGCGCGGGGCCCGCTAGGGCCTGTGCCGTCATCTACAGTTATCTCCGCTCCCTCCTCGCGGTAATTATGTTATCCCTGTCGTCTGACGCTATGGTCGTGGTTGTTGTTATTGGTGTTGCTGTTTGTGTTGTTGCAATTTTTTTGTTACTGTTGTTGAATCTGTTGTTGTTGAATTGTTGTTGTTATTGTTGAATTTGTTGTTATTGTTGTTGTTGTTTGATACCGTTGTCGTCGCCGCCTATGGCCTCGTCAATGTTGACACCGGCCCCGTAGCAAAGGACGGCGTCGAGCCGCTGCTGAACAAAACCCCACGTTGGACCTCGCTTCACATACACACACACAGACAACCCTGCACAGGCAAACATAGAACACATTCAGATACACACAGAACATATTCAGACACACACAGAACACGCCGTAGCACAACGCCGATGCATCGACGCTAAAATCATCGATGCATCGACGCCGCCAGCTGTGAACTGCGCACGACCGACCGAGTGACCGGAGGGAAAACAGCTTTTTTTTCGTTCGTTTTCACACAAACGCCGCACACAAATGTCCACAACGGAGACGCGAGACAGCCTGCGACTGCAGGCGCAAGTGGCAGCTGACCGCAGCGAACGCGTGGGCAGACGTGGTTCAGACGTGCTGTTGCTGCTTCCGCCGCCGCTCGCGAAGTCGTCGACGTGCTTCGTCTAAAGCACGGCAAAAACCACCGCCGCCATCGCTACTGCAGCTGCGTCTGCTGCTGCAGATAAAGCCGAAACAGGCCAGAACAAGGCGTGACCGGGCCACCGAAGATGGTGGCAACGCCGTGCCGATGATCGCCTTAACCACACGTCGTATTAATAGTAAATGGTGGTCAACGCAATCACCGCAACTGACGAGTCGCAGTAGTAGTAGTGGTGGAGGGTCATAGACATGTAGACAAACACATAGACATACCAGAGGAAGATACAGACAGAGGGAGGGAGATATATATATATATATATAGAGAGAGAGAGAGAGAGAGAGATAAAGAGAGACACGTCCGATTCGATCCGCTCCGCTTGTTCCAACACAAATATGCTGTTGGAACTTCAGCACCTCGGCAGTAGCGTTGTCACAGGCTCTCGTCCTCTCTCTACAGGTCTCTCGTGTTCTGGGCCTCTCGCTCTCTCTTCTCTCTATATACACATATATATATATTTTTTCTTACGTGATGTTTCATATATCTATATGCGGGCAAATAGCAGGAACAGATCCGTTGAAAGAACGGCAAACAACAATCTAAGGGTCACCCAAAACAACTGACAGTCGAACATTTCTCCACATGCGCGTGTGACGTTCTCGGCGTCGATAAAAAGAAAAAATGTGCTGAACTTCTTCAACATCGCCAGTGTCCTTCGCTTCCGAGTGTGTTTCTCGAGTGTGAAGTGTAGTGCATTGGCTCTTTGAGGCATAACCATGAACTAATACAACTTCCCCCTCCCGGTTGGTCCACTTGGCACCAAGAACCTTCCGCATGTTCTAGCTTCTCATTGGGCTACTACCTCTGGTTGGATTGCAACTCGGATGTCTGCGCCTAATAAATAACTAAATACCTTTTGTTCGCTAGACACTTATGGTTTCGTACACAGCGAAGTATAGCACAAGCCTTAATTCACGCACACTGCATCGTGCATTTTAAGGCTTTGCAAGCTTTCAAGTAATAGTCATAATGACGTTTAGTTACTTTGATTCGTATGCAGTTCTCATCGGGTAATGATTAGGAGTGAAAAAATGGAGATCAGCCAAGCTTGACTTAAGCTCATACAAACCTAATAAATAACGCTAATCATTGCCAACGAGGTTCGAACGTAACTTTTCTGGGAGTCTCTGAGAGCAATGTCTCGTCGTAGATCTCGCGTTTCAAACAACTACATACATGTGAACTTTCACCGGTATTACAGTTGATAATATGATGTCATTTAGAGTGAGAATTACGAGCATTAATAAAAGGAAGTACCCAAATATTCTAATTGTAACAGCGTCATCATTTTTTGGTGTAACAGTAGGAGAAGTTATATTCTGCAACATCTAGACACAATGGTGTGGTGACTGTTCAACCGCTGCCTCCAAATTCTGCGTGCCAGATTGAGAACGATGAACAATGTATCAATATGTTGAGTCAATGGACAGCTAGAACAAACAGTGGCGATCACTGGTAGATGCGGCGTAATGCAGCGCTTAATGTACTCGGTGGCCTTCGGCATTGAAATGGCCGAACACGTCTCACTGCAGTGAACTCACTAGAGTCGTCGTCTTCTCGGCGCGGGGACGCGCGCACAGTCATTGCGGGGAAAAGGGGAGACAAGGCAAACAAAAAGAAGAGAGAGAGAGAGAGAGGGGGGGGGCGAAATAGAGAAGTATTCGAGGTTGCATATAGACGTAAAGTTGCTCGATTCACTTGCACTATGAATACCACCAGCATGTGGTCCTGTTTTTGACGATCAGCTTTAAATCTACTCGTGAGCACGATCCTGATCCCATGATGATGGCGCACATCATGAGCATCATAACCACCACCCTCATCATCATCATCATCGTCATCCTCCTCACCATCATCATTATCATTACCATCATCATCATCAGCATCATCACCGTTGCCATCAACTACGAAAGAAACGGGAAAAAACAAAAGAAAGACCACAGCTGTCCATAACGGCCGTTGCAGCGGGAAGAACCTCAGCCCCAGCCAAAGCATCATCTGAGGCGAGGCGATGAACGTCGGCGGAACTGTTGAGAGTTGAGAGGCTAAGGCGCTGTGTATGTACAGGTATGTATGAGTGTGTGACGGCTTCTGTTGACGATGGTTGTTGGCTGGTTACGGTAGTTGCTGTCGATGGAACTACGATTGTTGTTTTCGTCATTGCTGCTAATTTTGTTGTTGTTGTTGCTGTTGTGTTGTGGTTGCGACTACTGCTGCTGCTGTTGGAGCTATTGTTGTCATGATCGTCGTCGTCGTCGTTGTCGTTGTTGCTGCTGTTATTGTCGTTGTTGTGGACAGCGCTGAAGTGCGCGAAAACTCGTGAAGACCTGGACCGCGGCGGCGGCGGCGGCGACTTCGCCGTTGTCGATGACGACGCGTCGACGTCGTATCGAAACTGCCGGCACCACTTCACAGTACAGGCCATCGTCGTTCGCGTTCGCCTTCGCCGTGATTTCGAACCGTGAGCGGCTTCAATTACGAGGTACCTCCTAGCGCAGCCAAGCCACAGAACGAGTGATGAGGGCAGTGGCAGGGCGCGAACGTACGACGAGAGAAAAACGGAGAAACAGAGAGATAACGAGAGCCAAGAAGGAGAGATAGATAGATACAGTGTGTGTGTGTGAGAGAGAGAGACAGAGAGAGAGAGGGAGAACACCAGAGAATAGGAAAAGCTCGATGAAAAGTTGACACGGCAAAGGAGGGCGACCAAGAAAATCACCGCATTACGGACCTCCTCGTCCGGCGACGTGCCGACCTTTCGCTGGACCTTTGGCATACCAGCGCAATCGCACTGCTGATACTCGGCTCTAACAAACACCTAAGCACACTTGTTGGCGCTGATCAACAAGCGCAACAGCAGATCCTCCGGTTTGCGTCGGACTTAGCTTGTCGTCTTTGCCGTTAGTGAATTTGTTACTTTTGCTGTTGTTGTTGCTGCTATTGTTGTCGTTGTTGTTGTTGCTGTCGCTATTCTTGTTGTTGTTGTTGTTGTTGTTGTTGTTGTGGGTGCTGCTGTCATTGTTTTTGTTGTTGCGGCTGCTGCTGTTGTTGTTGTTGCTTGTTCTGTCCATAGCAATGTCGCTATGTCTTGTATGATACTGACTATTATCCTGGTTAATATTATTTTTGACGTTACTTTTGTAATACGTGCTACTGGGTCATTGGAGCTAATAAAGAACCAACGAAAAGTTTTGATTTCTGCAACAGTGGCATTGTCTGTTTTTGCCGTTTACCTTGTTGCACCATCGATTATACATTTTCAGGTTTAACTGACCTGCAATGTTATCACTTCATCGTGTCACGTTGGTTTTGCTGGATGCTTTGATTTGGCATACAGCTTGAAAATTCATATATATATATACATACATACATATTTTTTCACAAATATATCTATGTAATTTTCTTACGCCACCGGCATAAGCGACAAACTAGGCGATCAAAGGAAATCATCGAGAATAGAAAGTAGTAAAGGTGTAGTTGCCCTGCAATGTGTTCAACTGTTGTCCGTTTGATGCGCTGTTTTTGTTGTTGTTGTAGTTGTTTTTGTTGTAAATAGCACTGCTCGTTATCGTTCTTGTGTGGACGTCGTCTTTGCTGTCGCTCGCGCCCTAATCGCCTTGTTGTTGTCGTTGGTGCCGTCGTTGCGCGTGCTGTTGTTGTTTTAGTGGTTGTCGCAATTGTTAGTATTGTCCTTGTTTATGCTTCGCAATAACCTTTACATACGCCTTCACTCACTTACGCATTCACATACACACCTTGTTACACAAATATTCGCGCATGCTAAGTTTTGACACGCCATGTCAGAGGCTGCAGCAGGTTATAACCAGCAGGCAACTAGCCACTGTGGTTATAGTGGTTATGGTGGGGGGTGTGACAATGGTCATGCTGGTTTTGCCACAGCCAAACTTGTGTAACCAGTTCTACTAGTAGTAGTAGTAGCAGTAGCTGCTTACTGGCTTGTGTGAACTTTTGCGTTCCTGGGAAGACTGGGGCTAAGGTTAGTTAGCCACCCTTCTCTGGTCAGCGTACAGCAGGAATTTCAGAGGAATCAAAAATAAACATAGAGAGACATTAAAGAGCAGGAGAAGAAGAAAAATCAGAAGACGATGACGACGACGAGAAACGGCAAGCAGAAGATGTAGTGGAAAAATAGTGAGAAGACGAGAGAAGCTAAGAACAAGAAAATCACGCGATAAGAAGACTAAACGAAGACAAGCATGCAGATGAAGAAGAAGACGAAGAAGGAAAAGAGGAAAGGGAAGGGAAGAAAAAGATGACGACGAAACAGAAATAAAAGGAATATGAAAAAAGGCGACTTTCAAGTAGCGATAACGCGAACGATCGGGCGAGAACGAACGGTAAACAACAGCGATAGTAAACGTGTTCTCGCGGCATCTCGAAGAGACCACAACACAGAGAACAGTAGCCCAACAACCCGAGAGAGCAGCACGCGTTGTGTCGCCACAGCACAGTTGCCCCCGCTGGTTGGCGTCGCCGAGTCTTTGGCTGGTGGGCCAGCGGGGGTAAGCAGGCAGAGAGGTGAATGAGATAAACCCCCTAATGGTGGCGGAGGCGGCGACCGGCGACTCTACTACGTCAAAATATAACTAACAGCAGTTGTCGTGTCGGCTCTGTGTCGGCCGACTGAGTAGTTAGTTAGTTAATTAGATAGGTAGGTAGCTAGACAGATAGTTTGTGGATTCATTGGTTGGTCGGTCCAACTGGTCGACAGAGAAACAACGTGCGAGAGAAAGATAGAGAAAGAGATACGGAAGGACGGAGAGAGAGAGATTTACGGACGGACGGAGAGAGAGAGGGGCGGGCGAGCAGATAGAGATATAGAATAGACTCAGACACTGACGAAAGCGGTCGAACGGGGGCCAAACAATGGTGGGCTGCCCTATGACCGGGCATGCATACGAGAGCATACAAGAGCGTGAAACAAACGTGTATCTATCTATCTATCTGTATATCTATCTATCTGCCTTCTATTCTGCTTTGCCTGTTTACTCTCGCCGCTGCTCCTGCTGCCATTGCTAGCAGATACCGACGGATCGAGGATGAACAAAAAGCTCCTTGTTCCGCGTTTCTTTCTCTTCTTTTTTCTTCCTATTCTGCTGCTTCTTCTTCTTCTGCATCTTCTTTTTCTTCCACCTATTTTTTCTTCCTCTTTTTGCCCTTTTACTCTTTGTCGCCGCCCATGCTCTGCAGACAAGCAGAGCAGCGTGGTGTTGAGGAGACCAAACTGATGAGCAAACAAACCCCCATAGCCGTACACTGCGTTCACATTCCAGCAACTACCAGGCAGACCGGCCGGCTAGCATGCGTGCCATAGACTGCCTGCCATTACCGCCGTCGCCTCTGTGCCGCAATGTTGTCGTTGTTGTTGCTGCTGCTGGTGCCGCCGGTTCTGCCGCTGTGGTTCTATCTGTCTGTATGTGATCGAGGTGCACACCATCGTCCACCGTACGATTCGTGAACCATCGGATTCCATCCATTCATCGAAATTATTCGAAAAAGAACGACATAATCCATAGAACACACACAGGTGTTTATATCTATCTATCTATCTATCTATATATATATATATATATATATATATATATATATATATATATATATATATGTGTGTGTAGGGTCTCCCAGAATTCGTCCAATAAACTTCGGGGTCTAATAAAACTCGGCGAGAAAATCATCTTTTCTAATAGAACAAGGGAGGGGAAATGTCTTATTTGGAGTATGATTACCAAAAAAATACCAAAAAATTGGTTGTATCAAGTTTTTTTTCCTGATTTTTCATCACTAAATCTGCGATTGCGAGAGCCCCCCTTCATCTTATCGACAAACCAATCATACCTGTGTGTTTAGAAGAAATTTTGGCATCTGCGGAATTGCACTCTACGTTAGCTCAAAGTAGAAAAAAATGTTGTGTTGAAGATAATTCTCAATTTTTTGTTGGCAATTCCTATATTTTTAATTAACCATTTTTAGGTGACATATCCGCCCCTTTTTCCATTGGGAAAAATTATTTGCGCCGAGTTGTGCTAGATTACTAATTTTGCTGGACGCATTCTGGAAAACTTTGTATGTATGTATATGTATATATATATATATATATATATATATATATATATATATATATATATATATATATATATATATATATTATATATATATATATATATATATATATATATATATATATTATATACAGTACAGTCAGCGGTACTGCAACGTTTCGCACGAACCATATGTATCCAAAAACGTGTCGACGATTTGCCCAGCTGTTGGAGGCGTGCACGCGTGAGAGTAGAAAGAGAGAGAGAGATATAGATATACAGCAAAAGAGCGAGCAGACAGACGACAGGCAATCGATGGGTCGTCAGTCATTTGCCTGTGCTGCGTTCAAGTGTCGAAGAAGGTTCGAACCATCCGATTATAATACATAATTGGTAGCGAGTCAGACGCTATTTGACGAGCTTCTTCATCTTCTTACGTTTCTGTTTCTGTTTTTTTTTTCGTCTTCGTCGTCATCGTCGTCTTTTATCGGATGTATCGGATGCTCATCGTATTCGATCGTAACAGTGCGATCCGATCCAATCATCCGGACCGATCGGCTCGATCTCCGCGAACAGTGCTTCGAACGTCACCGTAAGTCACCGAGCTCGAGAAACCAAGAAAAAATCGCCATTTATTCAGAATGGTTGCGGCGACACCATATGTGCCCTAGCTAATAGGGTAGTAGTGCCGCTATGGCGGCGGGAAGCGACGACATGGTAGACAAGCAAGGCCCAAGAGCGAAGCAGGGCCCAAGCAGTGTATGATAGCTTTCGTAGTCGCAGTAGTGAAGTAACGTTTTATTTGTAGTTAGTCCTTTTTTATCGCAATTTCTCTCCGTATACGTGATACGTTTTCTTAGATCTTGGGCATTCGACGTCGACGACTCGCCGCCTCCTCGATATAATCCTGCTGGCCTTCATGATATTCTCCTTCTTCTTCTGCTCGTCCTCGTTTTACGCTATTCTTGGTATGCTGGTCTTTGTCACTATCCGTTTTGATCTGTCTTCTCGGCTCCTCTGCTTACTTGCATGCCTTCTTGTTAGCCTTCAAGTCTTAGACTTCAAACACTCTCACTCTTGCCGACTTCCGTCTTCAGACTTCCGAAGCTCGTTTTGTCGAATGCTCCCTCCAGCTTGCGCCGTTGCAAAGCTGATTTGACGCAGCTATAGCCTGCGTCATTACAGCGGATTTGATCCGTGTTGACTACGGGCCGTGCGATCGCCTCCGGCCCCAGGTTCTCGAGTACAGTAGCTAACAAAGAAACTCAAATGATTCAGACTCTCAGACGTTTTTCATCTGGTCCGTGCTTTTTCGCTGCTGCTGCTGCTGCTGTGGTGATTGAAGAAGCAAAAGGTAACGTGCAGCCGAAACACCAACGATGACGACAACAGCAACAACAACAACAACAACAACAGTAAAATTGAAATAAATGTGTGTAATTACTCTTCCTGCCGGCGTTATGGCAACCGGCGATGATAGCGTTATCTCTCATACCGCGCCACTGTCTTTGCTGATTCGTTCGGGTCAGCAACGTTGCTTGCTTTCACTTATATATATATATATATATATATATATATATATATATGTGCACAACACTTACGTAAATACATATTTACTTAGATATGCAAACATATAAACATACGAATATTTATATATGTTGGACATGCGTACCGCTTTGCCATTCTATACCATGTTCATATATTTGGCAAACAATTATATTACGCATTCCATACATAAAATGTCCTTGTGATAAACTCGAAGAGCTTATATATATATATATATATATATAATATATGATGTTCTACTTTATGATAAGGGACATTGATACATCCGTATTACACTCTGACAGAGTCAGTTTAAAACTGTTTGTTGAAAAATATGAGCGCAATCTGATAAGGCAAAGCGGAGCGCATGCCTTGAACGAGAGAGAGATAAAGCGCAACTTATTAATTACCAACTACCATTGCGCTAGCGCTACTCATTACGTCGTCCAAGACGCCGCTGTTAACGTCGCTAGAGAAGATAAGTGCAAACATTTTACAGGGCTGTAGCGGAAGTCACTCGAATGTAAGTAGATCATATACCATTGCATAATAAATGTATATATATATATATATATATACATACGTAAAGACCTGGCAAAGTTTTTGAAACTTCCATACATTTCTTGAGGCGGGTTGAATCCATGTAGCTAGGCACACCCACAAGACGCCCTTTTCAACGTATTTGTTCAAATGTTCATGTGTTACCGTATATATTTTTAGAGAATGATCGCCAAAGATGTCAAAGCTGTCGAACACGTTTGTGCACTTGATCCTCGCCTATAAGTTATATAAGGAAAAGAGCACGTCTGTTATTTTAACTGACAGGCCGTGGGCCTTGCGCATTATCCTCACATAACTGATGCTCGAGAATTGACTCGATGTTCCGACTCACGTTAAAAAAAGACCATGATCTATTTAGATATATAAAGGTATTTGTCCTGTCTCTGGTATCTTATACAAGCTCAGCCCTACTGTAGAAGGCACGCCAAGACTTCTTTTCACAGGAGGGAGACGGTATCCATTTCGTCCCGTTGATACGAAGGCAACGCTGCCCTTCCCACACATAACAACGTTTATAGATCTATTCCGCCAACCAGTAGCATTGAATGAGCGGGTGGGGTGGCCATGCTGGGCCGCAAAGCTTGGTGTGGCCTTAATGTTCGTCATCCTTCTTGCCGCCTGACCTCCGCTACGCAGTTACTGCTGTGTTCAGACAGATCTAATGCCGGCCGAATTCCACCAAGGCGGCTAATGGCGACGCCATTCACTGGCAATCAAATGAATTCAACAGTGACATTTGCAATACACAAGCCCTGGCCATCTGCAGTCCTCCATGCTACAGTTACGACAGGTAGCTATATTATAGACGACTTCGCCGCCATCCAAAGGGCTGAGCTCACCAGCAGCAGGCCAGCGGTCGTGCCACCTCGGATGACACTAAGACAGCAAAAGCAGCAACAGCAACAGTTTGACAGCAGTGGCGTTCAACACAAAAAAATACCAGCCTTCAACAGATCAACACCTGGCCAACAACAGGGCAACAACATCCAAGGAAAGGATTGGTTCTATCTGACTAGAGATTCCTACTCGGACGATCCCCAAACGTTGGTCCGTTGCGACGGTTCCATTCCGTTTAAGGACGGTGGACAGGCTGGAGTAGGCTCTACTACTTCGCATGCTACACCGCCATCACGGCCCAGCACGGTCTGACGACCCCCCCCCCCCCCCCCCGACCTTCTTCGTCGCTCTACGTTCTCCTATGGTTGTCACCGGATGATGTCATTTAGACATCTTCGTTCGAGTCTGCACTACCGCTGCCATTATTACTCTTTCGACTACTACGACTATACCGCCTACCGGCCAGAAACCTTGCTTGTCGTCGTCGTCACAGTTCGTGGTCACCTGGCCATGATGGGGTGGTCGGCTTCGGTTGGTGTGTCATTACGCTGGGTGTCTCGGCGTACCAGTGCGGTTGGCTACATCTAAACGGCTGGCTGGAGCGGACTAAAATGATGACCGGAACGGTGATGAACCGTTCTAGGGTTAAGTCCATGGGATAAGTGACTAGGCTCCAAGATGGGCAGCAAGTCAGAATGAAAAAAGAGAGAGAAAGAGAGAGATATAGGGTTTCTGCCCTTCCAAATTCTCGGTCCCTGCTACTCTGGGGGGAGGGGGGGGGGAGGCGGGAAAGAATAAAGGCAAGCGAGGGTAAATGAAGGTGGCGGCACCAGCAAAGGCACCGGGGGTTGTTGTGTGCAATGACCAAGTGACCGCCGTCACTGTCCGATGCTGCACCACGACGAGGTGGATGTGGGCTCATCATCCGCATCAAGCCGCGCCCGCGTCCATGACCTCTCACCCATGCCCCCAAATCGAAATCGAGCTCCACCCCGTTCGCCCAGCGGGTCGGCGAGACGACCGCACGTCCATCTGCAGTATAGCGAGTTGTGGACGGACAACAACGGTCTTCGCTCCCGCGAGTGACACCCCCAACTCCCAGCGGCGGACCCCACAGGCGAGAGCGTAGTTCATTCGACTGGCTGGCTGACTGACTGAACGGCTAGCTGACCGGAAGGCAGGTAGGCGACACGCAGACACGGAGGGGAGCAGGACAGGTACGTGGACTCTCCCCCCGCTCCTCCCAGAGTACCTACAGCCGCCGGGCTGATCGCAGAGATTCAGACACTGACCGCTCAATGGACGCACGACGGCTGAGGGTCATTACTCTCTGTTCGCCCGTCAAAGGCTCATCCAAAACCGGTGGCGATAGTGTGCTGGTGACGGCAGTGTGCTATTGCAACTGCTACCGGCGGCGGTCAGTGTGAGATGACCCCCGTGGTCGTGGCCTTCAGATGCCCCGGTAAACTGGCAGAGAAATTTAGCGTTATTTCGTAGGCGACATATATACATATATTTTTCTTATATATATATATATATATAAGAAGAAGAAACCTCGACGTTCAACAGTCAATCGATTTTCATTTTACATGCATTTAGATCTAAAAAACATATACATATGTATCATATATTTGTTTGTGCTGGGTGTATGGAAATATCTTAACCCTTTTTAGTGCAGTGAACATAAACTTTGCCAGGAGATATGCACTTGATTAATCATCTAAATAGTCTCGTTTCTTGACAAAGAATTTCCGTCGTCGGTCAGTCAAATTTTCGATCTGTTGCTGAAGTCGAATGTAGATTACGTAAGAGTGTGACTTGTCGGCGTCGTCTGTTTGGACATCAAAGGTCTCCTGGAACATTAATCTTCTAGATTCTACATCAGTCTGAATTTAGCCTTTTCCATTAATCATTCATTGAGCGTACAGCCGGGTTCAGTGGTGTATGTTCTGCTTGTACTATAAAGTTGCCACCCTTTGCAAGTAAAGCTGGCCGCCATTGGGGAAATCGCATACAGGGCCGTTTATGTACTAAGCTATGTGGCCTTCAATTTGCCGCATTGCATTGTATTATGATGATGTCTAGCCTTAAAAAGGGCGCCGCTACGTATTTAATGCTACAGATCTGACAAACCAACGTTTTAATACGAGATCTGACAAGAACGTAATCACTAGTAGTATGATTATTTAGCCGCGCTACATAAATGCAATACATTTTAAAAAAATCTAAATACATAATACGACTTGATTACCTTGTCACTGTATTTCCTCTCCCCTAAACGGTGCTGATTATATGATGCGTATTTGTAAAGATTATATAAGATTTAAATATCTTCTGATAAAAGTATTAGTAGACCACATATCCATGCCGTTTTATGCAATATGCGTCAATATTCTTCAAGCGCTAATACGAGACGACAATGTAATACAAATACTTCGCTTCTTATAACCAGGTTTCTCCCGTTGCGATTGATAAGACCTCTATGCGTATGAACAAAACGGACATCTATAGGCAACTGTTGCTATTACATGCATGCTGTTAAATATTACTGATATATCAGATATCGAGTAATTAAGCGATTCTTAGAATTTTCCCTCTGCTACAAGCGTCAAATTATATAAGACTAAATGAGCCGTTGTTCTGTAGGACAATGCGATCCATCCAAGACTTTTTTCTTTATATTTGACATTGCCCCCGGCACAACTAACTAAGCGGCATTATCGCTGCAATGGTATTGATAGTTTTCTTTTTGGTTTTGCATGCACCGTCACCGAAGTGGTTAGAAGATGGCGTATGTCGCCGCTGCTTTAAACAACACTAGCCGATAACACCTGTTGCTCATGGTTTTTTTAATGAGATTTTGGTAACGGAACGTTCATAATTGCCATGGCATTCTAGCGTAGTTTTACGCCCCAAAAATGGCGTAATTATTTATGATGGAAATCGTGAATCCAGCTAATTACAAACCGTTATTTCTTGTGGTTGTGTGTTGTTGTTGCTGCGGTTGCAGTTGTCGGTGTTTTTGTTGTTGCTGGGGTTCAGGCTGCCGGCTGACCGACCGGCAAATCGTATTCAAACAAAGTAAGCATAGTATGAGCAAATTAATTACCCAAAAAACTATACATTAAAAAATAATTTGTTTCGTTGGCATTCATATTATTCACTTCACCATCTATCTCCATCATGACCGACACCACATAACCCACACAATACGGCGAAGTTATCGTCTGTCCAAACAAAACGTGGATGCATATGGACGTGAACATGTATGTGGGCATCCGTACGACAGCTTCGCACCTTCGAGCACGCAGGGTGCCTGTTTCCAATAAGAATAATAATAATAATAACAATAATATAGTTATCTGTACGTATGGCTCTATGCGTGTGTGTACGAAATATTGCGTATGCATACGTGTTTGCTCAAGCTACTTCACGCATACTGACTCATATCTCACATCGATCGGAGATATGAGTCAGTATGCGCGTATGCCCACCCCGGACGACCCGAAACCGCTAGTTGAGAGCTGGTCGTAAAAAAATGTGTTTCACCACACCGGGCGGATCAAGCTTCTCAGCGTGGTGAACGCGCACATATCTGGCCTGCTTAATCCGTACCTGGTCCTGCCAGAAGCGAAGAAGAAGCAAGAAGAGACCGTAGAACAACGTGAACGCGGCCTCCGAATGCCAAATGCGAGCGTGCCAGAGAAACATTTCGGACGTAGTCTTAATGCTGATGTGGGCAATAGCGGGATCGGTGGGTTCGACGGAGTCTTAGGTCCTTGGGTTCAGTGCTGGTTTTGTTGCCCCAATGTCGTCGTATTTGTCATCGTAAACTTAAGCTTATCATCGTCATCCCCCGTTGGTCGAATGTTGTCTGTTTGCCTTTCCCTCGCCGCTGCTGCTGCTGCTAATGAATATCATGTGCACTTCACTCCCCTTCGCTCTTTGTTGCCTGCCCGTTTGCTCACTCCTTATCCATACTAGAGAGCACTACAGAGATAAAGAGGGCAATTTCGGGGCTGATTCATTCCAATAGGCCTAGACAAATTGCCTGTTACAGTTGTTCGCCATGTTGTTGTTGTTATTGTTGTTGTTGTTCTTGTTGGTGTTGTCTTTGTTCTTGTTGCTATTTTTAGCTCATACTGTTGATTGATGATGTCGTCGCCGTTGAGGTGATCACTGGATGTTCTTATCCTTGTTCCTTTCCTTGTCGTGTCGCCCTCTGGTGGCATTATGGGGATTGCTGCCATTTGTAGCGTGACCATGATTGCTGTCGTGAGCTTTTTGTTAGGGCGTTGTTGTTGCTGTTGCTGTTGTCGTCCTCGTTTCTTGTTGCAAATTTGTATGCATTTATTGATGTTTGTTGTTGTTGTCGCTGTAAATACACGTGAGTGTGTGTGTCGACCTGATGTTGTTAATGCTTTTGTTGTGGTTGCTGCTGCTGCTTTCACCGTGGTAATTGCTGTTGTTGCAATTGCCTTAATTGTTGACACTGTGTTTTTGCTGTTGTTGTTGTCGTCGTTATTGCTGTTGTTGATATTGTTTCAACATTCCATATAACCGCTCTAATCGTTGTCGTCGTCATCAACCGTTCTGTCCTGCACCAAGCCCATTTGTCATTCATGTTCGGTTAGTCGGCCGGCGGTCGAGCGGTCGGGCGGACCGAGCTAGGTCGGTTGTAGGTAGGTCAGGTGTGCTCAAACATTCCTCAGTGTTCAGCTCCTCATGTCTTCTGCTGCCTCGCGTCGACAATCGGACACTCGCACTACATGAAGGTGAGAGATGAAGAGAGAGAGAGAGAGAGGAAGAATAGAAAGAGGTGGAGCGAGAGAGAGATAGAGACACAGACGTCGCGATTGAGATGGATGGGTAGAGCTTGGGCCAACCACAGACGTCTGTCCGGCACAGACGCATATGAGGAGAATCGACGTAACAAAACCCAAGAAGCATCCACCGGGAAAAGTGAGAGCGGCGGGGAAACAAGGGCAATAAGAGAGACAATGCAAGAACTGGCGAGGATACGCAGACGAATCACTAATTACTAATTACCTCGTTTAACCGCGAAGCACGACCTCTCTGCCGACGAAGAACGACCAGCAGAAGGTCCCACTAATCCCTTCTGTTTTTGTTTTGTGCATTTTGCTTGTATTTTTTTCATATTCACGACATACTTTTTACGTGCGTTCGGAAAGCGGCGCAAGCCAAGCTGCGACCGCGACTGATCATGACCGTTGCTGGTGTTGGTGTGGTTGCTACATCACGTCGCCGTTAGTGTTGTTGAGGTTGTTATTGTTGTTGCCGGTATTATTGTTGTTGTTGTCTTCTCGAAAATCCTCGATCACGGTCGAACAGTACTGCACAGTCAGTTTAGTACGTTGTGCTGATATGTTAATATTGCCACGCATATATATATATATATATATATATATATATAAGAGAAGCATGCCCAAATGTATGTACACTTAGCGGTTTAACCTAGATGTATTGTGTTCCACCGAAGTCGTTGCGTACGCTAGCCACGACAAAAATGATTCGCTTCAAGAGAAGAGCTTAGACGCTTCTAAAAAATGGGAAAATTGTTTTTACAATATTCGTTGCCCAGTGCATAAATGCATACGCTCCCATAATTTGCAGTCTTATAGTAATGTGGAGAGGAAACACAAATTAAATACAAAATAAACCAATATCAGCTCAACACCTGTTAGACATAGACATACGATTGTCGCGTTGCTTATCACAGACTCCGCAAAGTTATGAAGTAAGGTATTTCAATAGTTTGTATAGTCTGTAGCCCGTATTCACTAAGTGGCAAGGCGGGCGCCGTAATGAGGTCTTCTAGTACGGAAAAGTTGCACGGGTAGCTCAGAGAGTTCGGTTATCGCTCGGCCTTCACGAGGCGAGGTGATCGCGGAATGTCTCGCAGTCAAGTCGCCGCAGATACTTGAGCCAATTTGAAAGTGAATATCTAGTGCATTCACTATGCTCCTGAAATTTGTCAGAACAAAAATACGTGTGTATTTGTATACTTATTTCTTGAAGTTACCCGATTTAGTACAGAGATCGAGATAAAAGGCAATTAACTACTCTTAAAAATGTATACATGTACACATCATGCACGCACGCGTATATATATATATATATATATAGACACGTGTGTGCATGTTGCGCGCCATATTGCCGTTTATATATATATATATATATATATATATATATATATATATATATAGCGGTAAATTGAAAGTATCCTGCATGCGCTCAAAAAAGAGTGTCGACGAATAGGACATCACGCGATGATGACAACAACAACAAGAAGAACAATAGCAACAACAGTGGCGCGACTTCACCACTGTCGCCTGCGCTGCTAATTCGTGGCCAAATGGTGCGAGAATGTTTAATCGGCGTCTACGTTGCTTGAAAGCCTGCTCTACCTGGCTGGATGTCTGTCCTACAGCGCGACCAAGATGGCGACGACGGCGGCCACAAAGAGCGATGGAGGGCCCCTGATTGTCGCCTTACAACAACCACAACCACAACAACAACAGCAACAGCAACAACAACAATGCTAACAACAACAATACTAACAACAACAACAACGACAACAGCAGCAACAAGAAACGCGGGATGACAGATACGATCGACTCGATCGGGTCTGAACGCGATGGTGGTAGCCGCCATATTCGACAACTCGCTGCTGCTGCTGCTGTTGCTGCTGCGTTCGAGACTAATTGCTACTAATACTGTTACTACAGCTACTGCGCTACTACATCTGCTGCTATTTCTACTACTGGTACTGTGGCCATTCGTAGTAGAATTAAAAACATTTTTTAAGGAGGTTGTTTTACTAGACTACTATCTTCCGTCCCCTACGGGCTTGGAACTTAACCTGAGGCATATCTTCAATGCACCGAGAGCCAGGCATGTTAAGATATCTAGGGTTTCCCCAACAGTCCTTTTGGCAGCATGACTCTCAGCGGTGTATGGTTTATCATCTATTCTCAATAAGCATCGCTCAAGGAAAATTCGATTAACAACAGCAGGGATCGAACCGGCGACACCCCCACGGTAGATGACAGCCATGACTAGCGCACTAGTCCCCCACTAGACCACGCCGCCACTGTCCATTAGTACTAGTGCTAATTTTTCGGGCTGACCCTCGGCCGCCAAGATTTAACGTCCACGGAACTGCTTGTTGCATTGCTTCATAGACGGGCCCCCATATTAAATACAAATGTGCAACGGTGGGGCTCGAACCCGCGCACCTATCCCCTGTCTCCTCCGGTTGCGAGGCGCAGACGAATCCATCACGCCACCGGACTGCCACTATTACGTCTACCATTGCAACTTCAGCCGGTCATCTCCGCCATGCTCTACCACTACCACTACTACTGTGGCCAATGTAATACGACTACTTCTTCTACTGCGGCTACTACATCTGTCACGGAGTTTGCCAAGAGTGCCGGCGTTCCGCAGGGATCCATACTAGAGCTGCTTCTGTTCTGGAATAGAACATGGCGTACGATAACGTACTGAAATTTTTGGAGACTGGGGGGCGTCATGCAGACAATCGCCTACGCGAACGTTCGCTTAGCCATCGTGATCGCAGCGCGGGAAGCGGACGACACGCTGCAAAGAAGAGCACAAGCATCCGTCGATATGGTGAACGGCTGCATGGTAGGGCACGGCTTCGAACTAGCGCCCCAAAAAGAACAAGGGGGCGGCGGAGTTACTTCTCACGGGCCGCAAGATGCACGGAGACATCCACTTAGCACTGAACGGCGTAAGCGTAAAGATCAGCAGGTCAGCCCAATATCTGGACACGGCAATAGACACGGCCCTTTGACCCTAGACCGTGAAGGCAGAAAAGCTGGCAAAAGACCTGGCTAAGAAATCCGCGTGTGCTGCCGAGGACACGCGGAGCCACTGAAGGCAAGAGAAGACTTCTTGCCTCGGTAGCGGAGTCTACCGTCCTATATGGGGCCGCTCCAATGTGACGACCAAACGTTATGAGGTTGAAGAGAGACAAGAAAAACTCCTAAACACGCAAAGAAAACTGGCAATACGAATTGCCAGCGCATGTAGAACCGTCAAAACAACAACCATTATAGCGATAGCAAGGCTGATATTATGGTCCAGAATGATCGAAGAACGAACACAGAGGCAAAAAAACAGATCCCTATGCAAAACGGAAGCCTAGAGACGACACTCAGTGAAAAATACGAGGAACGGACCAGGACACCATCAGACGTGCCAGGAGCCTGAACCCATCAGGTCATCCTCGACCTCGAAAAACGGTTTAGCAGAGAGCATGGAAAAGTCACCTATTACCTTATGCAGGTATTGACGCTGCACAGATGCTCTCAAAAATACCTCCATAGAACAGATACGGCTCCGGACGCCAAATGCGTCATGTGCGACATAAGCGAGGCGGATGACGTGACCCACATAGTCTTCGTATGCCCAGCATTCGACAACGTGCGACAGAACTCACCGACAATGGCGTCTTCACCGGCATGACGGTGACAGACTTAGTCACCGCCATGCTCGAGGATGAGTGCAAATGGGAGCAGGGTTTTATACGGACAAAGGGCATATTGAAACGGACAAAATTACCTTCAAAAACAACACGCTAAAAAAAGATGAGCCGACGCAGAGATGCAACGGCTGCGGCTGAAGGTGACCAGCAGCCGTTACAAGGGAACAGTTATAAACGAAGCGCATAGAGGAACCCCTCCACTTTTCAGCCAAGTACAACGAGATTAGAGATTCCGATGGAAATGGTTGTAACATATATAATCAATGAAACAAAAACTTCATCAACAAAACATCTGCAACTGCCACTGCTACTTCTACTTCTACAACAGCTTATTTGGTAATTACCGTTATGGCTACTGCATCTGCTACTACATCTACTACTGCTACTATGACCGGTAATATTAACTACTACGGCTACTACATCTGCTGCTGCTGCTGCTTGCGCTATTACTGCTATTATAGCCAGCTCTAATGCAATTGGTACAGCTACTAGATTTGATACTGCTTCTACTGCTGGTGCTGCAGCTGGTGGTGTTGCTACCATGTCTACTGGGTGAGCTCGTAACCATGTTGCCGTGAATCATTGTTCGAAGACACCCTGTGCCCCCCCCCTCCCCCTCCCCCACCTCTTTTTCTTAATCTATCTTC
>QVRM01000585.1:15000-62218 GCA_003439945.1 Dermanyssus gallinae | reverse complement strand
ATGCGCGTTCGAGTCGAGTCATGGTCAAGAAAATTCCTGAAATGGCAATGACGGGGGCAAGATCTGGTAGCAGTCCGCCTCCCTCCTTGGTAGCGGCCTCTGTGGCAACTAATTCCAGTAAGCTCTCGTTGATGCTCGTTGCACACCGTGAGATCTCTTTGAACGTCTCTGCAACCGAGGTACGTTATTGACTAAGTATCACTGGCCCTTCGTATACGCGAATGCGTCCGGTTGGAACTAACCGGTTATGGTGAAATGTTATTTTTCCTAGTTCCCAATTCATAAAAGAAGGTGATTGCGCTAGCCGGCGGGATGTACGGGACGAAAAACATGATGAAGACGAAGTATCTGTCTAAGGCTCCTTCACTAAAAACAACATATACGAGGTGTGTTCAAAAAGTATCGCGACTTTTGTGTTTTTTCAAAAATTATTCATTTATTCATGAATATCTATTTTGTCCCCTTCAAAGTAATCCCCATGAGATATTATACACTTGTGCCAACGGTTTTTCCAATCTTCGAAGCACTTCAAAAAACCATTTTTTTTATCTTGTTCAGCTCCTCCTTCGATGCCGTCTTTATCTCGTCAAGCGTAGCGTAACGTCGTCCTTTCATGGGCCTCTTCAGTTTAGGGAACAAGAAAAGTCACAGGGGGCCAGATCTGGGGAATACGGTGGCTGCGGCATCATTAGTGTGTTGTTTTTGGCCAAAAACTCGCGCACAAGCAACGATGTGTGAGCAGGGGCGTTATCGTGGTGCAAAAGCCAATTTTTGTTCTTCCACAAATCCGGGCGTTTCTGGCGGATTGCTTCGCGCAAATTGCGCATAACTTGCAGGTAATATTCCTTATTGACCGTTCTACCCTGTGGCAAGAACTCATGATGCACCACGCCCCTGCAATCGAAGAAAACTGTCAGCAAAACTTTCACATTCGACCGAACTTGGCGCGCTTTTTTCGGTCTTGGTTCGTGCGGCAGCTTCCATTGAGATGATTGAGCTTTGGTTTCCACGTCATAACCATAAACCCACGATTCGTCACCAGTTATGACCCTCTGGAGCAAATTTGGGTCGTCGCGGACAGAGTCCAACATCTCATTAGCAATGTTCATGCGATGCTGTTTTTGGTCGCAATTGAGCAATTTTGGTACGAATTTCGCGGCGACCCGTCTCATGCCCAAATCATTGATAAAAATCGAATGGCACGAGCCAATCGATATGTTTAGGTCCTCAGCAACTTCTCTAACGGTGATTCGACGATTGGCCAATACCATTTTCTCCACTTCATTAATTTTTTCGTCTGTTGTTGAAGTGCTCGGGCGTCCGGCACGCTCTTCGTCGTTCACATCTTCTCGGCCTTCTGAGAACATTTTGTACCACCGATAAACGTTGCTTCGGTCCAAGGTAGCTTCTCCGTATGCCACAGTCAACATTCGGAATGCATCCGCGCACTTAATTTCGTTTTTCACACAAAATTTGATACAGGTTCTTTGATCCATTTTTTTGAATAGGTAAAAATCGAAGACGATCCAAAACACGTGCAAGCAAAGCAGCTGTCAACAATTAAGTGAACATTCAAAATGGCCGAGCTTGTCGGCATAAGTGAGAGACATGAGTACCAACATAACGCCACAAAAAATCGAAATTCGAATATACGTAACCCGCGAAAATTCAAAAGTCGCGATACTTTTGAACACACCTCGTATATATATATATATATATATATATATTATCTCAGAAACCTCTACAACTAATACCCCTTATCGGAGTATACCAGTAGGCGTTGTCTTCTATGCATATACATATACCGCACAATTCGAACGAACAGAGCCCTCATTATGCTGTTAACCCAAGGCTGCAGGGTAATAATGATTCATATTTAGTATCATCATGCCACTATAACACTACAAGTAGCACCTAAAACGAGGCAAAAACGCGGCTACCGTTGTGTACGGCGTATCTGTTGTCGAGGGTGGGTAGAACGGCCATAAGGATGCCGAGGTGTGGGGCAACATGATTCGGCCCGCTCAGTAAGACAAACTGCTCGAGCCAGACGAGCGCATTTAGCTGAACGACTTCGACGTTTGACTGCGAGTGATCGATAGCGTTGCTGTCATGTCGGTAAATCTGTAAAATCAGCCGCCAACACAAATCCATAAACAACGTGAGTAAGAAGCAATAATTTAAATATGTGTTTTTTATTATATCTGAATACCTTGTACCGCCTGAAATCAAAATGAAAGCGTCCATATTCACCGGTAAACACAATTCCTTTGAACGGATGTAATTGGCTATCATAATTTAAAACGACCGAATTCGTTCGTGTACATGTTATAACACGGCCAGTAACAAAATAGTTCGGTAGAACAAATTCAGCAAAGCAAAAAAACACCTGCCTCGTATTTTGTGGATTTTTCTTAATAGTTTCCAGGAAGCTGTCGAGAGTACTCTGACAGTTACGCTGCAGTGCGGGGTCAGCCAGAATTTCAAAAAGGCCATGCAGAATGTCGGGCAGGAACCATCATATCGATGTCTGGCATTGAATTCATCGCTGAGATCTGTACCACAACAAAGTAAAAACGATGTCCGTACCGTACAACGGTTTGGCCGCATCAAATAATCACACACACAAACACACGCAACCCAATGTTACACACATATGCGTATACTGCAGAATTGGTTTTCGCACACTTAAATTAATCAGTAAACAAAAGGTAGCAGTAAAGTCAGTAGACCGAACAAAAAAAAAAAAGATTGATAGCCAAAATTATGTGTTGTCTGTATCGTCGAGTTATATGTCAAGCCACAATTTACGACTAACGTACCCATCCAACCAGGAACTGTCGCGCAGCTGTGCTCTGCGTCATGATCCGCTCGCGAAGCATGTTCATGAACGAGACGAGGTCAAACGCGGGACTCTCAGAGACGATGTCCTTCATGAGTCGGTCGAGGGCCTCCGCTCCAGAGCGCACCGAGGGCTCGGGGTCGGTAGCCAGCCGTGCCAGGGCATCGAAAATGGACTCGAAATGCGGCAGACACCCGCCACGCGCAACTTTTACGATGTTGTATAGAGATTCACATGCGTGATACCTGCGCGGAACATATGACATTCGATTATATATATATATATATATATATATATATATATATATATATATATATAAATTCTATATATATATATATATATATATATATAAATATCATATATATATATATATATATGCAACTTTGAGATCTAGTACGACTCGGCAAAGAAAATTCCAATCGCCAAAATAACAAACATGTCTTCTAAAAATGGGTAATTGAGCTTGAAAGCCAAAAAAGAATTGCAAATAATTTAATTTCTTAAGAATTATCTTCAATAAAACATTTGTTCTACTTTGAGCATAAACATAAACAAACATATAGCACCTGAAATGCACATCAGATACATTAGATGTCGTTGCTCAAAACGTAACACAACAAGTAGCAACATTAATTTTTTCTCACAAGCGAGCCATCAATCTGTATTTAACGAGTACACCAAATAAGAAGAAATAAAATCTAAAGTATAAAGCATAAAATGCTCATGTTTCCTCATCAATGCAGGTACAGGTGCCATATCATATAGGTTGTTAACGTACTTGACTCGATGATCCGGGTCAGACAGACAGGCGAGTACGGGCGTGATCATGTCATCGAGGAATTCCGGACAGCGAGACTTGAGCTGGACGGCCACTGCTGAGATTCCCAGAAGACCTCCCTTGCGAGCGTTCGCGTTCGGCGCGAGCGCAAAGTCCACCGCCAGAACCTTGAGCATCTTGCGAATGGCCGCCACATTTCCACGACTCAAAAATTCTTTCGTCGACCTGATGACGAATTCGGCACAACAGATATAGTTGGAAATGCAGCCATATATGTATGTGTATATATATATATTATGATGCAGCGTGATTTCTGCAGATTCAGGAACAGCTAATTTGTAAATAAAATTATATTTAATAACAATGGTGCCATAAGCCATACATTGAGCTTTTGAAAATGAAGAGTCTGGGACGGGCAATCTCGCGTGAGGGGATCTTTGCTGGCTTTAAAGCTAGTGCATTTTGGGCCTGATCTATGTGAAAGTGTTCAAACATTGGCTGTTTAGATATCTAAAAACATCTTGTCTTTTTCATGTTACTTTAAAGATATCCGGCTATTTTTCAAACATTTTATATATGCCAAATAAAGACGACACTTTTTTTAATAGAAAGACGAAATCTAAACAAATGGCTGTTGCTTTCTTTAAGGAATGCGTGAAAAAGGAATGGAAATACTCTAGAGGCCATAATTGTTTGCTGTGGATGACATTGGCTTACACATCGCTGTAAGCACACAAATAGACAGTTTGTATAAGAAACAAGTATATATATATATATATATATATATATATATATATATATATATATATATATATATAGTATTCATTCTAGCAATTTGTTTCTTGGCCAGCTGTCTAGGGCTGATGCACACTGAGTTAACAGCATCCTACCTTTCAGGAAATTCGAAAGTACCATCCACTACTCTTGTCTGTCGCATAGGCACCAATATGAGGCCCATTTTTGCCGTTGGCCTTGTTGCTGTGAGGTCTGTTTGATCTGTGCGGCCCTAGCAAGACCCTAACCTAAACACAGCAAGACCCTAACCTAAACACGGCAAAATCGCAAACAAGCGACAGCACAAAGGTCGGGTGTGCGTACACCTGAATGGAGCTTAGCAGTGGCCAGCAGTTACAACTATCGAACAACTTTAACGATTTTCCTAACACTTTCCTCTTTATCGTCTTTGTTGCACACTCGCTCGAACTCTCGCTCTGGTTCCCCGGGACTTCTTGTAGAATGAAAGGATTTTAACGAGCACTTATGGCAAGCGCAATTTAGCATCAAATCGTCGGCAACCAAGATCGGTGCTCTGTAGAGACTCTCGGTTGAGTGATAGATAAATGAAACGAATACATTGATATATTATCTTGTGGATATTTAGAGAGAGAGGTAGAGAAGCTCTGATAGATCTTTTTATCTTGTAGATAGTCTTCTTGACTTAAAGTGTACACATAAAGTGTGTGTGTGTGCGTACGTGTATTTTTCTCGGTACTAACTGATTCTGGATGGAGGTGGAATGCTTAACAACGGAGGAACTGAATGTATGCTACTACCTAAATACCGATGCGGGACGCGGTGGAGTTAATATTAGGACCTTTGTACTTCCTGTTTAGACTAGTTGACCATAACTTATCACTCTGGTATATGCATAATCTACACCGGAAACCATGAAAGTTTACTCAAAAGTGGCCTGCCGTGTAGTTAAACCCACTTTTAAAATGTCCTAGATAGAATATTGGATAGAAATGTTTCATTTTTTTTTGTAAAGAAGACATTATTTAGATTTTCGACGTAATTTCCACTACCCCTCCATGGCATTTGTTTACGGTGGTAAATCCATGCATCGACCCACAACTCTGAAATAAGTGTTTTCGATGTTTTCTAGCTCTAATCGCAATCGCATAATTCAGCCACCGATTCGCGTGAATCGACACGTCGTGCCCCTCAATCTTTTTGGGATTCCGGAAAGAGAAAGATATCGCACGGTGCAAATATCGCAACCTGCCAATATCGCACGGTGAACAAGCTGAGTGCAGCTATAAAATCCTGATGAGCGCAGCAAATACTTTTGATAGGCATCCCGCAGCATAGCAAGCCACCGCTCCGGCACAACTACTATTCCTTCTCCTTTTTGTATATGTGACAAATCACGAGGTACCCATCGAGTCAAATTCTAGCTGAGCCTGGCGTGACCGTGCAGGATCTTCTGGAGACAATTGACGTCCAAGCCAAAGTCTCCTCTAGCGATTCATACTTAGGTATTTCGCCTTTGCGTTAATCGCCGGCTTCACGAAATACATATACTTGTCGGTACTGTTTTTGAAACGTCCTCCACAGGATTATTCGTACATATTGAAATGTCAAAATTGAAACGTTCGGCACCATTCATACACCACACGCATGAATGGCATTTTACTCCCACATATATATATATATATATATATATATATATATATATATATATATATATATTAATTATACATTTAGCAGGAGTTACAATTATGCCTTCCCACTGCGTTGCCGTCTTGGAGCCATTCCCTCTCCGGCGTTTTAGCCAGACCATTTTTTAATCGAAAAGTTTCATAGTAATCGCGGCCGTTTTCCATTTTGAACTTTACAGACGCTGTTATACGTATGTATATATATATATATATATAAACGGAACTGCAACTACAGTTACAAGATGAAGAAAGGTCAATCTTGGCTAGCTGGCTGATTGGTTGGTTAGCCCTGTCGTCTTGTGCGGAGACGTCTTTGCTTGGCTCATTTATTCACGAAGAAACTTCACTCACTTGTCGATTTCCATCGAGGCGGTCTTCCGCTTCTCGTACAGCTTGTCGGCGAGAGCTCGCGCACAGTGTTGACTTAACGGAGAGCATTCTCGTTCCATTGTTGTTGCTCTAACTGTTTTGTGATGTTGTAGCTAGACAAACTCACGCCTTTTGAGAGCTCGCCGAGCAGATTTGACGATCGAGTGTACAAGAAAACACGACCACGAAGCAACAAACTTGCAAACCAACAAATCAACAAAGTATGTCTTGCGCGGGACAGAACAATAACAACAACAACAACAACGACGACACAAAACGCGATAGAGAGAGCAGAGATAAATACACCAACAACAAAAACACACACACAGCCAGTCAACTCAATCAATCAGGGCGCAACAGATAAGTGAGTTTCTTATGCTCGTTGAGGGGCTGGCTGACTTGTTGACGATATTGACGAGATACGCGACGAAGATGGGCCTTCGACGAAGACACGCTTCAGACACCAGGCTAATAATTAGGACACAGTGTGTCACAGTGGACAGCGAGTGGTAGGTAGCAAGTGTCAACAATACCACGGCCACTCTGACAATTGGAACACCCGACATACGCCGCTCATCTCCTGGCTACTCTCTATTCCACCTGCTGGTGCTGCAGTTCTAATTAAGCAGTCTGCGGTGCTAGGCAGTGTCAACCATCGTACACATTTTCGAGATCGATAACCAGCCGGCCAGCCTACCTCTAGCAAAACAGTCACGGCTCACATACATCAGTTGATACAAACACACCCTCAAAACACAAATTACGCCTGCACATTTGACAGGTGAACCGAAACTCTTCCCAGTAGTTGTAGTAGTAGTAGCAATAACAGTAATCGTGTTCCAAATATTACACCGCCTCACCCAACCCCCGAAATGATTCACTATTCGCCGTCTAAATCTCGGAACTCTGATAGTAGGTTATTCGACGGAAGCCGCGTGCGCTGTCGAACCGCTCCAAATGTCAGCAGTGGTGGCGGCAGCAGAGGAACAGAATCGGCCTTCCCCCTTAGCGCCGCTGTCTGCTTGTTGGTGTCGTCGTCGTCGGCGGCGGCTTTGCGGCGGTCGATTGGGGCAAATGAGGGGTAGGACATCTGCAGCGCTCGGGGGTGCTGAGGAATTTGCATCCGCATTTGACCCTCATACATAGGTCCCCGTCGTATGCGGGAGCGACGACGGCAGTGGTTCGGTTCCGCAGCTAGCAAGATGAGCTACGTTACGAATAGTAGTGGTCGGAGTAGCTGCGGCGCTGACCCCACTGAATGGCGCCCAATGCTGGGGGGGGGGAGAAACGGAGGGCGGCAAGGGGCATCGTAGATGGAGAATGCTACTGCTGTTCCTGCTGGTACGCAGTCGAACGACGGGAAGAGCTGACCAGCCAACGAAGAGATGGCTAGTGGCAGTCAACTAGTGTATACAAACGTGCATTCGCCGATCCGTTGCACTGCTCGAACAGATTACGATGCATCACGCCAATTGCATGATTGATCAGGCTTCAGGGACAAAGACAGAAACAAATAGACAGATCGAAAGAGAGAGAGAGAGAGAGAGAGAGATAAAAATGGGGAAGAGCAGAGGAACGCGGCGGGAGAGAGAAAAAGATAAATGGAAAGGGCATTTGATACATAGAAAAAAAAAAGAAACTGAGACAAGAAGACATGGCAAGCGTGGACATCATTGAACCTTACGTGAGAAACAACAACAACAACAACAGTAACAGGGAGGCACCGTGTTCTGGTTAGTCAGTCAGGGAAAAGGGAGTTTTGGCGGAAAAATGTCGCATCTTTTTGTCGCAGCGAGTCACGGGCAGTCTTCCCGTACCTCGTTGTGGTAGAAGCACGCTGACTCGCTCGCAGCGAGCAAAGTCCGTACTTATTAACTAGCAAAATGAATGTCGGTCTGTCACACCGTTGCCGAGCAGCGTTTGTACTCAGCCCAAGGGAACGCAATTAACAGCAGACCTTGACTTTTGAACCACGACTAGAGAGAAGACATCATTCTCCACCACTGTCATTACTACGTATTAGATGATGATGGTAGTGATAATGATAATGATGACGGTCTGAACAACAACAAGACGATAATAACGATGATGATGATGACGATGACGATCTGAACAGCAAAACGGTAATGACGATTTTTGCTAACAGTAATAACAACAGCATCAGCAACAACAACAACAACATAAACAACAACAGAACATTAACAACAGCAACATTAATAACAGCAACAATACCAACAACAACAACAACACAGTGACGCAGACCGTCTGACCCACGACGATGGTCTACCTGGCTGACGCCATCACAATCGGGCACCTCAGTCGGTACGGGACGTTGGTAAAAATGTTGCACGCCCGATGACAATGAAGTGCTAGCAGGCATTTCGTTGTGAAGCTTGCTTAAGGACGCAAGGAGGAGAAGCAAAAAGGACGAGGAATAAGAACGAACGAGAAGAAGTCGCTGTCGCCGTCATAGTCCTTGCACCCCTGCTGATAGGGGCGCGTGCAAGTGGAGGTTCTCTCCCCCCCCTCCACCCGCCTCCCCAAGCGCTGCCGTCGCCGTCGCCGCCGCGTTGACGACAGAGGGGCCCTAAACCCCCTCTTGCCATCCATTTAGGGTCGCCGAGGGGACCTGCTGGAGGAGAGTACGTACGGTTGCGCCTGCGCAACCTGCCTCGCTCGCTCGCTCAGAGAACCACCGCAGCTTGGCACTCAGCTTGGCTGCTTGCTCGCTCGCTTCCTTCCTTCGTTGCGATCTTGTTCGCGCGACTCGAGGCCGACCTCGGAGGGCCCCAGGCATCATCACGCTGATCGTTGCGATGTCTACTGGGTAGGTACGTGGTCGTGGTCGTGGTGATGATGGTGATGATAGTGGTGGTGATGGTAATGCTAATGATCTGTCATGGTCGTGATAGTGGCTGTGTGTTATATTTGAAGTGAGTGAATGAGTATGTGTGGGCCTGCCTGTGTGCCGCCGTCACCACGGCGCCGCACCACTACTCTAATATCGCGCCACTGCGGCGCGTTCGTTGCTGATTTGCCGGAGCTGCCGGGGTTGTGGTGGCGGGACGACGACGAGCTCCAACGCCTCCTTCGTCGACTCAACGTCGATTCGTTCACGTACACGATCGGACGGCCGACCGACTCCGAGGATGACACGACGGAGTGGCCGCAGTTGTCGGACGACAAGTGCAAGTTGTAGTCACAGTAGTAATAGTAGTAGTAGTAGTAGTAGTGGTGGTAATCGTAGAAGAAGTAGCAGTAGAATTAGTAGTAGTAGCGGTAGTACTAGTAACTATCATATTGACGCATAGCTAGACGTACTAGTGGAGTAGATGTAATGGCAGTGATGGCGCCCGCATGTACCTAACTTCGGTGGGCACAACAGCGACTGCGAGCCTGTGTGCTGATGTGCGTTCTCAGGGGGGCAGTCTCTCAAATGAGTGAGTGAGTGAGTGATCGATGATTGGATCTATAAATGAATGATGGAGTACGCATGTAACATGTGAGTCACGGCGGTGAGTAGACGAGATGGTTAAGTGAAGTCAGAGTGAGTAAGGCAGGCGTGGCCGCCGCCGCCACTACTATCGAGAGGCAACATCACAGTTTGGCTGCACGAATGGATGGACGGAATAGACTATGATCAAGTCATTAAAGTCGCTGTTGTGGTGGAGGGGTTACGCGGGGGGGGAGGGGGCGGGGGTAGTCGCAAGACTGCGATGATTGCGCTTCGTGAGTTGCGAGTCGCTGCCGATTTGAGTGACTGTCGCCAATGCTTATGTATGGCAGGCGGGCAGGCGTGGAATGTTGATTGATGTTGATGTTAGCGGCCTTAACGTATCGACCGTCGCTCTCCCTCGTCGTGGTCGCCGTTATCATGCTCAGCATTTGGACGTTCGATTAGCGACTCGTGTGTGTTTCACGCGCAGTGAACAAGCATGCTTCTCAGGCCGTACGACCCGACCGGTGTGTAGTGGGAATTGTTTCTTGTCTCTTTCTAGCTACTGCTGTTTGATATAAATGTGTTTTTTGTTTGTTCTCCCATTTGCAGGCAAACCTGCCCGACTTCTGTAATGGGAGCCATTCGAGGACACTGCGTTGCTGCTGCTGCTTTTGATTCTGCTGCCTTAACCTAAAACGGTTGAAGGCTTTGAGCTTGGTTGTGAGGGAACTACTCCTAAACAAGGAAGGAACTAACCGCCTTTAATCCTGTGGATAGAAACAAGCAGTATACGTATAGAGCAGCTATTTGCATACATCTCAATGCATGCGTGTATGTGTGCATCTCTGGCTGTCAAAGCGACGACGAATTTGTGCAGAAAGTCGACCTTAGTTAGAGGTGACAGTCTTAAGGTGCCACGCACATATCGCTCGTCGCCACGCAAGGCGGCCCGACGAGATCAGTGTGCTTACTAGAGGAAAACGTACAAAAGAAGCCACGTCATCCCGATGACATCGACGAAGCACGTGAAGACGCCGCACTTCGTGAGGGGCCACCGCTGCTGTGCGCGAGGAAGCGTTGAACCCAAACTGCAGCCGCCGCCGCAAGACCTCTAGCAACACTGTGGGATACTCGACCGGTTCACGACCGACGTGTGGGCGAAGGTCATCACACATTTGGAAGCCACCCGAGGGCAGAAGTTTACAGCGGCAGCGGGTCAAACGACGGCACGTTACGACGAAGTGCGCGAATGCAGTCGTTTCGCCGTGTGAGCAGCTCCCACTGCCGCTATTACTGGCGGCACACGCCGCTAATCATTAACACCAGCAGGGGAGCAACACCCAAAAATAGCCGTTTTAACGCCTCGTTTCCCGCCCTAACGCTGTCGCCAGTCCTCCTTGTTGCCCTCAATCCGGCCTCGTCCGGCAAAAGTATGACGACACACAACGAATAGTGAGAAACACCTGTGGCACAACGCTTAGTGAGATTTTTGTGATATCAAAGCGAACTATAGTGAGAATACAGTGAGAAAACACAGACATTCATAGTGAGACATTCATCGACAACATCAACGGGCACAACTTCGGCACGACATCAACGAGCTCCACGAAAACTACAGCAGCAGAAGCAGCAGCAGCAGCAACAACAACAACGACAACGACAACAACAACAACAACGACGACAACGGCAACAAAAACAACCACCGCTACAACAATCACGACAACGCACCGATAGCGGTGACGTACAAGCGGATATTGGCGTTGTCCCAAGCAGGTCTGAGGTAGTGTGAACGAAGCGACGATCACTTCGGCCACGACAACGCCGCAGTACAACGAAAGTGAGGCGGAATAGCCGCTGGTCGTTGTTGGATACATCCGTTAAGGTTTCCTTGAGAACGTGCCATACACCCACCGGTGCCGCTGCCGCCGCCGCCGCCATGGACCAGACGTATCAGCAACAAGACGGTCGTCAGGGCATTCAGCCGCCGCTACAGACACAAGGGGTTCAGCCCACCCTGCAACAGCACCTTCAGTACGACGCAACGCAACAGACGCAGTATGGGGCGGCCCAGGCGGCCGCCGTTGGCGCCCCCGTGGGGCTCATGGCAACCCTCAAAGGCTGGCTGGCGCCGATCATGCGCGACAGTCGGGAGTTGACCGTCTCGAAACTCTTCTACTTCTTCTTCTTTGCCGCATTTGGCTCTCTGTTCCCGCTGCTCGGCGTCTACTTTAAGCAGATGGGCATGAATGCGCTTCAGTGCGGCATTCTCATGGGTGAGTGCACGGAGAAACGGCGGGCCAAATGCCAGCCAGAATGGTGAT
Source organism: Dermanyssus gallinae (assembly GCA_003439945.1). Taxonomy (NCBI): domain Eukaryota; kingdom Metazoa; phylum Arthropoda; class Arachnida; order Mesostigmata; family Dermanyssidae; genus Dermanyssus; species Dermanyssus gallinae. The sequence continues at coordinate 50,028 of QVRM01000585.1, read as the reverse complement.
CATCATCCTCTGCTTGCTGAACCCTCTCAGTGACCTCGTCTTAGTCCTCCTATGCTCGGTCCGCCTTTCCTCCCCGTTGTGCTCCCTCCGTCTTCACCACCTCCAATTTAATTCTAACCGAAAATGCTCTAGATGACCTCAGCTCTCAGAACGCACTCTGTACGAGCAGTTCCATAGCGTTTAACCCGGGTACACACACGCTCTGCTGTAGATCTTAAGAAAGATCCCGTGGTCGTGCGGACGGTACCTTCCTAATGAACCTTCCTAGGTCCATTAGGAAGGTACTGACACTTTGATTGTGTCGTATGCATAGTCGACACTATGATAGCTGGTCGACTTACTACCATCGTATCAGAACGGCCAGTTTTGCCTTCTTAGCAAGCTCTTCTTCTCTAGTACACGTAATCCACACAGTGCCGGTTAATTGAATCCATGCGGAAAATAATATCCACTTGGTGTATCCATCTTATTCTATAAAAGTAGACTATCGCATGTGCTACGCAATATGTCATTAAAAGTAGGTTTTAAAATATTTTGCCTCGCGAAGGAACACCATTTATTAATCAGGGTAATGTTTTGTCTAATATTTGACTATCTTTCTGCTGTAGAAAGGCAAGTTAACTAACACATGGTTTCCAAGTTAACAAACACTCGTATATGCCGTACCTTGAAGGTATGAGTATCAAGGCAAGTTCTGTAAAATACCCAAAAAGTTGCTAGTCGAAGGGGCGAGACAGAGAAGAGGGGCAGAACGGCAGCGTAATTTTAGAACTTTTCTGGTCAGAATTACTATAGCTTTCCGTAGATGAATCATTGTTTGGGTGAAGGGCTACTTTGCTGCGCTGCGCAGAGGTACTTCCCCTGATCATAAACGGTCTCTATTCGATATTACTTCTTCTTGTGCGTCTGTTTCATACATGGTTTTATGTTTCGTTTGTCTGCACTGCATAAAAGCACTGTATCGTCCGCCCTTTATGTTCTAGTAAGGGACCCGGATCGTCAAGTGCCGGATGTCAAGCAAGCAGCAATACGACCAGCTCTAAATTCTAAAGCGAAAAGAAGTCTACAGCGCAGGACTGTACACAGCCGGGACTGTACACAGCCGGGACTGTATTCTGCGCTAAGTAGAAGCTTAAAGCTAGCTCTGTTGCGCTCGCCTTCGAGCGAGTCTGGTTGACGGACGGCATAATCCAGAAAATTTGTCCTTTGCGTAGACGTTTCGTAAGGCCACCCGTGAAACGGTCGCAAATATGCCAGCTTAGTGGTCTGAGCGAAGAATCGTCAATAAAATGTATTAGTTTGACACACATTCGTAGTAACACTTACACGTTCTCCGCCAAGGTCGAAATTAGATCGGTTACAGAAACACAATACAATATTCTTATCTAGTGGGCATTGCCTGATGCCGCCTCTACCGAACTATACGAATGAGCTGGGTTTCCTCTGACCAGAACACATTCATGAATTTGGCGACCCCATATACACACCGCGCCGGCAGGGGACTCGGACTTCTGTCAGTGGTGAAGGATATTATTTATAACGAGCCGTTCAACTGAGCGACGTAGTAGACTCCCCCCCTCTGGTGATGAAAACTGCAACGATAATAATAATAATAATAATAATAATAATAATAATAATAATAACAAAAATAATAATAATAATAATAATAATAATAATAATAATAATAATAATAATAATAATAATAATAATAAAGACCGTACAAGTAGTACGGTTTTGACTGCGTTACTACTTTGACAACGAATCACTGCTACTTGCAGCAAGCACACCGACCGAATAGACGGTCTGATAACTGGCAATGTTTGTGGGATAATAAGTGCTCGCTGTAAACTCCACGGGCAGAGTATACTCATTCGACGTTCATTGTAAGCAACCCTACAGCCAGACGCTGCACAGACATCCACATCCGTGCATACAAACACACACAGACAGATAGATGAATGCCAGTGACAGTGACTGGCGAAACGTGTCCGATTCATTCACAATTGTTTGTACATGTGTTGGGTGTGTGTGTGTGACATTAAGAAGAGAGAGCTAAGCAACGCGAGAACAGCAAATAGAGCGCGTGGCAAAGGTTAAAAAAGAGAGAGCGGAAGGAAGAAAGGAAGCGGGAACGACTCCGCGTTCTGCTGCACATGAGAGATGCAGAGAGCTTGTTTTATCTGTTGCTATCACATGGAGTATGCTGCTTTTTGATGTCACACGTGTCCAGGCTTATAAATATATAAATATATATATATATATATATATATATATATATATATATATATATATATATATATATATATATATATATATATTATATATATATATATATATATATATATATATATTATAATATATATATATATATATATATATTAAATATATAAATATATATATATAGTCGGTGTATAGTAGTAAATGTATTTAAGGACGTTGTCCGCTCTAATTGCTTATGCCGTTCGTATATTAGTCGTCGCGCGTCAGTCGGCGGCCAGGGTCGGTCAGGGACTGGGTCATTTCGTCAACGACACTCCCACCAACGTCGCCTTGTCTCGTTGGATCACGATTTTCTATCCTCAGCCAATGAAACTCGCTCGAGTTCTAATTGCCCGCGGCTTTACTCAACTTAATGCAGATGCGATGGAACAATTTTTTCGTCATGGGCTCGTCTCCAGGCCCAAACGCTTCAAAAGCGAACGGTGTAAATTTGTAGGCATTTCCCACAGCGTTCTGAGCACTTACGACATCGACGTGTCTCCTTATCAACCTGCTGTTACATATCTCCCTTTAATGCGGCGCTACTTCGAACCCCGCACACGGTGTGAGTGAGTCCGACACAGTTTAATCTCATGGCAGGGAAATCCCCGACTAGAAGGGGATCATCGTTATACTGTCAGATAATTTTTCGTTCTCCCGGGACAAGCCCCGTGGCTCAAGCATTGCTGGAAGTCCAGCCGACCAAGCAGGGGGTTTCGCCAATAGCGTCGTTGGCGCCAGCATGTCCCGGCGCACGGCCACCGTTATGGATAAGGACGGTGTGTCATCGCTTCCACCGGTTCCCCGAATCTGCACAGATGAAGGCGTTCTAATGCGGAGGTTGCGAAAGCGTTTAAGCCTAATCAGAACGTTGTAAAACAAACTGATTATAGACTTCGTGAGTTGGGGAACCTTAATCATGGCCAGCGGACGGATAGACCACGCTCTGTAAGAACTTTAAAAATTGTTGAATAAGTTCGCGATTCAGAAATACCTCAGAGAGTAGCCGGCCCCAAAGGCAGCTTGCTGCAATGATTAGTGTGTCACCTTCAAGCCATAGAAGGATTGTAAAAGAAGATCTCCATATTGTCTCGTGCAAAGACACAGACTAATAAAGCACAAAGATTGTTTTTGTGCAAAATGTTGCTATAGCGCTTTTCACATGGCCGCAATCTTGACGTGTTGTGAACAGATGAGTGCAACTGAACCTTAACCACCAAGACTACCAAATACTTGCCCGAAATGCCCAGAAAGCGATGAAACATCAAAGAGTCGTTTTCCGATCGTAAGGAGGGGCCACAACCATGGTATGGGTTGGAATATCGGCAACACTGGCAAAACTCCGTCGATTTTTATTGAGCCACCGCGAAATGTGACGGTCGAATTTTATTGACTAAAGATTTTAGAAAATCTTCCTTGTACTTTCCTGGACGCAAACCGACTTCAAAGACCTACCGTGGGTGTTTCAACTGGATAGGACTCCCGCTCACACATATGAGTGATACACATATATTTCAATAATTAAGTCATATACCTAATAAACTAAACTTTTTTTGGCTATGTTGGGACTTCCAGGCCCTAACATCTCCAAAGAGAACGGTGTGGATTTGCAGGCATGTCCCACGTTTCACTACTTACGACATTTAATCTTCTTAGCCTCCTCTGCTACGAACCCCTTTGAAGGTGGATAAGATGTTTCGGCAAGCTTTCATTCTACAGCAGCGTTGTGATCTTTTCAGAACTCGCAAAACTTTCTGAAATTGCACTTTTGTACTCACTATTTCTCCATCTTCTTAGAAAAGAAGCTTTTCGCGCCGAAGTGGACATATATAAATAATTTTTTTTAGAAATAAACAGTTGTATCCTGTAACTCGCCAATAAGGCAGATTATTTACAAAATTCGTTGGTGCAATGCACTTTTATCGAACAGAAGGTCCTGCCCTGAGCCGATTATTTACAATGGTCAAAAGCTATTTTCTTCACCAGCGGCAAAATTCGCTTTACAACTCGATGATCGGCTTCTCCGTGTATATTAACAACATTCGGAAAAATACTGCATTAAGATATGCATCAAAGCATCTGCCTACTTGGCGCATACGAAAATATCGCTATACTGCTTCTCTCAAACGAAATGCCGAGAGCAGCTGACAGCAGTACAAGTATCAATGTTATATGCGTGCTCAATGTGATTGAATTTGAATGTGGCTATTCTATGTGTCACACCGTTTACATACAAATATTTCCTAAATGTTTCTCCGAAACATCGTATATATATATATATATATATATATGCTAAATATATGTATTAATTGATTGACAGCGTAATTTATTATTGGAACTGCATCTTACAATGTATATATATATACACACAGACACATATATTATATATATATATATATATATATATAAGAGCTGCTCCGTCGAGAACTTACCGATGTAGTGCGTCGCACGTATACTGTGTTCGCCCACCGGTGGTCGTAAAGCAAGCATGGCAAACGCTAAGATTTCAAACAACGTCTCGGTCACGTTACGTGGTCTGTATTCGTCCACCGCCGGCCGTGTGCTTAGTCACCGAGCCTTCACCTCCCCCCCCCCCCCGCACCCCCCTCCCCGTCACAAAGGGATGGGGTTTTTCCTCGATTCCCTCGATCCCCTCGTACAGCCCAGCTTAGGATGGACGCCAACGTGCTTCGGCTGGGAGGCCCTGCTATGCCTCTATGATTGCCTAGCCTGATCATCTAGTCCAACTCCTTCCACTTATCTGCCCGTCTCTCTCTCTCCCTCGTTATCTCTCTCCATCTTTCTCTCTATGTCTCTATCTCTCTATATCTCTCGCTCTATCTATCTCTCGCCCTCTCTCTTTTAGAAGAACCGGTAACGAAGTTACTATTATACGTATTCTTGTACGGTGGTTATGCTACCTTTCGGCGATGTGTGTGTCTTGTTCTAGTGTGTGTGTGTGTGTGTGTGTGCTGGACCATACCTGATTGTTTTACCTGCTGCTTACTCACCATCTCGTACATTCGTACGTTCGGCTGTATGGCTGGCTGGCTGTTGTTTGGACTTGGTACTACTACTACTACTACTACTACTACGACTACTCTTGCAGGCATCCGACCTCTCATCGAGTACCTCTCGTCGCCTTTCTGGGCCGGCGTCGCCGAGCGCTACCGTAAGGGTAAGCTAATCCTTCTGTGCTCGCTTGCATCGTGGCTACTCTTTACGATGTCGTTCAGCGTGGTTCAGCCTCCAGCGGCTTCCTGTATCACATTCAACCAGACTCACCACCTGCTCTACCCGCCGAAATCAAAGGAAATCGACCTCGCCGACACGGAGACCGTCAACATCCGACCCAAGCGGCGACAACAACAACAACCCCCGTTCGACGACCTCCCGTTCTTCTCAACAACCACCGACTCGGCAACAAAAACTCCATTAATAACCACGACCACGATGACGACGACGACGACGACGACGATGGACTTTCCTGCAATCAGTGCAATGTCAACGTACACGCCCAGAAGAGCAGCAGCAGCAGCAACAGCAACAACGACAACGACAACGATAACAACAACAGCAGCAGCAGCACTCGCTAAACGACAGGCAACAAAAGCAGCGATGTCACAGAAGAAGCCATCACAAACGACGGCGACCCCAATGGAAACTGAATCGAACCCTCCAATTCTCTCTTCCTCGACCGCAGCCCCACCACCATTGGCGCTTGGTGGTATGACCAACAACGACAACCCCAACAGTAACTGGCAGTCCGACAACCTCGATGTTGAGGTGTTGATGGTATGCCCGCAACCTTTCGTAATACCTTTTTGCTCCACATTGCTAGCGGTACAAATGCTAATATCTAGTGTTGCCAACAGTGTTTATTGTTGTTGTTGTTATTGTAGTATGAAAAAGTCGCGTTTTATTTACAATATATATGTATTACACAGCATGATGATGATCGCATGTAGTTTGTAAGGCAAACGGTTTCTGCATACATACCAGCGGCCAATTAAATTTAAAGGCTGGAAGCCCGTGCATGCAGTACACTTTGCCGTCATATCTATGGTTTCTTATTGTTGTTTTTGCTGTCATGTTTTTTTTCTCACTCAAAGATGCTTTTATTGCCACATGAATGTAAAGGGCAAGTGACAAATATGTTACGAGTCGGCGTTCAACAATAAGATAAGTTGCAAGCGACTGTTCTTGTGTATTCCCACTACCCGGTCGTCTTTTATGCAAACAGACCATTAATGAGCACCGAACGAGCCGCAGGTTGAATGTTGATATCTTAGATGATTTTATTTGACGTCAAAGACGTGCTTAACTTAGCCCGCTCGTTGGTGCGAATCAGCTAAATTACAGTCAAGAAACGAAAGAAACTTGGCAGTCGTGCCGAGAGAATATTTGCAGCAGAACAATTTGAAAAAAACGTGTTTGACTTTGAGTTTTACCCAGGCCTTTCAGACCGAGGAGTAATGTATGATGGAGACGGTGGTACAAAGGATTTAGAAAGCGTATGCAGACCTTAGGAATATTATAACGGCAAAATAACGAAAAACGTTAAGAAGAGATACAGGTAAAGCCTTGAATGGCTAAGTAATATTGTAGAGGCAACGCTCACAGTGTTATGGACTCTTCCCAGATCCCGTGTTGGGGCATTTGTTGGTAAAACAGTTCCATCTACAGTATAGTCAAGTATATCAGGGCACGATATGCTTGAAGGTAGGCGATAGTAAACGCTTTCTGCATACCAGCGGCCAGTACCATTGACCGCAAACTGCGCCGGGGCGTTAGAGTCACCCCGTGCATGAATTGGGTGCTTGAATTAAGCGTTTAGTTGTCAGCATATTCAAGACATTTGACTTCTGATGGCACGCTCTCCTTGATATCTAGGATAGAAACGCCCGCGGCCTAGGTGTGCTTTAGACCGCGTTCCGGCTGGCAATATAAGGAGCTCCGGAAATCAACAGACGGCGCCATGCGAGCAACTGCTCGCGACAGTTGAAAAGACTCATGTGTTAACTAACCGATTTCTATGTCAGGTGTTAACTAACCGATTTCTATGTCAGGTGTTAACTAACCGATTTCTATGTCAGGTGTTAACTAACCGATTTCTTCGGCCACTACCGATTAAAACGAACGAAAGGCTACTACTAGCTTGCTTGATCATTTGTTTTCCTAATGTCGCCACGATTGTCCACCACCCTGGTGGGCACGGCTTACTCGGTCCTGCCCTGATACTTGAAGCCCCTCGAGAGAGCGCCCAGCGGCGCGTGCTCAAACGCTGTCATGTCAGATCTTACACGATCGTGACCCAAATACGTCGTGGCAAAAAAATATTTGTGCGTTGGCTTGTGCGAAGTGAGTGACAATTTGCACCCAACTGATGTCGGGTCTATCTGTCGTTTGCATATAAAGACGCCCGACAGTCTCATATAAATCCTGCCACTAAAATTGCTTCCTCTTTGCCTTAGCGTCGGCATGCGCCTATTTTCCAGACACCCAGACACGCTTACTTACGTTCTCGGTTTCCATGTCCTCAGCCTTGATTGCGTTGTGCCCCTCTGCCTAAGCCCCGGTGAACAGCCGGTAGCTTCGTGGCGTGTCCCAGGTCCGTTTAGGAGAAAACCAGGCTCATCTGCGTTTCTCGTCACCCCGCCCTCCCTCCGCCCCTCCCTTTACAAAGCATAACTTCGTGTGGACTCTTCTTCTTATTACGTTTGTATGTTTCCCTGTACCTGCTACTCCTTTGCCTTCTACGCAGTTTTTGCGCAGCGCTTGGTACATATGGTGGTGTGTATAGGACCACGCTGAGTGTCCAAAGGTGTCAAACGACAAAAGCGTTTTCAAAGACGCGCCCTAAAAAAGAATTCCCCGAACTGAAATTGTTTTTTGGCCTGTCCTCTAGATTAGCGAGCCGAGCAAGAAGGTGCACTACTCCGATCTCGATGGCGACGAGGTTTTTCCACGAGGAAAAGCACGCTCGCTGGCCGCGTTCGGCTCATCATTTTTAGTTCACTGAAATTGCCACCGCCAATCCATGCAGTGTTCAATCAGATTCAATTCTCTAGCATAAAACAGTGAGCAGTCTGTTGTTTATACATACGTCGGACAGCTTTATCTAGAGGTCGAAGCAGCAGCCGACTGCAGACTGGCTGTGTCAGAGCCATAGGAAATATGATGATTCTGCTGCTGCTAATCGATAATCGGTTCCTTGCCCGTAAAACTGCCGCGGGACGAGAATAGGAGAAATGACATTCCGCTCGGACAGCGAGCTGGTCTGATGACGGAAAGCCCAGATGTCAGTAAATGGTTTTGTTGGGGTTGGTTTTCCCACATCGGAACACGCTACATATCGTCGTCTGACATTCGTCCGCTTTGGCTGGACTTGCGTTTCGTTCGTACGACAGTTTCTCCTAGTCGACTCTTTGTGGAGGAGCCACACCACGACTAGATGTTCCACTCCGTAGAACTCCGCCGTTGCGAGCAGCAGTCGGCCCAGTGATACCGCTAGATGACGAGCAACGTTCGATTGGTACATGAGCAGCGCGAGCTCCCTCGGTGCAAAAGACACACTTCTGATACTCCCTGCAGTTCAGTGTAAAGACACAACACGCCTGCTTAGCACGGCTCATATTTCACTAAATAGATACGTTCACCCTGATACTTCTGCTAAGCAGAATTATCATTATATATTATATATATATATATATATTTCGCACGTCAAGAAAATTATTTTAATACCAAACTAATGGCAGTTCGATTCAAGAGAACGTTGACTTTAAGAGCTTCATCTAGCAATATATATGATTAGGGATGCAAGTGGAGCGACAATTATCTCCCGAGAACGTGTGCACTGTAAATATTACTCCATTAATTAAATATGACCTATGTATATATATATATATATATATATGCATACCTATATATGTATAAATAATAGACTATGTTTATGCTAATTACTCGGACGTTCGCAATTGTGTCCTAATGTATGTGTAACACGCCATGGGGTCGCGTGAATGCACCCTCAAGCCTCGGTGCCGACCAAAGAACTGACAAAGATCCCGACAACTGACCAATTTACAAAGGTTGCGCCGAGTGGCCTCGTTATACGTCCAGCGGCGCGAAAGCCTCTGCCATGTTTCGATCTCGTTTGTGATTATTGAGCTATCATTTTGGGTACTATGTTTAAATACGTAGTACGCGGATGCGGGAGTTGCAGTGCGAGCACCTCCCGAAGCCACATGCCGACATATATGTGTATATGTGTCCGGTATGATTGGTAAGTTTAATCATTGACGGTCCGTATGTGTCCGGCGGTATGAATGGTAAATTTAATAGCATTGACGGTGCGTATGTGTCCGATATGAATGGTAAGTCTAATCATTGACGGTGCCTGTTTATTATCACCGTTATTGCTTCATGCAGCAGCAGCAGCAGCTGCCGTCGTCGTTGTGTTGTTGCTAACTGTCGTCCGTATTCAATGCCTATCTTCCCGTGCGTGGTGGTGCGTTGCGATGTTCTGTGCGAATGCCGGTTGGAATGTTCCGTCGCCAGGATGACCCCGCCTTCCTGGTTGGCGATGATCTCGGCGCCGCATCGGTGTCGAAACGCGGTGGTCCACCTCAGCATTGGAACCACCGGCGACCAGGACCTCCTCCTCCACAGGGTGCGCGCATGCCGATGCATGCCAGACGCCGACCAGCTCAACAGCTCCCCCCCAACTACGTGATCGGCAAGTCGCCGAATACGGTCGAGTACACCATCAACTACAACAAGGACAAGCACGAAACGTACCTGTCGCCGCCGTTCTCATCCGTCGTCTACCGGCAGGAAGACGTGCAGGCAGCCTTCTTCCTCATGATTCTGCTCGTGATTCTCGGCGAATTTTTCTCGTCACCTGCCATCACTCTCGCCGACTCGGTGAGTAACAACAGTCGTTCAGACGATTTAAGACGAGAAAAATATTCCTTTCGGGGCTGACTCTCAACCAGGATTTAACGTCCATGGGACTGTGTTTCGCATTGCTTCATAGACGGACATGCCCCATTAATACAAATGTGGGGCAACGGTGGGGCTCGAACCCGCTCACCTATCTAGTGTCTCCTCCGGTCGCAAGGCGCAGACGCATGCCAGCATGCCACCGGGCTCGACCGTTCAGACGATTTGCAGTATTACTTCTGGCTGTCCTGTATATTATTTTGTATTATAACTTTTTTTTCAAAAAACGTAAGGGAACTTAGCAAATATAAAATATTACAATTACAATTATCTTTATTTCACTCAAATTGAGTATGATAGACATTTCAAAATGTTTTAATTGCAAAAGTAAAATATATATGTGGCAAGCTCGCAGATCGAGCAAACAGTCTTCCATGCGTGGACGTCTGTGTGGAGGGGCCTGCACCAGCATCGCATTTGCTCCGGGTCCTCTAATTTTTTAGTTTTTCTTCGACAAGCTGTCCCAAATCAAGTATTTTTTTGGGTTATGTTTTTACATGTACGTTTTTTATTAGGGCTACACAGAAAAACACACCCTGTTTTTTAACGGTAGCCTAGCCACCTAAGGCGCCACACTCGCAGTCACTATTTACTTATGAACCCGTAATACTGCTAGTTAATTACGTGATTACGCTCGACACAGCATTAAGAAGGGCAAATGTGTAATTACCCTGGGCGGTTTTCAAAAAACATATTGTTGATTATTTGGAACAGCTTCAGAGCTACCCTCGCAACAAATATTCAGCTATTTATGAAATGCAGCTCGCAACAACAGAGCATCCTCCAAGAAGCCAGTGTCAGATACAACATGTGTTTGCCGTTAATTGGACAAGAAGCTTTGTCAAAGATTAAATAGTGGCACTAACATAGCGCCAAAAATCCTTTTGAGGGAAGAGCTAGAGAGAAGATACTTCGCTGGCTTCTTGTTTGGTGACTTTACACAAATGAGATAAACGACAAATGAAAAGCAAGGCATCCTCACTATCTAAGTCTCAAGTAAACTTCGACAAATGTACCTCCGACAAACCTGCGTTCTTAGGAAAAAGTTGAAGTGTCTCTTGTGATTCGCCGCTCCGATGGAAAGCGTTTCGATGAAGCTATAGGAGTTCACTACGTAGAGAGAGAAGGACGTATCTATATATGTATGTTGTGTTATTTGTGCGCAACATTGTCTCGTACAGTGATAGCATCTCGAATCGATTGCATTCGCAGCGCAGAACCCGGACTATGACTACCGCAGACGAGACCGAGTGAAGCCCCAAAAAGAAGAGGAAGAAAGATGAAAAACGTTAATACGTGACGAGTAATGCTATTTTTAGCGCCGATTTTAAAGCAGTGCCTCCGGCATTCGAAGCGCACAGAAGCTCACAACAGCCTTGACAGGTCAACCGAGTGACGATTTCTTCGGGGACGTTTGGTTGGCGCGACAGGTGTCCAGGCAAGGGCCACGCTGCGTAGCTGTTGCAATTACGCTGTCGCGTTCTGCGAGAGTGCAAGGTGCTCTATATCCAAAACGCCTCTGCAGCTGGGTATCGCAACCAATCGATATCCTCAAATGAGGACATCACGAACATTACGTGACGACAATAAATGCTGCCCCCTCACAAATGGCGCAAGAGCCTACGAGGACCGCCTCCACAACAACAACAGCAGCAGCAACTACACATTGCGGCGGCAATGTGCGATTGCTCGAGACTCGCTCCCCGTAACGTGACGTGCCGGCCGGTCTGTGAACTGAGAGCTGTTCATATCTGTCTTTTTCTCTGCTGTCGGCGACTCTAAAGAATGTCCATAAAAGAAAAAGAACATACGTGTATCTGTCACGAATCCTCTATCACTGTTCATTATGAGGATGCGCCCAAATCTCTGCGTCAACTTCTCTACCGAGGGTTTCTATGATATATTATACATATATATACGTTCTCTGAAAATTGGTCAGTTTTTCATCACCGCGAACGCACCGCTCTAATGTATACTTTAGTTTTAAATACCTTATATATATATATATATATATATATATATATATATATATATATAATCCAAAATTCGTTAAATTTGAAATTTGCTTTGGAGATAGTATTTTATGCATATACATACGATCGATTGACACGTTTTGTGCGTAACTAACCTACGTACACTTATTGTATACGTTTAGTCTGAAATGCCTTTCGTGGTTAATGTATGTATATATATACATAAGTATACATAAGCTATGCGGTAAAGCATAGGAGAAAAGTATATACATACTTTTCTCCTATGCTTTACCGCAGCAAGACAGAGAGCTGTACCAAGATGCTTCTGTAGACAAACGATAAAACCTGCTTGGGGTACGTCAGTTGTCTCGAAGGATGCCTCGTTTTGCCCGTAAACCGTCTGTCAACCCTGTCACGCCACGTCTCGGCGGGACAGGTCGGGAGAGCTTTGGCTATGGATCTCATTATATGTAACAGTCGCGTTGCCTCTTAGGATCCCAAAGGACAGTTGTTATCTTAGGTACTGGCTGACCCGCTTAGACAAGACCTCACCCAAAGTCTTTCTCCGTCGGCGACGTCCATGTGCCTGCCCTTCCCTTTGAATTGTTTCGATGTCAGCGCCCATTGTATTGTGTAGTCGCTGCTACTCTACTCGAGTGCCGAAAAACATTGCATGCATACGACAACGTAATGCATGATGATATTGTGGTAATTATTACTATTAACCATTGCATTCAAAAATGAGACATTGACCCTTTACGTTCATTCGCAGCATAAGAATTTTGCAAGACGGTCATTGACCCAGTAAAGAGAATTACTTGTTGGGACCCTCTAAACTTGACAGGCAGGTCATGTCGCACAGGGGGCGTCGTCGCGGTAAGAGGATAGGGGTATGGGAATTTGAGATCGATACAAGATGACCGAGGTATCATTATTATTACACCACCCATGTTTTGTGTGATTTTGGATGTTCTTCCATATTTACGCTTGCTTGTGTGCATGCATTTGGGTAAACAGTCGCCGGTCGATGAGGATAAGTCTATGAGCCGAAGATGCCCTGCAATGGCAGAACGTATAGCGGAATGCACTTATCACGATAGGAGTTAAAACATCGATTTTAGGCTTGAGTGCTTGTGGAGTGTAGGAGAAAAAATCGCAGATTTGTCCAGAAGTCCGGGCAAACTTTTCGGGCATGATATTTTTTCATTTCTGTCTGTAAAAATCACAGATTTATATTTACTACTCGGATCTTCGTATGACCATTTGTTTCCTTGCAGGAAACACCGTCCGTTGCTAAATAGAGAGTTAATTATTCTTCTTACATCAAGTTCATCACTGCTTTTATGCTGTTCAACCCTACGGTTAGTTATGACCTCGATGTACGATCGCAAACACTTTGTTCAAGTCGACCACTGCTGGTTACCTCTCAATTGAATCACTTAAGTTACAAAGGTTGCGGGGTGACTAGGCCAGTAGAGCCAAAGTTATCATCTGAAATTAGTCACGACTACATGTGGGTTTCTTAAAATAATAATATAGCCAAGATACGAAGCTAGCCGTTCGCTGCAGATACGCATCAATATGATAAGAAACAGTTAGGCAAAATCCACAGCCTTAACTGCTTTTAGCGAGGAATTGCATTGTCAGAGTGAAAATGGCTCCTCACCTGACAGACGACTTATAATATGTTTTTAGTCTTTCCGTAAGGCTAATGCCCATGTACGGTTTTTTCATGTCATGGATGATTTTTAATCCATTCCGGCATTTACCTTGTCTAAATTGGGAACCATGAAAACCAATTTAAGGGTGGCCGGTCTGGGTCTCGAACCGAGGCCTCCCGAATGCAAGGCAAAGGCCACTTTGCCGCTAAGCCATCTTACTTGGTTACTTGATACCACATATAAACAAACACTCACATGTAAGTGATCAATTAAATCAATGAACGGGCTCGCTCAACTTTCAGTAACGTGTCGCTGGTGCCGGCTGGTTCCTCGTGTATGAAAGTGAGGCGTATCTACGAGTACGCTTTGCCACACATGGTGGCGCGGAATTAAATAAATAAAACTATAAGACTGACTGCTGAATCACTGCGACCACAACTAGATGGTTCACCTGTACTTCAATGCGCGCCTTTTATCGAGGGTTTTTCCGAACGGATACTTTGTTAGTAGAAGCCAAAGCATATATGAGTCGTAATGGCGTGCCCATTACGTCACTGCAGCAATGTATGTCACTGCTGCTCGTCCCCTGCAAGCGGTCGAATGGAATAAGCCTCAAAAACCTACACAGACTTCCTCTCCCTATTCTCACTTGCTAACTAAATATTCTCGTTATCAGTTCCATCCCTCATCACGCAAACTGGCTCGTACAGCGCTCATCCCTAAAATAGACCTGGCTCACTCTCGCCCTCTGTTAATATCTTCGTGTCTTCAACGAACGCGGACTAAAACATTATCTTGTAGACTCTCCCTAGTAATAAGACTTACCCTATCCGACGGCAAGCCTTTCTGCCCTCCGACGGCGCCCTCGAAAACCTTACGATTCTGGATGGCGTCATTCACGATGCCAAGTCGAAGGGACGCGAGTTGAGGCTAGATTTATTCGGTCCTTCTAAGGCGTTTAATATGGTCAGCCAGGACGTCGCACTCTGGGCACTTCAGAGCCGTGGGTACCCGAGGACGTTCGTAGGCTACATCGAACACCTACACTCTACATTTCTAACCAAATTGAGCTTAATGACCGTAACAGTGTAACAGTACGGCTAACGAGCGGTGTTCGTCAGGCCGACCCGCTGTCACCTCTGCTATTCAATCTAGTTTTCGACGACGTTCTCAAGGAACTCGACGAACTAGACATTGGATATCAACTCCCAAATGAAGATCGTCGATGATCGTCGTCCTTGTCTTCTCAGACAACCTCATTATATTTGCTCCAACAAAATCAACCCTTCAACAACTCCTAAATAAAAACAACAACTCCTAAAATCCAGAATTCTCTGTTGGAGAACTAACTTTTCCTGCAAAGAGCATATGAGCTCGATGGGTGCATCCTGGAGTCGAATTAGACTATACCGACCGAGTCGACTCCATAAAAAGCTACCCTCCTAATTTTTTTAAGAAAATAACCGGGGCTCCCCTCAAACCCTTTCAAAGGCTTATTCTCTTAAAGGACTATCTCATCCCCAAACTTGTACATAGATTAGTAGCTGGACCTAGTTCATCCAGCATTAGATTAGAAAGTATCGATAGGTCAATCCGGCGCACTGTCAAGTGCGAATGGCTCAAACTGGACAATTCGGTGCCAAACGCATTCATCCATGCACACACCACACACGGAGGGGCCTGGACATATCTCCCTTCCATACCCTAGACTCCGTATCTCCCGATTGACCCACATTTAACGCTCATAGCGTGTGGGCATTCAATAGATCATTATCAACGCGTGGCTGTAACGTCTGCGGTCAGCCTGGTTTTAACAAAAGATGCATCTACAATGGCCAAAACCGAGTCATGTAGAAGGCCTACAGACCTTTTTCCAATTCACACGCCTAGTTGTGATCACTAAACCTAGAAAAGTCACGAGAGACACTCTACCCCGATCACAGCACTGTACTTTTGCTACCTCGATCTAAACGTGACAGTGCGCGGCAACCGCAAGCAGACGATCTTACAGAGTTGTCCAGGAACGGCCAAATGAGTTTTGGGTTTTTTTTAGGAAGGCATAAAACGACGTGTTTCATTATCTTCCTGTCGTTCTTCCGTTTTGGAAGGCTGGCCAACCGCGCAGTGGTGTCGAAATGATATCCACACGCGGTTGACAAAATCGTTCAGCAATTTGTTTCTTGTGTGTGGCGTGTTACGTTATGTGGTTCGGATGTGATACTGACGGCTGTCGTCGCCTTCGTCAACCGCCAGCAGCACAATTTATTGTACATAGATCTGCGGGACTGCGAAGAAGATTTCTGCAGTCCAATAAATTGGACGATCACGTATATCGTGCGTGCGTGTACATACGAGGTTGTGAGGCAATACGATGTGTGGCACGTTTTGTTCAAAGACGTCAAAAATTAACGTTTTCGAATACTAGTGGTACCAAAATCAGTAGTAGTAGTAGTAGTAGTGGCACTAATAGCATGGTACTGTCTTTTCGAGATTGCTTTACCTGGCCACTTCAACTCCGGTACTACTATAGCATTCCTAGCCTCCCGCTAGTTGAACTACTCAGTCAGTTTTACTGTGAGCAGTTTAGCCGCTCAGTTTTGTTCCTCGTTACCTGCAGCAACTATACTTTTTAGACGGCCCACACACGATGTCTTTGCTTGTCCTTCCGTGGCCCAAAAGCTAGAGACTCCGAACTCGTCTTCTACATTGCAGTGCACCTACCTATACATATACCCCGCCGAATTGCAGGCATATGATACTTCCACTAAAGGAATCATGGGGGGATGCTTATTATAAAAAGCTGCACGACGAAACATGGGAGAGGGCCAGCTTACTATAATTGAAGGTGGCCTGCTGGGAATAAGAAGAGCGATAGTCCTAGCACAAATTTGTCATGCAGCTATCCTCTAAACCTTCTATCGTTCTTTGTCAGATTCACCGGTAAACGATAACATACAAAGGACAATCCGTAAAAATGAGAATAAGGCAAGGCCAGGGTTAGGCGTGACCCCGGCCCTTCAGAAGATCACCAATCATATTAGCGTAAATTCTACGGGTATATCAGCAGGACATATCCTATGCTGGAGACACGTAAAGCTGTAACATCTTCATGACCAGGCTTCGGCTTAAACCTGGACCCAGCTACTTTTCACATAGCTGCCGCTGTAAAGTAAGGGGCACCTAATATATGAATTGGGTGCCCTTCCTTTCTGGGCCATGCAAAGGTAAAGTTGTGACACCAACGACCTGCATTCACTTAGCCCACTGTTCGAAAAACTCTGGTGGATTTTTGTAGGCACACAGACTTGACCCTATGAATTATAAAATGACCCTTTAGAAAAGCAAGAATACCTGCAACACTGGAGCCCCGAAGCCTCGAACTAAATAGCGGCAAGAGACCTGACGGCGTAACAGGTGTGTATCGCATGGCAAGTGTTTGGCGTGGGATGCTACGGTAGCCTGCATAGTGGTCCCCTCCTATCTAGGTCATAGGAGGGGACCTCCGTAAGAACAGTGTGGAAGCGGAGTATGCTGAGAGAAAGAGATAGAAAGATAAAGAGAGTAACGTAAATACGTAGATCCCGAGGACAGCTATCATTTCATGTCAATAGCTATGGAGGGACCCTAGAGCCTAGCAGTGGAGCAACGGCAAGGTTTATTCGGGCCTGCCGCGGAGAATTGAGGCCGTGACGTAGGACCAGTGCGAAAGAGATTATCTTAGACAACGACTGTCTCTTTCTCTACCTCTTTTCCTTTCTCTCGCGGTGTGTAGAGGCGATGCCGCTTTCATGGGTGGTGCCATGCGATGAGCAAATAAGCTACTGTCGATAAAACCGAAAAAACATGTTCGAACCAGTTGTGTTCTTGCTCGAAACACTAATAGTAATAATACTAACATACTATCTACCAACAAACGCCACCGATCGCCTGTCGGCCACGTAGCGCAGAGTGTACGAAGGAAAGCAAATATTGGCTCCTCATTCCGGATCAAAGGTGCTGGTGACGAAGGAGGTCAATACGGCTCGCTTTTGCGACAACTGGCTGGGAAGAAGGGAAGAGATGAGATGTATCTTCTAAGCGGCAGTCCCACCAGGCGACGCAGCACGTCCCGGAATGGGGAATTCTACGACGATGATGACGACGACGACGACAACGACGATGACGAAGGCGGGGATAACATTTCAGCTACGACCATCAAGCCTGACGCTTCTAGTCGAATTATTACCACAACTACACGTAAAATTGTTATTATTACTGGCGTTGCCATTGTGAGAACTGTGGCTCTACTATGGCTCCTATTACTAATACGCCTGATACAAGAGTCTACCACCACCACCACTAACTATTACGGTCAGCGTCAACGACAAGGCTAGGCGTTGGCAAGCCGGCGGTGGAGTGAGAAACACCTGGACAGACCCTCGTCGGCGCCGTCGGAGAAGTCCTACGTGCTACGCTGTCGGCGTTGGCGTCTACCTTGAAGGCGGATCAAAGCAAGCGACAAAAAGCGATATATCGTTACGATCGTATATATATATATACGATCAATGTTTACCCAACTGTTCAGATCACTATGGAATTGTGAATGTGAGCCAATGAGATGACGGAACGAACTCGTTGTTATTGTTGTAGAAATAATTCTACAACAATAACAACGAGTTGTGCTCGTTCCGTCATCTCGTCACGTTGCTAAGTATGTAAAGTATTAATGTTATAAATAGCTGTTAGATTGTTCTAGGCCCGAGAGGCATACACACCTATTTACTCACACACGTATATAGGCGTGTGTGTGAGTGAATAGGTGTGTATGCTACTCGGGCCTAGAACAATCCAAAAGCTTTGTATATATATATATATATATATATATATATATACGCTTCCGGGCACAAAATCAAATCGCCATCACATTTGCCTTTAAGTCTGTTTTGTGATTGCGCCATATTAATTAAATTATTATATTGACCGCATCTATTTACACCGTTCCAGAGATCATTCATTAGCTTTAGGCTATGACTAGGATGTTACTCTAACGCAATATTCTGTCAGAGTTTGCGTTTTTATATTTCAATTATTCACCTACGATGTGTCAAAAAATAGTCATAGTACATTTTTTAAATCATTCACGTAACAAGTGCATGGTTGAACTATTGATTTTTCATGTAAAACGAATTTAATAGTGTGCATTGCCTCCGCGTTCTTCTAAAACTAAAATTAACTTTTAAACACGACCAGAATGTTTAGGCGAAATGTCCCACAGGCTTGGGCTACAATCGATGACTTACTTCTGACCAATGGACGGTCCTTCTACTTTCGGGGGAGACCAAGATGCCTATTTATGGCAACTATATAAAAGAAAAAAAAATGTACCGGTGACGAGAAGAGCAATTTGTGCATTGCAAGGCGTATCAGTTACGGTGGCGGTTTAATTACAATTTTAATTACGATTTGGGTGCAATCCCCTCAGGCAGGAGAATCGAACTCGTAAGCTTTCCTTAAATCAACGGTTCTTATGGAAGAAGAGGTTGAACTGCCCAGTGGTTTATGGAATTCTGCCGCCTCATGTCGTGCCTTATGCGAAGGCTGTTAGTGATAACTTCACGTTAATGCACGCCCGCTTTAGGCTGTACACGACTGCACTTGTTTAAAGGTGCCGCCCATAAGCTGGAATTAGCTTAATGAAGTGGCCAGCAAATTCTCCCGGCTTGAATCTCATCGCACGTACGTGGGATGAGCTAAAACGACGAGTTAGAGCCAAAACTCTAGCTCCAGGAACATCTACGGAGCTTATGAATGTTACACGCGAGGAGTGAAGTATCCCACCACGATTCATTGAAACAATGGCAAGTCGCATGACGGCCGTTACTAGGGCACGTTGAAATAATACACATATCAAATGAATTTAATCTAGAAAACAAATCTTTGTATTATAATATAGCCATTTTTCGACATAAATTACTTAAGTATTTCAAGCATTTTAGTCGTGTTTAAAAACTAACTTCATTGCTATTCGAATAGTGCAGTTGTTTTTAATAGGCTATTACATTAGTAATTACTACTATGTGTAATTTTTGTGCGCTTATATATATATAATCTACTCGTTCTACAGCTACTAAACTAAGTCACGTTCATGTTGGCAGTTTTGTGAATGCTGTACTATCACCTAACTACTTTAGAATGACGCACCCAGCCTACTTCAATTAGGAATTACTTGTATAATTACGAAGTCTGTATCGGAGTTGAAAATGAGTTACGAATTGCGTACGACAATTCGATAAGCCAAGCGCAGACGTCTAGTACAATGCAATCTATTATTATTGCAATATATAGGCGTCGGCCAATTGATTCGCTAGCGACTCGCATCTGTCTCTCACAGGAGTCGTTGACTAGGTTAGCTTTAAAAACAAGACGACAAGGTTTGGTGTGCTATTTGTTTTCAAACAGGTGCATATAATTTATAGAAAAAGTGACAGAAAGTAACCCCGTCGGCTTCGCGCCGTTTGAAGGACAGAGACAGAGTGAAGGAGGGAAATACCTCTGGGACGATATACTCATATGTAAGCTTACCGTCACGCAACAACAGGTGCAATTAGTTAACACGCTTTTGGGACGCCAAGCATACTGAAAACGATTTAAGTCCATTCGTCTCGCCGCATTCTTAAATTGCATCGAGCCATAGAGAGTGAAACAGCTGTGCACATGTAGAAATCAAACGTGGAAATTCAGTCGCACTAGTGCCTACGTTGTACTGCAGAATTATAGATTATTATGTATATTAGCTTTCTGCGGCGCAATACACGCGACGAGTAAATCGTGTTTTTGTTTTTCGACCGATGTTGCTTTAATACGGACAGGGATCACCTACGACTATGGCTAGTATATTTGTTTCTATGCTTGTCATTCTAAAATTCATATATCCATTCTATACTGTATGTTATAAGTTTCGTTGCAGTGGATATAATACATTCCTAGACATCTTATTTATTCACCTACTGAATGTTTGTGAATGTTTCACCGCGTACAGCGTGTTCCTTCTGTCAACATTGGCGCGTTTTTCCGATTTGAATTCTTGTCGTATCGGGAATCTGGGAAGCTTCCGGTTTATGGATGGACAGCATAAATATGTCTGCTGTTAGCAACAAATTTCTATACCACAATTGTAATTCTTATATTCTGCTGTGTCTATATCTGGGAGTAAGAATAACAAGTAATTACTTCTCATTAACACCAGAAAAATTATGCCACCTTTCAACAAAACTTTGCTGCTTCACTGATATCCTCTGCTTAAACCACAGCAGAAAGTTTTTTGATTTAGTTGCTTAGCGGAATAGGTTTGTTCTCTTTGTCAGGTTCCGATCACTACGTATTTGGTTGGGTCGACGATTAAGTGTATGCTGAATAATTGCGCCTACCTTTACCAACTATTTTCCGTGCCATTTACTGAGAATCTAGAGATCAGCCTGTCATAGGCAGGCATCCCCAAACGGTAAAGAAGATTTCAAGGCGTGAATGAGGCTTAGTAAACTGACTTTTGGCGTTCCGAGGGGCTATGCACAAAGGGGAATATAATGCTCGGCTTCTTTTATTACAATGTGACAAACGACTACATTGAAGTTCGCCTAACCTCTATTTCGGGGCCGATTTGACCTATGGGGATGCCAAAGTGAAGTTAAGACAGCATGGTTTACTTTTCTCTAGTGACAAATGGCCCTAGCTGTACTTCAAATTACTGCTCGTAGTCTATACCAATCAGATATCAGTAACATGATGACTAGATCTTAGAAACCCGCTTGGCAACGGTTCTTGCCGTATTGAAAGCGCGCTCATACTACATGTAGTATATTCCGGAATGTAAAATAGGCAAAGTGAAATCTTTGGACACAGTGCTGACTGCACCGATGATTTATTTAAGACGTACTGGAGCCGCCGTCCAATGCAGTGGTGCGGTGGGGATAAACATACTCAAAGCAGTAACGTAAAAATTAACTTAAGTAATTACAAAACTCTCACATTGGGTCGGAATTTTGCTGCGGAGAGGATTTGACTGCGGAATATTAGCTACGGTATTAGCGAATTTTCAGCTGAATCCAGCTTTGCCCAATCTATGGGCGTAAAGAGCCACCTCTGAAAAGTTTTAAACTGATCGTGTCCTAAGGAAGGCTATGTATAAGTTGATTTTACTTAGTACGTGCGTGTATTATTGAAAGATAAGGAATAATATTTGTTGGCCAGCCAATATAAACGTATTTTGTTCTGAAGTAGGCAACCAACTTTATCGGCCATTTGTTACGGAGATTGCGGAAATCGAAACGCTCACGTTTGATGCCTGTTGAGAGGCTCGACTTAACTTGTGACTATACTCTTATAGGCAGATTTCCGAGCCGTGCAAATTGGCTTTGTACGTCGTCGAATGGCCTGTCTGGTGAAAATAAAAGTACCCACAAATGACCTACAAGAACTGTTGTTTTGAAGATTACGCGGGCGTTTTGAGCGATAAGCTCAAGCGACGCCTGCTTTTGATTCATTAATTTATTACAGTTGTTCACCTGTGGGGCAGATCTTGCTTGTAGCAAAATGACAGGAAACTATAATAATAATAATAACATTAGGACCCATCAGCAGTGGAACAGCAAAATTCTTTCGGGATCTGGCCAGGAGAATAACAGCAACAACGGGAGACCAGCGCGAAGGCGAATATCTGAGACAGCTTCTGTCTCTCGCCGTGTGTAGAGGCAATGCCGCTTCTATAATCGGCGCCATGGGATGAGCAGCTAAATACGTGCTTGAATCGACGTGACACGTTCGAACCTCACAACTGTACTCTGATAACACAATTACGAATTAAATTAATAATAATAATAATAATAATAATAATAATAATAATAATAATAATAATAATAATAATAATAATAATAATAATAATATGATAAACTGCATACGATAAACTCCGCTACAATGTACCTTTTTCTGAGTTAGGTGTAGGAAAACACCCGGTGATGCTTTGCTGCACTGAGTAATTAAATTTTGAGAATCAACTTCCCAGCTGAGCCACCGAAAGAGTCGCCTTCATGAGTTACGACTATGCTAGCGATATAAATGCTTTGAGAATACAGAAGCGAAGTACAACTTCTCAGGTCCTGAGAACATTTTAAATATGGCAGTTAACCTCATTTACGAACTGTTTCCTGGGTGTTGCACTATATTCATACATAGTAAGTTGGAACGATGTGGAAAAAGCTCACAACGTTTTTTTTTTATTTTGGCGTTATTTGACAGAGGAGGCAACAGACAAGCGTGTTATTTACATCTTGTACTTATGTGATAAACTTACACAGGTAACAAAGTACTGGCACACTAAACGTAAGCCCATTCTAAATTGTAGCGTAACATATACCCAGTACGTAGAACAAAATTAAAACTTAGTGGGGGGTTGGATGGTAATGCACCATCTCTTTTTATTGAGACATCTGTGCTCCCCGTTCTTTTTTTCGATCATGGCCGATTTTTAATCCACTCCGCCATTCACCTTGTTTAAATTGGGAACCATGAAAACCAATTTAGGAGTGGCCGGTCTGGGTCTCGAACCCAGGCCTCCCGAATGCATGGCAAATGCTGTTGCCACTAAGCCATCTTGCTCGGTGCAGAAGCAAACGCTATGAGTATAAATGTAAAACGGAATACGGCCCCTTTGTCGCACAATCGTCGGAAATTTTATTACAACTTTTGTCTGAGTACTACCTCGGGCAAACGTTTAGTGTTGTTGCTTATTATTCGTCTTGTCGCCATTGCTATCGCATGTGTGACTTTATCGACGGCACACTGTCGTCGTGGCCGTGTCTGTGTGTGTCAGTGTTATGAGTAAATTACATGTATCGTATGAAGCTAAGGCAGTTAGTTAAATGACGTGAGTTAGGCGGACGAGTTAACCAGGGCGCGGTTTGCGTGCGTGATTTCAGGTGACGCTCACCTACCTGGCCGATCGGCCTGACGACTATGGTCGTCAGCGAATGTTCGGCTCGATCGGCTGGGCAGTGTCCATGCTCTTTCTGGGCATCGCCCTTGACCACTCGACCTCGTTCCCGTCGCATCCATGTGCGAGGCCGTCGGACCGCGAGCGCAATTATACGGTGTGCTTCGCCACCTTCAGCTGCCTCATGGCGTGCGCCTTCCTCGTGGCGACCCAGTTTCGTTTCGACTACGAGCTGGACGACACCAACCAAACGGGTAAGGTCAAGACCGTGTCCTCTTCAGCTGCCATCTCTTCACATCCACTCACGTACGCCTTATCGTTCGTTGCCTGGTTTTCTTCTTCTTCTGATTGTCTTGACGCATGACAAGTGAGCGCGGCGTGGGGCCTTGTTTGTTAGCAAGAGCAGCAATATCAATAGCAACAACAGCAGCAGCAGCAACAACAATAATAGGAAAAAGAAACAATCACCCACAGCAGCAGCAGCAACAACAACAACAATAACAATAACAACAATGACAACAACGGGAATAGCTACGACAACAAGAGGAGTAGCTAGACTATCATCCGTATCCTACGCGCCTGGAATATCACCATGCGGCATATCTTCAGTGCATCGGGGTCCTTACATGTTTGCAGGAATAGCTACGACAGCAGCAACAACAACAACAACGACAACAAGAGCAGCAACAACAGGAATAGCTACAACAACAACAGTCGTAACGAAACTAGCAGGATCATTTACGGTAGTAATAACTACTACTATTGGTACTACTACATTCATGACAGCTAAAACAACATCAGCAGTATTAAAAACAACAACAGCAACAAACGTGCAAATAGGCACTTGCGTTCATAAATGCTGTAGCGGCAGGCATGCAACCAGCTAGGGTGTTGTAACCGTATGTGGGAGTTGTGTGGGTCTGAGTGCCGTGCGTCCGTGGTGATTTTCTACAAGCGTAGAAATAGCGCTGGCGCTAAATGTTTTCGTCTGTGGGCGTTATCATAGGCCATCCGTAGGGGCCATTACGATGGCGGCAGCAACAACAATAGCAACAACAACTACCACAACAGGAACAACAACAACAGCAATAATAATCAACAGCAATAACAATAATAACAACAGAAACATGTACGATGTGTAATCCGTGATACATGATCCGACTGTTCGTTAAAACATTCGTTCGGTGATGACACAGAGCGCACACAGAGACGTGGCTGTCGTGCCGAACAAAGACCTCGTTGCCCGCAGATCCTATCGGGTGTCCTGCTCGGGCTCCCTCTTCGGGGGGCTAGGCAGGTTAGACAGGACCGGGGCGGGGGGGGGGGGGGGTACGCAGGAACGAAGGTCGAGAGAGCGCATCGTGGGTTGCCGATCGTCTATGCGGCGCTTCTGAGTGTTTTAGCGCAACGTAACGACGTATAGCGGCGCCTCGTGCTCACCGCCGCTACCATCACCACCACCACCACAACAACCAGTACTGCCACAATCGCTACCATCGACCGGGGGTGGCGACACCGCCGCCCCCACGTTGGACGGAAGGGGCGGGTCCATCGTGGAGCTGGAGGCAGCGGCAGCGACCTCACGGTGTTCTGGCGACAACCCACTTAGAGCTCAATCTGTTTTCGCGGCCGATAAGAGAAGAGAAACCGTTGTGGGGGGGGGGGGGGGCGCGCATACCCAGAGGGATAGGCGTATTCAGGGCCGAGACGGGGGTGGCGAGATAAGGAGAGAAAGAACGAGAGAGAGAGAGAGAGTGACCTGATGACAACGACCCTAACAACACCAACAACAGCAGCAGAAGCACCGACAGTAGCAGAAGCAGCAGCAGCATCAGCAATGGCTAGATTCTGCTAGGAGCCGGTAGACAGACAGACCTCTTTCGATGCGGGCAGATACGATAATTAGTTTACTCGACGGCGCCGTCTTCTCTCATCATTTAGCGGCTGACTGAAACAGTGCTAGACCTGCTCGTAGAAGCAGCAGCAGCAGCAGCGCTTCGCCTTGACGGTGCTGCGGCTGCTGCTGAGGCGGCGCTGCTTGCGATTTCCCGCCACCGTCGTCGTCGTGCAGCGCCCACCGCTGCTGCTGTCGCTGGCTCACTCACTTACTTGCTTGCAAACTGCAGCGCTTTGGCGGCGGCGGCGCCGACCACAACGCCCACCTCCACCTCCACCACCTCCACCTCCATCACCTCCATCATGAAGCCACCCACATGATGCCTGTCTGCCTGCTAGCGGCCGAACTCCCCACCTTCCTCCCTCCCTCCCTCCCTCCCCCTTGTCCTGACTTCCGACTAATCTGAGCAGCAGAGGAAAGTCGACTGGTCAGGGGAACACAGCCAGATAGATAGATAGATAGATGGACGGACGGAAAAACAGATAGACAGATATATTAACAGACAGACAAACAGATACATATACAGTACATACAGACATACAGACAAACGGATCAACAGACAGACAAACAAGTCGACAGACAGACAAACAGATCGACAGACTAACAAACATATTGACAGGCGGACAAACAGATCGATTGACAGACAAACAGATCGACGGACGGACAAACATATTGACAGGCGGACAAACAGTTCGACAGGCAGATAAACAGATTGACAGACAGGCAAACAAATCGACTGACAAACAAACAGATCGACAGACAGTCAAACAGATCGATAGACAGACAAACAAAATGACAGACAAACAAACAGATCGACAGACAAACAAACAGATCGACAGACAGACAAACAGATCGACAGACAGACAAACAGATCGACGGGCAGACAAACAGATCAACAAACAGACAAACAGATCGACAGACAAACAAGCAGATCGACAGACAAACAAACAGATCGACAGACAGACAAAAGCAGATCTACAGAGAAACAAACAAGTCCACAGATAGACAAACAGATCGACAGACAAACAAGATCGACAAGCAGACAAGCATATCGACAGACAAACAAACAAACCGATACGACAGCTAGATAGCACTATCGCTGTTACAGCTGTCCTTGGTGTTGCGGCTGATGTAGTTGTTGGCTCTTTTGATCATTTGTTGTTGTTGTTGTTGTTGTTGTTGTTGTTGTTGTTGTTGCTATTTTTGCTGTAGTCGTCTGCGCTGTTGTTGTACTTTATTTGCGTATTGTTGCTGTCGTTATACCGTGTTTGCATTTAATATATGATTACTCAAGAATGACTCATACACCTTGACATCTTCCCTACGAAGTGGTGACTTGGTCACTCGGCAGAGTTCTTCAACCCGCGCTGGAGCTCAGCAAAGCTCGTAGCCCTTCTGATTTCGAAATGCAGGTCACTCCATACATTGTTGTTGTCGTTGTTGTTGTTGTTGTTGTTGTTCTTGTTGTTATTAGTGATGCTGTTTTTCACGTTGCTGATGTCATCGTTGTCATTTGGTGTTGTTATTGCTGTTGTTTTGCAGTTGAAGCTTTTATTATTGCTGTTGTTGCTTGCTATTGTTACATGCTGCCGTTGTTGGTTGTTGTTGTTGTTGATGGTCAGTGGTGTTGTTGCTATTTCTCTCATTCTAATTCAAATTGTCAATTCTGACGGTTGCGCACATTGCATATTGCACATCTCGAACGCACACAGATACGGGAAGCCAATCTGACGTTCAGATGAAGCAGCTTCGAACAGGTAGCCTCAAGGTGAAAAACTCGCAGCGCTGGCTTCTCGAATGAGATCACCATTGAAGATATCGCTCCAGGCATCCCAACTACAAACGATCGCCTGGTAACTGACCAGCTGCCGCTCAACGAACCGGAACCTGCCAAGGTAACAATTTCGATCTGTTTTTTTGTTCCTTTTGCCTACAGATACACAGTGTAGCTTGATGTAAGCTTTTAACCGAACATCCTCTGAAAAACCTAAAAATAATTTATCTGACTGATCAGTCCAGATCAAAGCGAGTTTTACCAATTTTATCTGTGGCTGCCAGTCGATCCGAATAGCGAAACTTCATTGCTTTTTGTGAGCATTCATTTTAGTGGCTCACATTATCTAGACCGATCTGCCAACTTTGGCACACTGACAGGGTAATAAAGTGTAAATCTTATAAGGTATCTCTTGAATGTCTATCACCTATACCTTGACACAGCGGAAGCTGAAATCTATATATGATTGTACCTGTGCTTTTGCGACAGGTATGGTGTCGAAGGATTTCCTTGTTTGGCCGTCGGACACTCTAGGATTCCCTGATCTATCCGCTCCCAGATTTACTAGCGTTGGTCACATGCAAGCACCGGCTCGAGGCATCACCAAATGAAAGCTTGCCTGACGATCATTTCTAAACGTTTGCTGCTGCCTTGTACTTAAACATACTGAGCATATTAAGCTGAAGGCCATGTGCTCATACACATGGCTGCTCAAAGAGCGTAATTTTAAGCTGTAGTTTACGGCGGTTTTAAGACGATTTTTAATTTTTATGTTCCACCTCAATACAAGCAGTAATACTAGGAGAACTTCAAAAACGCACAATAAGCATTCTGAATTGCAGAATTCGGTACACGCACACGCTCGTCAGAAGCGAAACGAGCTTGTCTTTACTATTATGCCTCTTCTCTCGACCTGATTTGTAGTAATATTGCTTTATTGCTATTATTCATATGGACACGAGTACGCTCGTACTTAGATGGAGCGAGCAAATATGTCACTAAGACACACAGAAAGAGTTAGGAGTAAACAGTGTCTTCATCATACGTCCCTGTTGCTTCGGGTGGTCCAGATTAGTTTACTGAGCTGCTAGGCCGATGGTTGTCTGGCGGCACGTGGCGATGCATTTGATTAATTGCAAATAACCTGATAAATCAATTGGTTTGTCGTTAATTGAGTTCGGGTGTCCGTCTCATAGCGAGTGTCTGTTATAACGCTAAAGCATCTCCCGCTGAGTGTTCTGCCGGGTCTGTCTTCTCGGGTTTGCTGCCTTCATCGTCCGCTCGACCTCGATTTCTTCTCATCTTCCTCCTT
Source organism: Dermanyssus gallinae (assembly GCA_003439945.1). Lineage (NCBI taxonomy): Eukaryota > Metazoa > Arthropoda > Arachnida > Mesostigmata > Dermanyssidae > Dermanyssus > Dermanyssus gallinae. The sequence continues at coordinate 21,187 of QVRM01000585.1, read as the reverse complement.
CTTTCTCGACGCGACCGCGCCTAATTGCAGAGCAACGTGTTCGCTCACCATATGCGCCACCTGCCGCAAATCATGTCGGTCATCCACACCGTGGCGACGCCGCGATACGCGACCTTCCTGCTGGCGGCCTGGTGTCTCGGCTTCGGCATCGGGCTCGTGTTCACGTTCCTGTTCTGGCATCTGCAGGACCTCGGCGGGACGCCGACGCTGTTTGGGCTGGCGTCGGTCGTCAACCACATCTCCGAGATCGGCGCGTTCTTCTTCAGCTTCAAGCTCATCCGCAAGTGGGGCTACCAGAAGGTGCTCTGCTTCGGGCTGACGGGCAACGTGCTGCGTTTCCTCTACTTGGCCTACGTCTCGAATCCCTGGCTAATACTGCCCTTCGAGCTGCTGCAGGGCGTGACGCACTCGGCCGTCTGGGCGGCCTGCGTTTCGTACGTGGGCGCAGCGACACCGCCCGGCCTTCGGGCGTCGGCCACCGGCGTACTGCAGGGCCTCCATCACGGCTTCGGGCGAGCCAGCGGTGCTGTCATCGGCGGTTTCATCATTACACAACACGGTAGGTCTATAATTTTTTAAGGAGGCTGTTTTTAATGCTAGACCATCCTCCGTCCCCTACGGGCTTGGAGCTTAATCTGAGGTATATCTTTAATGCACCGAGGGCCGGACATGTTAAGATATCTAGGGTTTACCCAACAGTCCTTGTGGCAGCATAGCCGCTGACTCTCAGCAGTATGGCTTATCATCTATTCTTAATGAGCATCGCTCAAGGAAAATTCGATCAACAACAGGGTTTGAACCGGCGACACCCCGGTAGATGACAACCATGACTAGCGCACTATTCCCCCTAGACCACGCTGCTACACATAACACGGTAGGTGGGGAGCTACGATTTCTTTCTAACTCTTGGCAGTTAACTCTGTCATTGTAGCACACCTGTACTTACCTTAGAGTTCTGTTCGTTGAAATAACAACGAACTATATATATATATATATATAGATAATGTCCGAATAATCTCCGTATACAAGTCTGGGGTGTGGCCAAGCTCGTTGAGAACATCATTTTCGCCGATAGGAAGAGGAAACGGAAATGTTTCGTATATGAATGAGTATAAGAAAAAGTAATACCTTTATAACAGAAGTCGCCAATATTGTTTAAGCGCTGCCGTCTCATCGTTTCGGCAGCAAGTCAGTGGTGAAGGATAATTGAGGTCGTTGTTTGAGGAAGTCCTGCACTTATTCATTTACTGCGCTTTTCGACTAAAAACGTGCTCTTTGCAAACTTAAATGATCCAAAAATGTGATATGGTAACACACCGGGCTGTTCCAACGCTTCCCAGCAAACATTTTGTAGGCCACACATCATCACATCATCTTCATCATGAGAGGATCACTTGCTGTGAAAGAAGGCCAAGGCGTTTGCTTCTGATTGTTGTGCGAAGTTTTATGAAAGTACTGCAGTATTGTGCAGAATTTACAGTACAGTTTTGTGGCAAGAGATGGCGCTGTTCCGTTCTAGACGCATCTCTACTAGGCACTAAATTCATTAACTCTAACCGGTGAATAGGCTCTGCGTGAACTGCAATTCACGCCGCCAACTTCTTGCGGCAACCTTGATTGATTCGGCTATCGCAACTTATGATGCTGTCATACGTATCTATTTTTCTTTAGGGCAATATATATATATATATATATATATATATATATATATATATATATATATATATATATATATATAATAGAATTACCTACCCGAGCTGGCGCAAAGTAATCAATTTATATTGTTCCCAATGGGTATATAAAGGCAGATGAAGCTTTGTAGTCGTGTTAAGAGAATACCTCTAACGCGAACGCTTTGAAATTGCGGATTCCTGATCTGGCATAAACTGACTGAAGATCAAGTTTTCTAGTTTATTTACCTAGCACTATGAGAATGCTTTTAATCTACGCCAATTTTAAGATAAAAGTTCAAATTCATATTTATATCTAAATGTTCGTGAGCAATTATTTTAATCGCGGCGTAGTCTAGAGGCGTGCTAGTGCGCCATGGTTGGCTATAGGCATCATCAACCGGGGGTGTCGCCGGTTTGCTCTCTGCTGTTGTTGATCGAATTTTCTTTGACCGATGCTTATTCAGAATATAAGGTAAACCATATCGCTGAGAGTCAGTCAGCAGCTGGTGACATTGACTATTGGAGAAAGCCTACATTTCAACGAGAAGAATATTTCGCTTATGCTGCTGCTCCTCCGCCCCCGATAGAAATAGATGGCCAGCATAGTTAGGTAGACATGCCAAGTGAATCACCACAAGCGACATCAATTAGTCAATCAATTAGTTAGCAGTTGTCTTGTTTAACACTTCTTCCCACGTATGTGACCTTATCCGACAACGTGATGTTAACTTAGCAGGCTCACTCTTCCTGCTAGCCGTGTCCTGCTAATTTTTGCGGTGTTTGCACGCGATTCACAGGCACCCAGCTGACGTTTCTCGGCTACTCGCTGTGCTGTCTCCTCGTGTTGGCTGCCTTCATCTCAACTCACTACACATCGACTGGACAGGGTGAACAGAAGGATTTCGTCGCTTTCGAAACCGACCAGGTGCGCACGACATTATTACCGTCAATTGGGGCGATTCGATCCGAGCTGATTCTTTTCGGTTGTCGAGCCCGGTGGCGTGGTGGGTGCATTCCTCGGCGCCTCGCGACCGGAGGAGACACATAGGTGCGCGGGTTCGAGCCCCACCGTTGCACGTTTGCATTAATGGGGGTTCGTCTATGAAGCAATGCGAAAAGCAGTCCCATGGACGTTAAATCTTGGCTGAGAGTCAGCCCGAAAGTTCTGAAATAACAGTCCCAATGCTTTCCAGTGATGCGAAATGACCCCCGCACCCACTACATGGGTGCATGTAGCCACTTGTTTGAGGTTATATATATATATATATATATACAGTGCACTTCGGAAAACGAGGGGAATGAGCAAAACGGCAATTGCGATTCCATGTTCCAGCAAGGGAACTTGTTCTAAACTTGAACATTCTAAACTTTCGAACAATCGTTTATCCATTAGGACCACCGTACTTTGTTTACACCAAAAACGTAGGCGGTTACATAGGATTGTACAAACGATAGATGTAAAGCACGCTCATGTATCGCATGATCAATAATCTATAAATGGTTGTTTAAAAATTGCGGCAGTGGTAATTCAAATTTAAGTGCAACCTGAATTTATTCACGGAACTGCACCATACAAATGCCTAAGTAAACGAGAGAAAAAATAAGTAAATAAAATAAAATTAGAAAATAGGACAGGCAGCAGAGGCTTCAAGAGAAGCATATGCCAACAAAGTCGTTGAAACACCTTTAAGGCGAATATGCAGGCTGTTAGTACCCTCGTCACCCCCACTAGTCGTATATATGTAGAAATCAAATAGCCAGGAAGATGGCTACCCCGGGATTTTTCGATATTGTCTGTACGAGATACACAACTTTCTGATGATTTTCCAGCATAACTTGGAACTGATTTTCTAAATCTCCCGCTAAACATCTTCCTTTAGCTCGAACATGGTAACGGGCTTACTGGAAAACATCTTGCTCTTTAAAAAATCCACCCACAAAGTCCGGGGTATCAGGTCGCACGAAAGAGGTGTCCACGGAACATCTATGTTCTGGAAGATTACGCCAAATCACACCACCAAACAATTTTTCAACCAAACGCATTTTCATAGTACAGTTCAATGAACTCCGTGTTTACAAACACCTTCCCGTCAGCGCCGCCACGTTGGTATGGCAGCAAAATTCGAAACAAACCCTTAAGCGCCTTTGGCACAAAATGGATTGAGGCATTATATATATATATATATGTTATTATACATATATATATATATTATATATTATTATACATATATATATATATATATATATATATATATTATTATATATATTATTATACATATATATATATATATATATATATATATATATATATAACACCTCAATCCAACATGCTTGTACGCTAAATTCGTGTTTGTCGTTGTAACTGGTAATAGGAGCAGGGCAGTAGCTCTTCCGACCTGGAAGAGCGAATCCCGAAATTGCTTTGCCACACATTAAATTGTTGCATTTGTTTTCTACGTTTTTGTGCGGTACGTGCCGACAAACGCATCGCACCGCATCGGGTCGGTCGACAGGTGGCTGCCGATGCAGCGGCGGGCGCTGCACATCTGGCTCCGCACGGCGTGCCCTCGAGCCCAATGGCGAGGTCATTGTCGAAGCAGAACCTCGGCAATCAGTCGATGAACCAGGGCGGTGCGGGAACAGGGCTGCCGACTCAACCGCTCAACCAGGGCTCGTCTCTCGGGACGGCCAACACGCAGGGTGGGTATCTTGCCGTACCGTGAACGACTGCTGAACGATCCACCAATCGTGAACTCACCTAAGCGGTGGAACATGCAGCATCTACAGCGTCGACAAGAGGACGCGTCGTACGGGTCTTACGGAGCGCGCGCAAACCTTAAACTTCCACTACAGCAGTTTGGCATCGGTGTGGAAAACTGTGTCACGCTTGTGTTTATCTCGTCTGGACAGCGAAGACACGAAGCGTACGACGAAACAGCTGAACAACAAGCAGACAGGCAAAGCGAAAAACAGCCACACGCCAAAACTAGACTGAAAAAGACTGAACAGGGCAAGTAAAGTCTGTGTTAGTTAGGCATGATTACTTTATGATGACGATGATGATCATGATTATTATTAGTATTATTATTATTATCATTACTAATATCACCATCATCATCATCATCATTATGATGCATTTTCGTTCCTGCATCTCAACGTAGTGGTGGCAGTCCTGTTATGACGAAAGCAGCGGCTGATCGAAACGAGAGGTAATTAACGGGACGGCCGCGTTGCTAGAAGACGGACGCATTACAAACGAAAACAAGCAAACAATACCTCTACACACGTATCATACATATGCCAAGAAAAACAGCCAGCAGATACATGCAGACAACGTCGTCGTTACAAAAGAGTTGTACTCACCCTACTACTACGAGAACGAATAACGGTAACCGATTTACAACTAGCTCAACTGATTATCGACCCCTGATCGTTACGATTTCGTGACTCGTCACGCAGGCAGTCGCCACATATCCACGCAATGGTTAACAGCATTGGCCTAGTTAGCGTGGTCACAACTACTCTAACCGAACGAAAAGATCACACATGACAAGAAGCCAAACCTCGTGCATCATACATATGTAATTGTAGCACAAGTTAAAAACGAACAAGGTTCCTGTAGTCTTCATATATATATATATATATATATATATATACGTGTACCTCTAAGTTTACGGGTCGAGTTAAGTCGAGCGCTAAGTGAAGCGTGAGGAAATCCTACTCATTGCAGTTTCCGCGAAGTTTTCAAAACTGTGTCTAATTCTTCTGTGTGTGGACCTATTCTAGAACGTGGAAATCCTCAATTCAACATTGCGATATATATCGAATTAGAGGATTGTGCAATTTTAGTGAGAAACGGCTGTACATACGAGCATACAGGCACGTATCGGTCGTATTTGTATACATCTATAAGTGAGCACGCATTACGTATGTGCGTTATCTATATATATATATATATATATATATATATACATTGCATATAGTGAGACCATAACACAACAGTGATGTTGTCAATGTAGAGCAGCAGCAGCATACAGTTACGCTGCATAAAAGTACTAATAATAATAATAATAATATAACAATAATGATAATAACAATAACAATAATTATCATCATAATAGTAACTATCATCATAATCATCTAAGCCGCTGTCTAGACGATTGACGAGACGGAATCGGGCCTGCAGGCTTACGAATATGTATGTGTGTATGTAAGTATATACATATGTATGTATGAATATACTCGTATCTATGTATGTATGGATATACTCGCATGTATGAATGGATATACTCGCATGTATGAATGGATATACTCGCATGTATGAATGGATATACTCGTATATATGTTTGGATAAACTCGCATCTATATGTATGGATACACTCCTCGGCTGTATGGATGCATATCGATGAAGCCCGCCGAATGAAGCCTGCGTGGTAGCGACTCTTGGGGCGTGTATACAAGCATGTGATCCACATCCACCGCCTGTGGTTGTGGATCACATGTTGCGTGCACGG